>CM047879.1:5408969-5933969 GCA_026212405.1 Petrea volubilis
TGCAATAGCTTTTCCTGTTAAGGAACTTAAGATACCTCACCGGACCTACTCTTAAATTAGCTCACACCTTTGAGATGGGCTGGAGGATGCTCACCTCTTATCACTTGCCTCTCTTTAGAGTAGACTTCAATATCTCTTACTTTCTTTTTGTACATACCTTGATGATTCACTATTGGCATAATGCCTCCGAGTGCATGAAGAGCGGATATGGCATCATAGGTGGCTCTGGAACCATAGAAAACCTGGTTATGGGGATTCGCCTAAGAAAATATGGACTCATTATTCCTGCTAGATACAACTAAGGCACTGTTGCCATTTCAGAATGGCATCTTGCACAAAGTCCTAGCTGCAACTCCGACGGTTATATCATTTGTTCATCCTGTTGGTCTTCTTTTTGATTGCTCCATTTTCATGCACATTGACCATGTTTACGCCTTCTACTTAAAATGGTTCCTTGTCGATTCTGTTCATCCATTTAGGTGAGAAGCATAAAGTGCCATTATCCACACAGTTCTAGATCAACCACTTGAAAACCAAACGTTCGTTTGTGTTGTGAGTCCAACCATTATGAAATTTACTGTAAGACTTACCATCTAGCACTTTAGCTAATGATATTCGATGGTCATTAGGAATTTTAATTTTTCTATTAGCTAGTAGCCCGTCAAAAATTGCCTCATTGTTTTAATACATCGAAAGCATAATGCCTTTCCATATCAGAATGGAATTTCGGCTTTATCTACATACCAGAGGCATTTTGATATGAGACTATAATGCCCAACCCTATCACTTCACAATATGCATTGAGCATTTTTGTAGTAATTTCAGTGGATTCGACTGCCCTAGGTCATTGGCCAAGCTGTGGGCATTTGGTGACCTTACGAGGTTCTAACCATACCTTGGGTGATGTGTAACACCTTCTGTAGATATTCATATCCTACAAGTTTTTGCGTGCGATCTCATTTCATGCATATGAGCGTATGTGCAAGATTACATTAATACAAAGATAGAAAAAAAATCCTTTAATTTTGTGGTCCATTATCCGCATGACATTTTCACCGTATTTTCGTTGCTCCATTGCATTTTTCACTTCATGCATTTTGCATTTTATAGGGATTGGGGGTATACATAGTAGATTGGTCTTCTATGCTTGTATACAAGTATATCTCAAATGTGTAGGAGGAATATGTACTTGTGTTTGTATATATGGTGTGAGGAGGAAGGAAGGGGAGAGTGGGAGACCCAATAGAAAACCCCATGGCGCTTTGCTGGTTTATCGAAAAAAAAAAATATTTGGATTCTAATGGTTGCTTATAAAATACGACTATTTGCTATATAGACAAAGGGAGCACATTAGTTTAGAAATAAACATGCTCTCATGCGATCAGTTAGTTGATTAGTGTGTCGAACCACAACTTTTTGATTAACATGATTCTTGTGTTCAAAGGGTTGTGGGTCTTTGCTGTATGATCCTGAAAATAAACACATCAGATCCATTAACACACTTGTTTTTTACATATGAAAGGAAACTAAAAATATATAAGTCAATTGGCTAGTGGAATGATAAAAAAGTCAAAACCTAGGGATTATTTGAATGGTTACCTAAAAAGATTTGATTGATGAAATTTACACTTGCAGGAAAATCACAACATAACATATTAATGTATATTCACATGTTTGATCCACCATCCTCATTGCATGTGTCTAGTCAAATATGCTACTCCTACAGTTGAATATGTGAGACCCCAAATTTTTGTTTCTTATTTCTTATTTTCCTTATTTTATCCATTAGTATTTATGAGTTTTTCTTATTAATGGAATAATTGGGTGAATTATATGTCTATTTATTTTATTTTATTTTATTTTACTAGGCATATATCAATTAATTGTATATTATCTTTTTCTTTAGTTATTATTTATATGATTTTGGGCTAATCCTAGTAATATAGAATTGTAGGCCCAATTGAATATTTTAGTTCTATTTAATTCCAACATGTAGAGAGAGAGAGAGGAGGGAGATGCGCTCAGTTTTCTTCCGTTAAGTGCTCCGACAATTCTCTTTGCTCTCATTTTTCATATTTTATTCCAATTTATTAATTCATTACTTGAAGGTTCATTGTGCTCTAGCAATTTTTAGATCGTACAGATTTATGGCAGTCTAATAAAAATCCAAAATCGTGCATTTCCTGGGGCAGTTGAACGCAATTCCTAGGGTTAAAGAACCATGAATCTAGTTATCCAATACATCAATCATTGGGATGGCTTCAAGAATCTTGGTCTTCTGCTTTTTGATTGTTGATCTTGGGGATAACTTCCATAAAGCACAAAACTAAAAGTATAATCATAATAATGAGGATGACGACCATATTGAAGCATATAACTAAGAAGGATGTACTATTCACTTCAAAAAAGAAAATGTTAGTTTTGACAAAATAAATTGTCAAGATTCCGCTAAAAAATTGGCAATATAATCATTAATAAGAATTCCAAAAAATTACCAACGAAAAATTGCCATAATATTGAATTTTAAATCTTTTAATTTTTGAATTTATCAATGGATATTACATTAAGTCTTAATGGCCATGTTTTCCTTTAATTCTATTTCGATAATTGATGGAATATCAACCATAAATTTGTTGAAAAATGAAACAAATTAATAATGGATAAAAAAAGTTTTTGATGAATTATGGGCGGAGAGCCTGTAAGTTTCATATCTTATGGCATTTCGGTCGATATTCTGTCAGAAATTAAAACAATATTTATAATATTTTTTCCTTAATTTTTAACTTTTTTCACGATCAAATTGTATATTTCAAAAAAGGAAAACCTCAATATTTTAAAATTTAGTTGAACTAATCGACATATAGTTCACCTATAACTCAATTATAAAAATAGTTACAACAAGTACACATGTTTAATCCAACATTAAAATGGTAGAAATCAAATTATAAATGTTTAATCCAACACACTACTAGAAAAATGAGTTTTGGGGATGCTCAAATGTGTCCCCAAAAAAGGATATGGGCACGCTTTTACATCTTGGAATGCTTGATGAAAGTATCTCATAGGTAGTGGTCCTATTATCTTCTATGACACTTTTAAATGTCCCTAAAATAATATCATTTGTGACACATGATAGAATCCCTAGAACTTGCATATTGTGACAATGTATAGTGTCACATGATAGCTTTGAACTGCTGCAATGATTTAATTTTGTGACCTATTAAGGCATCCCTATATCTCATATAAGGACAATTTATATAATTTTACTGGACACTTGAAAGTGTCATTAAAATGTGTCTCATTAAATAACTAATGAGACATTAAAATATGTCTCCATAATTGTCACAATGACATTTTATGGTGTCCTTATATATGAAAAATATAAATTTAAGGACACAATTTCTTTTTCTAATATATATGTTTAAGGATACAAATAAACATCTCAAAAGAAATGAAATGAAAAAAATGAAACAAAAAGTGTCCCTAATTTCAAATTTCAAGACAAAATGTTATACGAAATATTTTATTCCTGTATAATGCAAGTAGTGCATGTGCCACAATTTTCTTCTATACATTCATAACACTCATTTTTGTACAACAATAAATAAAAATAAACAACAAAAAGATGTATCAATACAATTAATAATAACAAGTTGTTGTCCACCAACCAAAAAACAGCAAACTAAAATCTAAAAAATATTCATTCATTTGAATATTTCCAAAATACTTTAACATTAAATGTAATTCAACATCAATCTACAACTCCCAGCATAAAATAAACTACCAACAAATGATTCAGAAAATTAAATTTCTTGCTCAAATACATTTAGATAGATAGTCTTAACTAGACTAGACCTTATTTTGTAAAAGAAATAGAATCTTCCATCTGTCTTCTTCCATCTGTTTTCTTCCATTTCAACCTATCAAGTAAACAAAACAGAAGTATGTTCAATGAAAATAGCAAAAATCATATATAATCTTTATTAAATGAAGAAAAATTACTAGAGATCAAGGCCAAGCTATGGTTCTACCAATAACTTGTCCAAGAGTTGTGCATTCTGGTATGGGACGCGGCATCTACTACAACATTTATATGAACTTTGCACCAATTTTTTCCTAGTTCAACTCCTTCAACCAAGATTGATGGATTTAAGCTCTCTAGACGACCCATTGCAACAATTTTTGAAGGTTCAACTATACTTTTCAATAAAATATTTGTTCCAACCTATTCACAAACATAGTGATAAATCAATTGGCCATGGACAAATTCACCAATCACAAAATCTCATAACATCATTGACACCAAAGTACATTGAAGAATCAACATACGATATTTCTCATCACTATTTAATATATATGTTTACTTCAACTAGTCCACATGCATAATATATGACAAAACTAACAAACTCCTAAAACAAGAAATTAAACTTGAACCGTATGATAATAAATATAAAATGATACGAGTATCACAAACAAATTACCCATAATGGCATCCTGTCAATTCTTGCAACTGAATGTCGATGAGAGGCTATTGGATGGTAAGAGGACAGTGAAGGGAATTGTGCAACGTTTGGTGAAATATCAATGCTTCCCATCATATACTTGTTCAATTTGAGAAGTTCTTGTATTTGTTTGTCCGGCTCTTGCATTATCCCAGCTTGCTCGTTAGTTCTTTGTTTCCACATGTCAATTTCAGCTTGAGATGATATTCTTTCATGTAGAAACTTTTTTACTAGACATTTCTCCATATATATCAGAAGTAGTAACACCAAAACCATACATTTGTACTCTTCCCCCCTTATCTGGTCTGATAACATTGGAATATATATCATTGGGTCCTTTATCTTTTGCACCCGGTAAGAGTTCACTTCTCTGCTCTTTCATTAGTCCCTGCAAATGAAGTTCTATTAACCGACACAAATTTTGTCAAAAAATATGTAAATAAGTTAAGATAATTGCACAAAATAACTTTTCAAATCAAATAAACACTTCTAATAATATTACCAACTTCTTTGCCAGGATAGGATCAACTGTATTCCCATTTTAAGTGAATTATCTTTCAAAAAGATCCAATGTTGTTGGTTCGTCATCTGTTGAAGCACCATCCAATTCAACTCTATATCTTTCAAAAGCAATTCCTTTTACTTTATTCTACATCCAAAAGTGATCACAAACATATGTTTCCTTTAAAATTATAATGATCTAATGATGATAAACTGATAACCTTCAGCTCTTCTTCAATTTGAGCAAAGCTTTTTTTTTTTTTCCTGTAACATGCATCATTTTTTGTTTTGCTCTATTTTCTTTATTCCGAGTGCTTTCATTCTGCATGCTCAAAATAGACATGAATTAATATTAATATCATTGTAAATTATAATAATAATAACAATAATAATAGTAATTCATTTAAAAGCAAACTTCTTACCCTTGCTTTCTGACAGTTCCAGTGGATCACTAAGTTATTCCATTGATCAGGAAAAACTCTCGCATCCTCCGTGTTCGGTCTCCTACTTAAGTTTTCTTCCAATGGCAAGTTTGGATCAAAAAACCTTTCCTTCACTTTATTCTTCCAGCTCTTCTATTTTTTCCCAAGTTCATCATGGTCCAATGCTCAAATCTGGGTCGGGGCACCTTCAAACTTTTCCTAAAATAAATAAAAAACATTATTTAACACTTTGTTCGAACAATTAGCAATCTAAATAATATAAAATGGTATTACCTTAACGAGCTCTATCAATCTCATTTTTCCAACTGGCAATACTTTATGCCAAGTCAACAAATCATGCCGAACAAGTTCTCCATTTCTCACTAACATGCTAAGAAATTCAACAAAGGCAGATTAGTTGGACTAATTGGTTGCCCACACTTGTTAAATTGAACACGTTTACGACTTGTTACGGCCCAAACACCATGTAGATAAGTAGCTCATCTAATCTTTTTTCTCGCAGAAACATCATCTGCAAAATGAAATATTATTAGACAAGAAGGGTATTGTAGAATATTATGAGAAAAAATAACGACGATATACATTAAGCGCATACCATAAGCATCCTCATGCAGCTCCTCATCTATCTCATTTATATGCGGCTCGAGCAGATGTTGATCAACATTTATATTTCTTGTGCATCTTCCATTAGTAGTGCCTATTACAACAAAACCAAGTGAATAATGTCATATAATTCATAAGTAGTAATGACATGTTGTTGGTAAGATTGGATTATAATCTATTTTTCAGCTACATATTGGCCAAAATGTACTAGAAATGTACCAGGGGTAGCCTCATGCACCTCATTACCCATCTCAATATTAGCGTTTCTAGTGCCTCTACCATTATGAAAGCCTAATATCATAATAAACCAGAAATGTAATAGTGGATTGTAAAACGAGTCATTATATTTTGAACTTAAAGTTTAAAATTAATAAAAGCAAATACGTAAAGTTTACATTCTAGAAGTATCTTCATTAACAACAGTAGCCATCTTATTTAACTGCAACTCAGATGGATGTTCAACACCATAAATTCTAGCGCGCTTGTGATGACATGGTCTTGATATTGCTATGAAGCTAAAAATATATATTTAGTATTAGTCTCAATCATGTATTATGTCTAACAGTTACAATAACATATACCTAGGGTAATCTGATGCTGCTCATTGGGCCTCACAGTTAGCACTGGGTCACAACCTTTTTTGGTATTTCGATTTTGTGATGATTTGCCATGAAAAGTTCTTGCCATCCTGCAAAATAAAAAATCATTATTATAGGAACCAAAATAGCAAATCAAATACCCAAATTCACTTAAATAAGAAATGCGGAGAATAAGTAAAATCAGTACAGGATATTTCAAAAACCAAAATTTAAAAGTGAGAACCAACTAAATAGAATAATCATGCAAAATGATTTTAATATTGAGATTTTGTTGCATAACCATTTGGAACTTTGACCTTTTTCAAAACCTTGCAAAATTTTTCTTTGTCATTCCTATCTAATGCAAAAGATGATGTTGGTATCCATTCTTTGCCTGAATCATCAAGAAATGGACGAAGTTCTGATCGTATGCCCGTATCTCTTAAATCTAAGCGAGCATTATGATTATCTTTGGACTTGTCAGAATCCAAGAACGCGAACAACACCTTGTCACTTACATTTTTCTCAGTATGCATTACGTTAAGTGTATGGCGCACTAAGTTTTTCTCCCAGGAAGGCAAATCAAAGAATACCTTTTCTTGTTCCAGTCGTATGGTAATTTCAAATCACCGACCTTTTTGCTACATTTGTTGTTGAAATCCATTATCTTATCCATTACTGTAGACCCGTCTAAATATGGGGGTGCCCTTCTATTTTCTTCTGTGTTATCAAAAGATTCCTTTTGTTTCCTACACCAATGATCCATAGGCAAGAAGACTCGATGGCACATATAACAATACTTCTTTGAGTTGTTAAGCCATTGAGAGTATGTGTACTTTTGACAGATAGGACAAGCGAATTTACCTTTAGTGCTCCAATCTAACAAGGATGCAAAGCCTGGGAGATCACTTATCGTCCATAACAATGTTGAATGCAATTGAAAATTTTGCTTAGAGAATGCATCATATGTTTGGACACCCATATCCCATAGTTCTTTAAGCTCGCCTATTAATGGTTGCAGGTAAATGTCGAGATCATTTTCGGGTTTATTAGGGCCAGGAATGAGTAAGAACAACATAAAGAACGATTTCTTCATACAATTTCCCGGTGACATGTTGTATGGCATTAAAATTACGAGCTATGTACTTACTATGCACCACATTCATAGTTTTGAATGGATTGAAACCATCACACGCTAAACCCAACCTAACATTGTGAGGGTCTTTTACAAAGTTCTGATGGTGATAGTCGAAGGTTTGCCATGCTGAAGAATTAGCTGGATGCCTTATGATACCATATTTTTAGCGTTCTTCCTTGTGCCACCTCATTAAAGATGCAGTATATGAATTCATATATAGCCTCTGCAATCTAGGCTTCAAAGGAAAAAGCCAAACTACTTTAGCAGGGATCTTTTTACTAGCCTTAGCCTTTGTAGAAGAGACGCCATGCTCAGTATGGTCCTACTCAACTTCAGTTATTGGCGTTTGCCATTTTGATTCACCATAAGTATCGCACATGATTTTGCTTTTATTCACTCCCCAATATAACATACAATCATTCCTGCATGCGTCAATTTTCTTATAGTTTACTAAGTCTCTCATTATCGTTTGGGTTTCATAGTAATTTTTTGGTAATTGCACATTTTCTGGAAATGCTTCTTTCAACAAATTCAACATCATCGTGAAAAAAGTATCACTCCAATTCCCAATAAACTTTATTTGAAGCATTCTGAATATAAAAGAAAGCTTCGAAAAGTTTTTGCATCCTGGATAAAGTTACTGCTCAGCTTCTTGCATAAGTTTGTAAAATGTTTCAACTTCTTTGAAAGGATTTTCTCCCTCAATTCTAGGAATATCTTCTGAATGGTTATCTTTAGATTGCATCCCAAACACATCATACGACATTTCTCTCGTATCATCATGTGCGTCTTGCCAATCATACAAATAAGATGTAGATCCTCCTGTAGTCTGCAGGTCTCCATGAAGCATCCATTGATTGTACTCATCTAAAAATCCTTCCCAAAGCAAATGGCTTTCAACAACCCTCCTTTTTTTCGCCAAGCCATTTTTACATATTTTACAAGGATATAGTATTGTTTCATCATCAGAATTTGAGAAAGCTAAATCCAAAAAGAATTTAACCCCTTTATGATATTCTTTGCTTGATCTTGGGAGTCTCATCCAATATTTATCCATACTAATATTATTCAAAAACTAATAGAAATATATTAGATAGTACATTTATGCTAATAATTTTGATAGCATTTTTTGAAAATTCATTGCAGAAATATATACAATTTACATAGGTTGATATATTCAAGTTAGATAAATCAGGAGTATGAATACTGTTTTTATCAACACTACAAAGATATGCTAGATTATGTTAAAACAAATATTTGAATTAAAATAACAGTTATAATAGAAAAGACAATCGCTATTTTATAAGAATCCTATTTTGGGAAAACAAGTTTTTTGAAACATTATCGCATAAATTCTAATTATTACATCAATATTTCAACTGAGAAAGTAAAAATACTTAAAAATGAATAATAAAATATTAGGAATAATTACATTTGGAGGTGAGGAATAGGATGTACGTGTATAGAACAAGAAGACTAACCAATGGATTTGAGTGGGGACGAACACAAGCTTTTAAAAGGATTCATTATTTCTTAAAATGTTGTATTTTAGTATATTTGGGGCTTTTTTTAAAGTTTTTTATTAGTGTACTTGTTAATTAGGAAGTAGTTTAGTTGAATTAGTTGAATAATTTAATTTCATTTTGAGATATTTAATTTGAGTAAAATATATTATCTAGTATTTATCTAATTTTATTAGTAATTGTTTTAATATAAAAAAATTAAAAAATAATTAAACAGAAAAAATATTTACAAGAATGTTTGATCAATATATGTTCTGTCTTATGCATGTTCACTATATGCTCCATTGAAGTTTCTCTCTTCTTCATCTTTTCAAGACACGTCATGGAAATCAAGCATTTTCATATGATGCGTATCCTTATTTTTTTGGTTTTTCTACCTATTAATACTAAATAACCAAACCTTGCCTATTTATACTAAATAACTGAAAAAAAGAGATCTATATCTATCTTAATTCCTCAATTGAACAACAAGTGGAACTGACTCAATAAGATATTTTAGTGCAACAACATTGAGTTGTTGTTCAATGCTAACATAGTTCCCGAAATGACATAAGAGAACTATGACGTTATTTTTCTTATAAATAAACTATATAATCAACTCAAGCACAATATAAATTTGTATCAACCACATAGTTAGATATCCATATGTAGCCAACAACAAAAGAAGAGTCTAAGTAGAAAATTTAGACGATGCAAAAATCATGCAAAATTTCATCTTGTTAAAATCAAGAACCACACAAGTACCTTACTAGATTTTGGAGGAGATTCTTAAAGTGTTTGCTTCTTTAGGTGGAGTAGTAACAAATTAATCTAATCATATACTTGTTGGCCACTTAATCAGAAAAACCAACAAATTCTACCAAATGAATATTCAAGCAAGCAAAGGAAGCCTTTAATTTCAATATCATCTCACATGTACCTTCCCTACACTCTTTCATTTTCATAAAGCTTACCCCTGTTTTGAGTATTAATGAACTAAAGATATCACAAAGATCCTAATCTATAGCCAGCCCACACTCACCTTTCAATCATTATTCTTGAATCTATGAACACGAATCCACAAATATTACAAAAGGTGAATATATATATTTCATATTACATGAATATAATATATATATATATATATATATAATATAACATATACACACACACACACACACACACACATACAAATATATAATCAAAGCACCGAGCTTAGGTCAGAAGCTCAATAATAAACACGGATTAATATACCCATACGCTGCTGGAAAAATTGTTTATATGATCTTTTCCTATAAAAAGAAAAATGCTAAGCTCTTGGAAAGACTAACAAGAAAGAATCTCCTTTCCTTTTGCATGTCCCTTATGTTATTTCAACACTTTTTACATTATAGTTAATCAAGAGTGCATTGAATACCATCTACTTTTTTCATTCATCTAGAAAATTAAGCACAAATATGGTACTTATACATCAAGAATAATGCAAGCTAAGATTTTGTAAAAAAGATCAAAAAAAAAATAGTTTTTAAGTAATAAATTGACAATGACAAAGATGGAACTAACTCTAAACTAACATATAAATGCCATGATCTCTAATGCTACTCCTTTTGACACATAACACAAATTTATGCAAAATTGTGTAGAGTTAATGGGAGCTTAATGCATAAAATTTTATATAGCCATCAGCTCTCAAATTCATTGAAGTTAATGTTATTGTTTCCCAAAACTTGCAAAACTTGATGGGAAAAAAAGTGCTACAAATACCCTTTCTGAATTAATACTCATACTACTCTATCATATGGGTCCACATATGTTGACCAATTAGAAATTCCTTTTCTTGTTTTACTTAACTCAAACTTGAGGAGTGAGTTCACATAAAGACACGCATACACACACATATATATGCATATATATATATATATATATATATCAGCGCTCTAATTGTATCTCTATATATAAATATACAATCCTTGTGTCATCACCAAACTCTATTGGTTGACACATAAATTATTGAACATATTACTATCATACCATACCAAACCAATATATCACACACCTATACAATCAAAGAATCAAGTTTAAGCTACCAACTCAATAACAATATAGACCCATATGAAAAACGAGAGAAACACGAAACAGAAAAAGGTAAATGCACACACCTATAAATTTCTTAACAATTAAGAACCAAATGAAGCCAAAAAGGTTGGGGAAGAATAACAAAGAAACACGAAACAAAAGATAATCTCCAAAGTAAAATAAGCACTCCAAATTGAGGGATGAGAGTTTGCCTTCAATTAACAATGGGAGAAATGGAGAAATTAAAGAAGAAATGAAAATCTAAATACTTGATATCTGTGAGAGAGAGGTCTTGGGGTGAGGGCTGATTGTTAGCCTTCAATTATTGAGTTGAAGTAATAATCTGCTCTTGTGAGAAAAGGCGTATCTAGAGAGAAGAGAGAACTCAATTTTTGGGGGTTGATGGTTTTCGTGGGAAAAAAAAAAATTGCTAGCAATAATGAATTTGGGTTTTAGCAGGTTACACTCCCTTTTGGCTGGCCAAATTACATGGGACATAATTAGATAAATAATTATATTATTAAGACAATTTTATAAAATTTCATAATAAATTTGTAAGAGATTAAGGTAAATATGACAGTTTGAGAAAGGTTTCTAATATAGAATAATATTAAGTTTTAAACTGTCACAAGTTTCTACATACAGAGTTGAATATTAATGAGACACTTTTAAAAAGATGTCATATAAAATACATTAAAAATTAAACTAAATGAGACGCGTTAAAAAGAAAGAGTCTGTGTACATGATAGTATTGAGACATTTCTTAAAAAAATGTCACAATAAAATTTCTATAATAGAAGTATAGGGGATGCTTTTAATGTAAGCATTGCGATATAATATCTAGGCAAAAATGCAATTTTAGGACCTCATGTTGCCAAAATTTTACATTTAGGACTATAACTTTCCTAGTTTCAATTTTAGGACATGAATTTAAGTGTTTTTAACACATTTAGGACATGATGCCTTGAATTGCGCAATTTGGTCTGAAAGATGACATCATTTGACTGAATATGACGTCACACATCCCCTCAGAGTCGTCGGAGACGTCAGATTCAGTCAAATGACGTCATCTTTCAGACCAAATTGCGCAATTCGAGGCATCATGTCCTGAATGTGTTAAAAATACTTAAATTCATGTCCTAAAATTGAAACTAGGAAAGTTATAGTCCTAAATGTAAAATTTTGACAATATGAGGTCCTAAAATTGCATTTTTCCCTAATATCTATTAGGACACAAAAGAAAAAGTGGTCCCGTGTGCTTTTAATTAAAATTAGGACACAGTATAGGGGATGCTTTTAATTAGTTTTTCTAGTAGTGACATTAGTTCAAATCAAATGTACGGCATAAGAGGCACGAATCTGCATCTTTGTTGTTGTTCTAACCATCAGAGACATGAATCCTCATCTTCGTTGTTGTTCTAACCGTCCTCTTGTGCATAAGTAGAGAAAGGATCCTAAATCCATCTAAATAAGCTTTCTAATTCAAGCTCTGAAATTTTTTAGGTCCATGAGATAGTTCAAGAAGTGCCATCTGCGGGGATTGAACCCACGACTACATGGTTAAAAGCCACACACTCTACTGTTGAGCCAAGATGGCTAGATATTGATAATAATTTTAATGAGTTTGAATACAACAATAACCAAAAGAGCACTAATAGATGAATTATACGGTTTTTATGGGTGTTGAGGTAGTGGTAGCTAAAATAGACCACGTTGTGCCGTCCTCATCATCATTATCATTTGTTGCATTATTGTTGCCATTTGTTGTTGTGGAAATCACCCAAATTGACCCTGCTTCAACACAAGCTCCATCATTTCCTATATCTCCTAATGCACGTAAGAGTCAAAAATGGAATTCGTAGTGAGGATGTACAAGATGGAAGCTATCTAGTGTTACACAAGGCATATACGTGACCACCTTGTTGCGACCGCTATTTGTCGATGCCAAATCAGAACGTCGTATTCCTAATTACTAGCACTATCCTTTGGTAATTAAATCCGGTAGAGCTCATTAGTTGTCATAAAATATAATTTTTTTTAAAAAAAATAGTTGAACTAATCGACACATAGTTTACCTATAACTCATTTATAAAACAATTACAACCAGTGTGGATGTTTATTCCAACATTAAAATAGTTCTAATCAAATTATAAATGTTTGATCCGACATTAAAATCGTTCAAATCAAATGTATGGCATAAGAGGCATGAATCCTCATCTTCGACGTTGTTCTTACCATCCCCTTGTGCATAAGTAGAGAAAAGACTCTAAATCCATCTAAATAAGCTTTAACTAATTCAAGCTCTAAAATTTTTTAGGCCCATGAGATAGTTTAAAAAGCGCCATCTGTGGGGATCGAACCCACGACCACGTGGTTAAAAGCCACGCGCTCTACCACTGAGCTAAGACGGCTAGATGTTGGTAACAATTTTAGTGAGTATAAATACAACAATAACCAACAGAGTACTGATTGATGAATTATATGATTTTTATGTCAGTTGCTACAATGGTAGCTTAAATGGACCACCTTGTGTAGTTCTTATCATCGTCATCATTTGTTGCTTTATTGTTGCCATCTGTTGTTGAGGAAATCAACCAAAATGACCACCTGCTTCAACACGCGCTCCATCATTTGTTGTATCTTCTAATGCAAGTAAGAGTCAAAAATGGATTTAGTAGTGAGGATGTACAATATGAAAGTTGTTTAGTGTAACACAAGACTTATGCCACTACTAGAAAATTGGCTTTTAGCCACAGAAAAATTCCCAGGCCAATCTGTGGCTAATAGCCATGGATTAGACACAGCAATGTAAGTGGACACGGTGGGAAATTAGCCACGGAGAATCCATTGCTAATCTGTGGCCAGCATGAGCTAATCCAATTTTTTTTGAAAAATAAATCTGAAAAATATGCCATGGATTACACACGGAAAAATCTGTGGCTAACATGGCGCCACCATTTTCACCAAGATTTAGCCACTGATTCCTTTAAAAAAAACTGAAAAATATGCCACGGATTTTTTTGTGTCTTATCCGTGGCTATAGCGTAGCTTCACATACTATTTTACTATTCAATTATGTTATTTATGCCCGATTTAATATATTCTTTGAATACAAACGTGTTAATTTGTTTGCTTAATTATTGTGTTATATATAACAAATAATAACCTCATTTAATTTATTATTATTACGATTTATAATTATTGAATGATACGATTCAGTGAAAATCAATTCAAATGATCAATGATCAATTATTTAATGATATTGTGAAGATCTGCTGATCGAGTTAAATCACACCTTAAATTTGATAATTATTTGTTTATATTTTTCCATTTTATTATAATATCATAGTTGAAGTATATATAATATATATAAGTATTCCTTAGTCCACTTCAACGTTTATGATTACTTATATATATACAAGTTAATTATGTGGTTTTGAAAGTTTATAATTGATCTATTTGCATAATGTAAACTATATTTTTATTTATAATTCAATAAAGTGTAAAGTTTATAATTATTTGTACAATTTTTTTGAATAATTATTGAAAATCTTTAGTTTATAATTGAACGCATTGTTGTACAAGCAGCCACAGATTTTCCATGGTCGTATATTTAGCTAAGGGCTAGCCACGGATCTTCAATGGTTGTATATTTAATATAATACGATTGAGTAGCTTAACCTATTGTTTTACTATTCAACTATGTTATTTATGCCTAATTTAATATATTCTTTGAATACAAACGTGTTAATTTGTTTGCTTAATTATTGTATTATATATAATAAATAATAACCCTCATTTAATTTATTATTATTACTCAAATATGCTTTTTAATTTGATTTATAATTGAATGATACAATTGAGTAAAAATCGATTCAAATAATCAATGATCGTTTCAATTATTTAACGATATTGTGATGATCTACTGATTGTGTTAATTCACACCTTAAATTTGATAATTATTTGATTATATTTTACCATTTTATTATAATACCACAATTGAAGTATATATAATATATATAAGTATTCCTCGATCCACTTCAATGTTTATGATTATTTATATACATACAAGTTAATTATGCGGTTTTAAAAGTTTATAATTGATCTATTCGCATAACTTAAACTATATTTTTATTTATAGTTCAATAAAGTGTAATGTTATTTATAATTTACAAAGTTTCAGTGTGAAATTTGCACAGTTCGGTTGAATAATTATTGAAAATTTCTAATTACTGTATATTTAGGCACAGATTTTCGCTATTAGGCACAGATTTTCTGTGGCTGTATATTTAGTCGCGGACCACCTTGTTGCGACCGCTATCTGCTGATGCCAAATCAGAACATCGTATTCCTAATTACTAGCACTATCCTTTGGGAATTAAGTCCGGTGGAGCTCATTAGGTGTCGTAAAATATAATTATATCTAGTGATCATTATAATCTAGTACAATGATTATAAATAAATTTAATAGTCGTTTAATACTAACATAGAACTCTAAGTTGGTACTGAAGATACTTAAATATTTGAATTTTTCTTAAAAAAAAAATCTAAGTTGGTAGGCAATTTTTTTTTATTGCCTTTTTTCTTCAAAAGTTCCATGTGAGCATCCATATCTTCACCAAATTGGCAATTTTTTTTTCCCAAATACACAAAAAGACTAAAATTTACTTTCAACCTTGAATTCCCGATTTTCAAAACCTAAATAGGACTAAAATAGCCATTTTTTGAAAATTGGAGGCCAAAAGTTGCTAGTTGATAAAATAAAGGACAAAAGCAAAATGGTTGATAATTAAAGGACAAATTTTTCATTTTTCAAAGGAAAAATAAAGAAAAATTTTGGTTAACAAATGATTAATTAAAATAACTAAATCAAAGAAAAATGAAAAGAAACTCAAAAGTGAAAGTTAAAAGAAAACCTTCACACTTGGGCACAATATCAAATATGAAGAAAAAATTAGAAATTTAGCAGAAGTATGTGAGAGAGAGGGAGGGAGGGAGGGAGAAGAAACACCAATTGAAAATGTCAATTTTTAAAATAATATTAAAAGACATATAGTTTTTACTCTTTAAAAAAGGATTTGCAACTAATGTAAAATGCCTATAATATTTGCCCACGCAATTGACACTTTGCAACCTAAAATGTAAGCATTCTTTTGTTCTAAGCCCATTCACAAGAATAATGTGCTTTAGTAAACATTTTTTATTTGGAAACAATTTTAGTCTTGAAAATTGAATAACACAGTGATTAGTAATTCTAAAAATTATATTGATTAATATCAATTAAAATATGACTCATAGGAAAAGTGATAAAGCTAAAGTTACTCAATTATACCTATTATAAAATAAAAGTTTAGAATAGGAAAATGTCAAGAGTTGGAGTCAAATTTTAGTTTAATTTTAGTCTTCTTTAATTTGGGAAAGGACACAAATTACCTGTAAAAATATGACAGAGGTAAATATCATTAACTTGATAATCTTGAAAAGCGTAAAATAGAATATCTAACTTAATCAATATTCCACCAGCAAGCAAATTACAACCAAGAAAATATAAAAAAATGTTCATCATTAAATAATGAAAATACGAAAGAACATGTAAATAAAAAAAAAGTATTTAAACATTTTTTTTTAAATTGAGATTTCTAGATAGTCAGATTTACATTAATATTGATTCTCCATTATTTGTTTTCCTACCACGTGTGTCTTCAATTCATCATTGAAGTTGAATGAATACTCCAAATACAAAAAGAATCCACAACAATTTTTTTCCTAAATATATGTCAAAATATTTGAAACAAAAAGTGTATCGATATTAAGTAAGAAACACGTTCAACATTATAAATTCAACAAAAAAAATTAAATTTTTAAGAGATGAAGAACCCATATGCAACTCTTCACAAAAATTCATTAAATAAAATAGAAATAACCTACTTACATTATTTGCACGAACCATTTGTACTAAAAATGATTATGTAAGTACGATTCAAAGAAAAGTTATATTTATTAAGAATTTATGAGACGATCATGTGACTATAGAAAATTTTGTTTTCCTTTTTAACATCAAAGTCGTTGGTAGTTGATGAAATTCATTTGACAATTAATCTATTATAAATGTTTAATTTTCAAAAATTATGCATCGCGTTGTTCTAGGATCAATAATATTTCTTTTTCATATGGAGATTTTTCATTCCAGTATGGGATTTTTGGCGTTTCTATAATTAACTTTCAATCTACTAGAATCATGGATAAGTAAATCAATTTAATTTTATTATCAGTTGTTTTCCTCAAATCATACATTCTAAAGTAAGTATGCTATTAATTAATAATTATTCTTTGACTTTCCTAAAGCTATGGTTTCATTAACCGATAATGTTTTTTGTTTCACTAAAGTAATTTAAAAATGCCACAAAATAGTATTAAGTCAAAATTGATGGAATTTAGTCAGACAGACCCTTGCTATATTATATAGTGATGCGTACCAGAATTTGGACAATGAGAAAACTTATAGGATAAGAACTTTGAGGTGAGGACTCACTCTTCTTGTCGGAGTGCTTTGTAGGAGCAAGTTTCGTGTAGGATAGCCTTAGCGATCTTGGGGGACTTAAACCTGCAAAAGAACGTCTGACCTCCACTGAATTAGGTCAGAATGTATTCAATGAAGAAAAGTAAGCAAATAAGTAACAAGCTTCCCTAGATTCATATAGAGACGTTCTTGTTGGGTAGGAAAAACAGTTGGAGGAATTTCAGGACTCAGGCCAGATTATATTCCCAAAAATCTTGATTTGATGGTTGGAGCGCGTGGCTCAGATATTTTGGAGGTTAGTTAGACGTGATGAGGGTGTACCCCGATGTTCAAGGGGCCGGTTGCAAGGGATAAGATAATATGTCCCTCTATTCATGGAGATTAGGTCCTCTGTGCTTATCTGGAACAAATGAGTACAAGAGACATGTGAAACTACATATCAACCTCTTGGGAGAGGGTAATATATCCGCGTTCCTCTCTAGGGAGGAACGGCTAAGAGAAATGCTCAGGCAGGTGTTCTTGGGGGAGTAACAAGCATTGACTTGCCATTCTTTGATAATGCTATGGGCTTCATTTCTAAGATGCTTATGCTAGAACCAAAGTTGAGTCTAATTAGCCTAACCCAATTCAACTAATTTGTTCGGCAGTCCCTCAAAATCCATAAATCAATCACACTATAGTTTTCACAATGACATCAATTATCATAATAGGTGAAACACAAAGGCATCCGTCTACCAACTCTATTATCTACAATGACATCAATTATCATAATCATGTTGCAGATTTTAATCTACCTGTAATGTTACCATTTGAAATTTCTCTTCCCCTATATCAAAAACAACTATGAATCTTGGAGCCCACCGTACCAATGGGGGGGGGGGGGGGGTCATAAACAAGCCAATGAACAACATTGCAAACATATACTCCACATTTTGACCCAACAACACCATAATTCGTTGAGACTATAAATCCAATCTGAAGTTGCTAATTTACCATCTTGCAGAGATATTTTAGCCCTTATCCCAACCACTTTGTAGTTATCATTTGCCTCATCGTACCCAAAAACCCCAAAACGACTGCATAAACATAGAAGTCGCATCCCAAATGTCTAATGCTTTTTGTTTTTTTATTTTCAGGACATAATCTTTCAAAAAACTCAACATTTGGAAATTTAGATTATGTTCTTATTGACAGGTTAAACGAAATAGCAACAGGAAGACTAGAGCATATTATGTAGAGCAAGCCATTGCAAGAACCCTCTATGTGAGAAGAACAAAGGGAATGATAGGAAGGATAGTTGAGCTCTTCGACAACTACATGGGCATTCTCATGGCAAAGTTGCTTCAATTTGATAGAACAAAAAATTGGTTCAAAATTATCAAAAAATAATATTGTTAAGAATTTTTTTACCACGCAAGTACATGTGTGCTAACAAGTAATATAGAGTGAATAAAGTGTCAAATCCCAAAGAGACTTGTAAATTACTGTTAATTAAGTACTAAAACTAAGCTTCATATGCTTGTTCTAAGCTCAATAATGGTGGATAGAAATTATATTAAATAAATAAAATTAAAATCAAATTATGCAAGGCAAATAGTAAATAGGAAACTAATTAACCAAATTAACTCAAGTCTAGGATTACAACATCCCCCAATATGCTTGTCAAATTTGAATTGCCAAAGTTCTTATAATCATGTGGATTATTCAAATAACCCAGAGAATAAATTTCTTTGTGAGTTTCTGTCAAAATTCCCCCAAACCTGTTATCAACTATTGCTATCCTATATGTCTATGGCGGGCAGTTAATTAATAACACATTAAGTTCACTTATTGGGTTACATATGATTTGCAGGTATATGTCTATTCTACAAACTAACCAATTTTTGGCAAACATAAAATCGAACATGCATTGCTCATTTTATTATCCGATTCCTAAATTTCTTTCGTTAAGACTTAGATAGGATTCCTGATATACAATTAGAGGCCAAACAATTTCAAACAAACAATCCAAACTGAACAATCAGAATAAATACACAAAACTATAAGAACATGGCAACACTCATAACAATTGCATATTAGGTTTAGTCATATTCATAGAACAAAATATTTAGCTACTCATGTTAACAAAATCCAAAAGAAAATATTAACTATCTATAAATACAATTTAAAATCAAAGATAAAGAGAAGAGAAAATTCTAATTGAATGTCGAATTTTCACTTCCTTAGCCTTCAATCTTGTGTTGCTCGATGGAATTTTGAAAGAGAAATCTAATCTAAACAAAAAACTAGAGAAAAATTAAAAGAAAGAAAATAACGTATCATTCTTTTGGCTACTTTGTTTTTCCCCTATTTAAAGACCCTTAAAACCCTAGTTTGACCTAAAATCCTAATTAGAATAGGAGTGAAAAATTGCCAAATTTGCAGGGTGTGCATATTTGCAAATTTTGCACATAGAATCACAACCAGTTTTGTCTAATTACTCTATTTCTGTGCAGATTCATGATTTCTTGTGCAGGAATGAACCCTTTTGTTGCATTTTTACCCTTCTAAACTCAGTTTTCCTAATATAAGAAAAATCAATATTAAAACCCTTTCATGCAATTTAAAATATATGGGAAAGCATGATAAATTCATTCAATTGAGTGCATAAATATTTAGAATTTAGGGACTTATCAGATATCCTTCATTGATCTTAACAATTGAGTGTTTCAAGTGGGATTTCACAAAAAAATAGGTTGTAAATTATAGCATGCCATTTTTTCAACACGCACTTGAATCAGAAAAGGGATTCACAAGTAAGCATAGAAGAATCTCATGTATATTCTCTTCCAAAAGAGTGTCTACCATTTTGTGCTTATTCAATTTCAATGTGTGAAAGGAAGAAATTATTGGTAGATGCGAGAAGGGGACAAGAGTAGGGCTTGGCGAGAGTAAGAAAATTAAGCGCTATTTTTGGTCGGTTCTGCAAAATCATCTCTGAGAAGTGGCATTCTTGTTTGTTCCCAAAAATTGGAAATTGAATTTTAGGGTTTCTTCTACGGCAAAGGGCTCTTTTCTAGCCAACCTATTTTTGAAAACCCATATAGGTTGTCCCCACAGGTTTAAATTGTGCTCCTTCTAAGTCCATCTATTGAAAATGTCCCCTAGAAGAGGACATCGGCTGAACTACCGTTATCTATAAACACTCTTTCTATGCTGTAGTTACAAATGATCATGAATATAACAAGCACAACCACTGCTAGAAAAAACAGATTTAGCCACAGATTTTGGCAAAAATTTGTGGCCAAGAAAATTAGCCACGGATTTTATCCGTGGCTAATTTTAGTCACAGCCTTACTCAGCCGCGGATTAGCCAAGCCTGGTCGTGGCTAATGACCATGAATTTTTAGATATGGGCATTAACCACGGCCAATTCGTGGCTAAATTTGGCCACTTAATGTTGAAAAGGCCCGTCCGTGGTTAATAGCCACGACCTGGCCACAGATTAGCCACGGCCTGGCCTTGGCTAATATTAAAAAAAGAAAAGTGCAAAACCCGCAACACTGCTCTGCGTCCCGGACCCAAACCCACACCCACGCCCGGACCTGAACCCGCGCTTGCTCAAGTTCTTTTTTTCTTTTTTGTGCTCAAGGAGAGTCGAACACGGGACATCGAGGTTGTAATTAGAGCATGTAACCGTTGCACCAAATGAACCCTTGGGTTATTGAATGTTTTTTTTATACTTAAAATATTGTTTTGTATTATTTTAAATTTAAATTATCTAATAAATTTCATTAGTTTTATCAATATTTGTAATTTAATTTTAATAATTTATTAATGAATTATTTTTTTAAATTAAAAATATTTACCTTTGACTTTATCCTTCAATATTCAACTTTTCTTTTTGTGACAAATATTTAATAAATTAAAATATCAAAAACAAAAATTATAACAAAAATCTATTTAGATAATTTATATTTAGATAATAGCAACTTTAATTCGGGATTATTTGCCAGCATTTTCATATATATATGGTATTATATATATATATATATATACAGATATGTCAAGTATGTATATCATATATATATCAATATATGTATATGTCCAAGTATATATGTATCAATATATATATATATATATATATGGATCAGTATATGTCCAAGTATATATATATATATATAAGTATCAATGTATATATACACATATGTTCAGGTATATATATCAATGTGTGTGTGTATATATATATATGTATCAATATATGTGCGTATATATATGTCCAAGTATATATATATCATATATACATGCATCAATATATGCATATGTCAATGTGTATCTCATATATATTATTATATTATATGCACATTCTAATCCTCTATATATAGTCTATATGATATAACTATATATCTATATATCTATATATAACATAACTAATATATGTTATAAATGTAGTGTACGTATATATCAATCTAATATATATATCTATATATCTAATCATATGTACTATATATCAATCATCTAGCTATATGAAATAAACATATATCAGCGTATTATATATCTAATATATGTTATATATGTACATATATATTTGATATATATACATCTAATTATATATAAATACACATATATATAAGTATATATAATCTTATATGTATGTAATATATCGAATCATTTGTTATATATATCAATATATATAATATACATATCTTAGTTAAGTATAGCAAAACCTAATTGTTAAACAAAAAGTTAAAGTAGTGTAGTGGTTTAATGCTCTAACTTCAACTATGAGGTCAAGAGTTCAAACCATAGTTCGTGCCAAAAAAATAAATAAATAAAATTGGCCATGGAATTTTTAGCCACGGTCTGGCCGTGGCTAATTTGTGGCTATTAGCCATAGCCAGACCATGGCTAAATTAGTCACGATTTGACTGTGGTTAATCCGTAGCTAAAAATTGGCACCAATTTTAGCCACTAAAAATAACCATGGATTGGTCGTGGCTAATCCATGGCTAAGTTTTTTTCGTATTTTTTTTAAATCCGTGGCTAAAATCCGTGACTATATGCAGTTTTTCTAGTAGTGATCATGAGGGGGGTGTGTAAATCCCCTAAAGGTACTTAGGACCGAAGTTGATAGTAGGAGGTCTGATCAAGGCATCCACTTCCAAGACGTTAGATTTTAATCCTTCGTGGAATTGGAGGGTCCTTGCATGTGCCTTTCAGGCATTGTAGGTATCCCCATCGGTGGGCCCTTCGGATATCATATAAATAACTCCTTTCTTTTGTGCGTTATCTACAGTGTCACCACAATCAAAATCATCAAATTTCTCATTGGGCTCATCGGGGTTAGCTTTGCTGGTGAAGGGACACTTAACGTTCTTGTTGGATTGGGTCCGGTCAGGCTAATTGCTTGAGCGGGGCTCCTTTTGGGAACAAATTGAGCCATTGTCCCCTATTTCGACAAATGAGATCTTGGAGATGACCATCTAGGTTGAGTCTCTTGATTTCGCCATAGAGATGTCGTGCCCATAATTTTTATGGAACCTAAAGTAGAACTTGAAAATAGATTTGGTTGAGTTGTTAGTAGAGCTTTTCGGGCGCACATGATATTCTTGTCTTGTACTTGCATAAGGGATAAAGGGATAAATTTAGATTTATATATTTAATATATGTGAGCGGTTCAATTCGGTGTGCCTTGAGGAGAAAATTAGAACCTAATCGATTTTGTGATGCAGGTTTGAATTTAATTATTGAATAACGATTTTTTCAAAAAACTTGACAAGAAACAATGCGCTTCGGTGTTGTCCTGGTGACCCGAATGATTTTTTAGAATTTATGTTCACCCCTACAATACTTAAAAACCCGAACATGAACTCGATTATTTTATGCAACAATTAAGTTTCTTCAAATTTTATAGGTTTTAGATTCATCAAGGCTAAACCCTAATATAATAAAAAAATCGATAACCCAATAAAAAGCCTAATCTATATATATATATATATGTATATATATAAATAATTCAAAAACTTTGAAGCCATCCAAGTAAGCGTCATTTATGCCTACATTCAGATAGTCTCATAATATTCTATTTGCCACATAAATAAATTAATATGTTTATTCAAAAAATAAATTAGTAAAGATAGTATTATTCATCTTTATCCGTAAGAGTCCAAAATTTATTTAAATTAGTTAGTTAAATTCATTTCTTTAAAATAAGATTTTGTGCCCAATAATATAAGCGCAAAATACACTTAACCCCCTTCAACTATGCTTACATAACACTTAACCCCCATCGTAATTCGCACACAAACAAGGCGATAACTATTGTTTATAAAATACTATTATAACGTTTTAGTCTTTTAAACTCCAAGATTAATTATAAGAAAAATATAAAATACAATTTTTTTTTTGAATTATTGATGTTAAGCAAAACTTTATACCTTTTCATATTGTGTCACTGATTTATTTTGGTAATGAAAGCATCAACATCAATCTTATTCTCAATCTCGCAAGTTTATTCTTATATATTGAAGATCACAAACGTACATTTTCAGTTGTTTATAATTCCATTTTTTATCCAAAAAACTTAGCTCAACTATTTCAGATTTTCCAACTCTTTAAACAAATGATGCTCAACGCATTGGATAAAATTATAGTCATTATATTTAACTACATAATTCCTTCAAAAAAATAATTCATCTCAAAGATAAGACTTGCATAATATCAATCACACAACTCCTATGGTTCATAGATACAAATTATTTCTCTTAATTTTACACTGCAACATTACTCAGAATGACCATGGGCTAGAGGCACAATAATCATCAGTCATTTTTCTTTCTTGCTTTTCTTTCCTTTCTTTTTTTCGACTTTTTATTAGAGATACGATAATTAATGAGCATAGATATTGTATTAGGATTATATTTTAGACTCTCATTTGCTGGACTTCGCTAACATATTTATGAAGACTCAAATATTAGCTCTAATTTATTGGTAAGAATATAGAATTCGTTTCGATAGGCTTTTTTTAAGAAGAGAAGCACTTTTATTTTGAAAAAAGTATTTAAGTGAAAAAAATTATATTTGAATGAGCTTTTTTAAAAAAAAGCATAAATCAGAAAAAGGTCCAAAAGTGGCTTGTTTTTAGAAGATATCCATAGTAGCTTCAAATAAAAATACCTTTTAAAGCAATTTAATTACTGCATCCAAACGCAAAATTGCTTATCTTAAAGAAAAATCCACTATGAAAAGTACGGCTTGAGAAGTACTTTTTTTTTTAATCCCATATCAACGGGCCAATAATTTCCATGTTATCTTTCTTTACATTTTACCTATGTTTAATGATTTAGATGTATTTTCATTTTGTCGTTTCATTTTATATGTTGTATATCACCATTATCTACTTTTCTTTTGAGTTAAATTTTTATATATGCTTTGACATTTCAAATTATTTAAATTATAATTATTTAAATTATAAATAATAATAAATAAAAGATATTGTAAAATATAAAAATACATATTACTTAACATTTTTTATATAATAAGCTACCCATACCTTGACATGGGATTATAACTAGTCTAATTATATAGAAATAACTAAAATTTCAAACAAATAAAGAACTATCTTCAAATGAAAAATGAAGAGTGATCTCATAGTGAATACAATGAATAAAGATTGCGAAAAATATAATGTTGCTTCATAGATTATGCATTATGTTAGTTCTTATATACATTCAAAATATAATTAGTTAAAAGAAAATATATATGTTAAAAAAATGACCAAATTTTCGTATTGAATAAGAATATGTACACAAAGGCAAAACATTTCATACATTGTCTCAAAGTGTTTAAAAAAATAGTTGACCATTATGTAGACCTCACTTAAACTAAATATATATATATATATATATATATATATTATTTGAGTATATTCTAATCTGCGTTTTTATTAAATAAAATTATTTTATAAATTCATCAGTGAATTATTAAGAATAATGCTAGATATTACATCCTATTTAAGTGTTTTTTTAATTAGTATTATACATAAGGTTATTAATGTATAAATAATATCACTGAAATTTTGATAAAAATCTTCTACGGATCGAAATACTTAATTTCATATCCAATTCACTGGTTTTGAATTACAAATATTTATAATCAAATGTGGTCGATCATATATTTTAATTGATGAAAAATTCATCCCATTGACGTTCGTGGAGTTTTTGCTTAATGGACATGTACCTCGTCTTTAAAAGTTTAAAGAGCTTATCATTAGGGTTCAAATCCTGATTGAGTGCGTGTTGGGTGGTGTGTGTGCGTATATTGTTAATTAGAGAGAGAGATAGAGAGAGCGGAAGGAGGGGAAATAAATTGTCCCATTGATAACCCTCGGGTTCACTATTTAGTAATCCATGTGCTAATTACTATATTATGGCTTCGGCCTCGTTTTGGAGAGGCCCAAATGGTCTAAACAAGTTCACCAAGTCCCCTTCATTTGGGTTGGACCCTTTTCTTTATTATTTGGGCAAAAATAACAATTGTATCTAAAATTAATTTTGATGAAGTAATTTACGTCAAATTTCGGAGAGTACCATCAAATAGTAATTGGTGAGATCATAAAAGTAAATAAGAAAATGTTATTATAAAAATTAAAGTAATATAATGTTAATCAAAACTCGATTAACTTTTTCTAGCATTGTCGATTATGAACTCTACATTTATAGATTCAAATATAAATTCCTTTCGTAATTTTTTTCACATAAGAATTAGATTTTTATAGATTTATTTATTTATTTTTTTTTGTTTCCGCTAATTCACACGATATTAGGCATTGAGACGACAAAAGAAGTTTGACTAAATTTATTTGAAATATTTATAAGCTCTCATATCTTATAATCTATATTTTATAAAATATTTTAAAAGCTTATAAGAAATTGGAACTTATTTGAAGGATAAACTCTCCAAGCAATTGATAAAACAACATGGGTGTAGTTTAAAAGATATTAATTAATAATAGTGATTTTGTAATAAGAGGGTACTTGACTGGGTTTATTCGAAATATCCTATAAACTCTTAAATCTTACAAAATGATTTATGAACTTATAAGATATTGGATCTTATTTTAAAACTAAGTTCTTAAAGCATTAGGATAAGTAAGATAAGTATAACTTATAATATGCAGCTAATGATAATGTTGGATCACCCAATGGTGGGGACTTAAACTTGGCATCAAATATGTCTTGAGTTTGAGCCTTCTAGTGTGTGTGAGTGTAATGAAAAGAAAACAAAGTATGACACTTTGAATTAGTTTGCTCAAAATTAAAAGAGGTTGTTAAGATTATAAATATAAGTAAGCAACTCCATATTTGTTTTTTCTAAAAAATAGTTTATAAGCTCCTAACATCTTATTTTGGAGTCATTTGAAAAACACATTGTGATATTGGATGGTATTTGGTTTGGTGTATAATGTGTGGGCGAAAGAAACTTTTCTGTTCTGTTTGAAATGGTACAATATACTAAGCGCATGTTATGCACTTCTAAAATGTGGTCTGTTTGAAATCATATTCGATTTTGGTTGATGTGGGAAATTATCTCATTTGCCCTTGTTATATATTAGTTGTCCCATAGAGTTTTATTCTCGTTGAAGGGTGTCTCTTATCCCATTTTTCATTTTCAACGTTGTGCAAGAGCCCCACCAGTGTAAGATAGATTGAGCCAAAAGTTGTTTTGGGTGGTTGGGATTCTCTTAGAAAAACTTCGTCTTCCTCGATATTAATTAGATAAAATTTTATAGACAATTAAGCTTTGATATTGAGCCAAAAGTTGTTTTGGGCGGTTGGAATTCATTAATTTCTCATTGGGGTAAGCTCGGCTATAACTGCTCATGAATAGAAATGTTAAACATCAAATTGTATCTTTACCCAAACACTCCAGTAACATTTCTTCCTCGATTGTTACTACTCAAATTCGATGTCTTTCTTCTAACAAAAGAAAAACAAACAAAAATACAAAATAGATTTACTCACACTTGAACCTATTGATGCCCGATTTGATAGCCTTTTTGGCGTGTTCTACAAAGATGGGTGGATGCTAGAGATGGAGAACAAATTCTTGTCCGACCTTGTTGTTTATGCCAACATCTAGTGCAAGACATTAACTGAAGACAATCAGTACATGATAACCTATGTTATGATTTCTAGTACATGTTCAAGCGTTTTTAATTTGCCCACAAAGGGGGTTCGAATTTGGTACCAATGAAGTCCTGAATTCGAACCCTCTTGTCCTCTCCCCCTTTCCCCTTGAGTGAGTGTGTCCGTGTGTGCAGAGTTGTCTCGAGTTAATTGTATCAATATATATATATATATATATATATTGCCCACAAAAGATATGGGACAATGAATTGGATTATCAACTATCTCACTATCTAATTTGATGAGGAAATCGAAGTTATCTTGCCATTGAAAAAAATATGGTACTATATATGCCAGGTGATATTGTGTGTATGTGTATAATATATATATATATATATATATTTACATCTAGTTTTTAGTCCTCCGTTTTTTTTTTCTATTCGCAATGAAAGCGGCACATCCTCTCTTTCACGTCAAACTTTGACTTAGTCCCCCCACGCACGATACATAGGTTCATACACTTGGATTTGTGTATCGCTTGTACAAAGAAACATTTTGGCCAGAGTTGAAGAATATATTTGCATTTGAACAAAAGAATGCCAAGAGAAACGGATGCATGATACTCAACTTGGACGACTACAAATACAAGTCCCTATCCTTTGCTGAAAGTGAAATTATTTATGGTCGCATAAATTATTAGTTATTTAGGATCAACTCCTGTTTGCGGAAAACCCACTTTGCTTATTTGCTTGCTCATGTAATATTTCACTCTTCTCAGTTGCAGCTCAGCCAACAATAAATTCGCCTCGGTTGGGAACTTTTCAACAAACAACATGTCATTAAAGAAGAGTGAGGGTCGCTATTTGTGTTCACCTCCTTTGTGATTCTGTTTTTGGATAATTTTAGGATTTAGAGTGTAGCCAAACCTCCTCCAACTACTCATGTTCTATTAACGACAACTGAGTTCATGATGTATTTCCTAAGGGAGCACAACTTTTTTTTTTTTCAAAAAAAACTTGATATCAAAATTTAAAATGACCTGTTCAGAAAATGAGCAGGGAATACTAGTTCATTTTTCTAGAAATAGCAAGTAGATATGGATGAACTAATTTAACATGTCCTGCAATTTCCCCACAACCAACAAAACAAAACATTTACTAAAAGTGTATCATGGCAAACCACAAATTATGTTGAAACAAGTCCATACAGTAAGACCACGTGGATGTAACATATCAAGAATTTGATCAATACCTTAAACACATATACTTCAACTACAAACTACATAATGCATAAATCCTGATATGTTGCTTAGTATTAGTAACAAAAAATCATGGGGCAGACAAATGCTACTTAAGCCCAAACAATATTGGGCATCAACTAGCAGTTTTAACATCAAAGGTCAATTTCAACCGATTATGATAACAGAAATCGCTAAGTTTAATAGTTTGGAACCATCTAAAAGCTTGTGGAGGTAGCATTCATGTCCGACTTCAGTCGTGTTCGAGAAGATTTCCATTTCTAACTTGTTCTTGGTAAAGTGATGGAGACAACGTAGCTGCTTGTCAAGAGTTAAGTTCTTCACAACTATGATTTTCTAAAAAATTCTAGCGTGGTACCCAAAAGCCAGCTCTTGCCTTGGGAAAATTTGTGCAATTTTTGTAGCGAGGTTGTAGAAAATTTTTGATGAGCCCTCAACCCAAGCATCAATCAAGGAGTCATATTCGGCTTCACACGCTTCTCTATGCGCCCATTTGGTGCATGGGCAAGGCCTTTTCTTTCCCAACAATGATGGCGTGGTAGAGACTTTGACCGTCATCTTCAATTTCGACTTCGTATACATCTGTCTTCCTCTCATTGTTCTCGTTGTCAGTTCCTTTTTTTTTTCCTTCAGAAATAATTGATTCATGATATCGCAAGCATCTTCGTGAACGGTATGATTTTCACCCGACACCTTTAGCCAATGGTAGTAGTAAAGGTGATTCTTCTCACACAACTTTGCAACTTTTGAATTTTCCTTGAATAGTTGATGAAAAGTGTTATGTAATTGTAATTGAAATTGAAATAGAAATAGAAATAGAAATAGAATACACATGCCCTTGAAACAAAAAAGTTCAAAATTCGTAAACAGGTTGGAATCACTTTCCACAAGTATTTCAAAATTGGGCCGATTATAGAATTGGTGGCCTTACTGATTACTGGTTCGATCGGTTCAACCACTTGTTCGACCAGTGTGACATCATAATTTATAATTATTATAATTAAGTATATATAATATTTTAAATATTAGCAAAACATAACAAAAATCTTCAACAATATAGAAAAATCATGAATATTGTCCATGGAATTTTAGTTCTTTTACCTAAATTCAAAAATATTACAAATTCACTCTTATTAAATATATAACATGTAATTCAACTAAATAAATTTACGAAAGAACAAAAAAAAGAACTTTTTTGATCAACACTCACAATGGTTAAAATACATCAACTGTAGAGATAAAATTACTATTCAACAAAAAACAATTAAGAAGCATAGTATACAAATATTATAAAAAGTCCACTTTTTCTTTTTTTGATAATTACAAATAATGCACTTTGAAAGTGCAAAAAATTAGTATGGCCCACTTATTGAACTAATTTTATATAATATACATAATGGTGGTCACTTAAACACTCCGAAGTCAAAACCTAAATTCTAAAATCAGAAGACTAAATCTTGAGAAAAGCAGAATAGAGATTTGAGGAGGTGGTCAAAGGGGTTTGATGTGGGAAAATGAGGAAAGGCCGAAAACAGTGGTTGAAGGCATATTGGGCTCTGACTTCCACACTCCTAAACTGTTAGCCAACAAGAAAGAGAGAAGGAACAGATTTAGCATAAGCGTGAACCCACAATTTATGCAACCAAATCAAGACCAATTTAATTGGATTTCGGCCGGTTCTTACCGGTTCAAAGTGTTTCATTTGATAGATGGTTTTGGAGGATCACCCGAATCAAAAAGGTTACCGATCACTAGTTGAATAGGTTTGATCGACCGGTCCAATCCAGATTTCAAAATATTACTTACCACAATGTGTTCCTTCTAAATTTGTTTGTCTTGAACATTGATCATGAATGTTTGTGGGTCCAGGCTTTTTCCCCTTTTCTCACTTTTCCTTATGATATCATGCAACTAGCGGTAAGTTTTCTTCCATCCTTGCAATTTGCTTTTTCTATGGTGATGTCATATTGCCCTACTAGGCAATGAAATAGCAAGCATTCACTCCAACTTCGCAAGCAACCGCCTTGGTAAGACACATTGTCTTTCCAACCTTTGGTACAGAGAACCTCAAGGAGTCTATTAGCGCCTCTGCCTCAACCTTATTCCAATAGCGTCTTGTTTGTCTTGTGCTTTTGCTCGATTTGTCGGAACTCATTGCATATGACTGAGTTTGATCCCTATCAGTACTAACATAAAGGAGAATATAGAGAAAATTAAACCATTAAATTAGCCCCTTAATTAACTACATGTAGAAGGAGAATATACACAAAAAAAAAAAAACAACACTAAGAAGCATTTCATGGTATCACAAGATAACTTTATATTACCCAACTTTAAACAATGCAACTACACACAAGTGATGCGTTATAGGCAGAGAAACATGCAAACACTTCACAATATAACCAAGCAACCTTTACTTAATTTTACAAAAGGTAAGATCAAAGAGATACACATCTTGGTATCCTATAGACACTTTGACATCGGTTTACCAAAACAAATTGTATCACAAAGTACAAGTTATTTCAAAAATTATCATTCTAAGCTGGAGTGTTTGTTATAGCCTAGATATGTGTGGACTCTTCATCATCATCCAAGTCACTTTCAATTTTCTAGTTGGTCTTTTTTGGATCCTTCGCCATGTGTTGTCGTATGTAATTGTAGATTAGAGCACAAGAATGAATTATCTAGTTTTGAACTTGTTAAATTTAGAAGGTCTTATTGCACAACACAACCCATCTTTGTTTTAATAGCGGGAAAGCCCTCTCAATCACATTCCCAACACTTGCGTTCTTCATATTGAAGAATTCTTTTGCATTCTTCGGTCGTAGTCTGTTGGGGCCCCATTCCTTAAGATGAAATCGACACCCTCAATAATGTGTGACGAAGCCACCTACCTTCGAGTATCCACAGTCAAAGAGATAATAGTGGCCTACAGGAGCCAAAACATGTAAAAAAAAAAGAAAAAGAAAATGATTAAAAAATATATAACAAGTTTCGGTATTTCGACTTTTCGAGAATTATATAAAGTGGAATAAAATAAGGTCATATTATATTTGTTACCCACTAGATGGTATGTGTAAGCTAATCAGCCTGTGGATGGCACTCCAAAGTATGCGACTATCAACTGCAGATCCTTCCCACCCAACTAGGACGTACACAAAGTTCATGTCCACATTACACGCTACCAACATGGTAACACTGACATCCCTTTTTATGATCAATATAGCGCTTTTCATTGCCTAAAGGGACTTTCACTGCAATATAAGTATCATAAGCAATCTTGCAAGTATATTAGGAAATTATACAAAACGGTTGATGTAGAGAATAACCAATTTACAAACTCCATTTTTAAGTACTATCTATAAGATATATGTCAATAAAAATAAAGAATATAAGTAAAATACGAATTCACCTTAAAAGTGTTTCCACATAGAATGATTCAATTCTTTCATGACAACTTTAGGTTGTACAAGCAGCAGATTACTGGTTTTAATTGTTGCATTAAAAACTTGCTTGAAATCTTTGCTAATTGTGTGCCCTGGATGTTGAAAGTCCATCTTGACAAATACCTTCTTGTGATGTGCTAAAAACAAACAAGAAAATAACCAACTTCTCCTCTACTCCTACAAATCTTTCCTTTTGTAGGCCTCCAATGTTTTCCATCAAGTAAGATAGATTGCAAAAAGCTATTCTATCCATCCTAAGATTGTTGATGCAATCTTGGTCACTTATATTTGTCAGCCACCTCATGTAATTGTATTGCTCGGGCATTTTCAAAATCAAACTCCAATTGCATCCGATTATGTTACATTGAATTCTTGGAGGACCATTTTTGTTTCGGTGTGCTCTTGCAAGAAGTAAAAAAAGACCAAAGCTCTAGTATATAGAGGCGTACAATAGTACGAGAACACGGACTTTGCTCCAATAATCCATTCTTCAAATTTAAACTGCAAGCTAGCCGCTGACGGTACATTTGTTGTTTTCTTTCTTTATTTTATTTTATTTTATTTTTTAAAAATGACTAAAAATAAATATTCACATAAAGCAAGATATAGGATCCATCCAAATGCTTGGATAGTCTATTACCCTATCACTTTAGCAAACAAAAAATTGTATGTTAAAAATTACAAGGCTACATCTCAATGACAAATGATATGCGATGCATTAAATTTTGTTTTTCCATACATTTAGACACAGTATTATAATGAAAACTAGTAAACCTTAGATATTTCAAGGAAATGCAAATAACATAATCTTTCAATGCAAGTTGCGCTATTGATCGATTGCTCAAAAGCAAAAAACAAAAAACACCATTTATTCAAAAACCACAACATACACTCACTCGAGTCTACCCAATGGTAAAAAATTGAAAAACAACAGTACATGCAATATGTTTCACAGTTTCATACTCCTAAGACAAACAACAACACTTACTAAGTTGAAATGCACAACTGGACATGATATCCTCAGATAACCATAAACAATTCCTGTCACTCTGAAGATATACTATAACAGAACTTGTGTTTTTCTTAAATAAAAAACAAGAGCCACATTCAGTGGGTGAAGTTAACAAAAGTATAATCATCAAAAGAAAATGATGAATGATTTAGGAAAAATCACCACCTTCGCTCTAGCCTCCTACCGACACAACAAATGCTTATGTTGGGGCAGAGTGAAGTGGAATTCCATGCTCCAATGTGAAAAAGGGGGAAACAATAATGACAAGTTTTTTAGCAAGACCATTCTTGGAATATGAAATAATTTACAGGAACAAAAAAGACTTTTACAAAACGAATTTGGCAACCATTATGTAATCTCACCCCACTCTAGAGAGTTTGAGAGTGCTGGAAATCCAACCCTTTGTACCGAGTTTAGATATTTTCTTGACCTTTACAACAGTTGTCATTGAACGGCACATTTGCATTTCAAATAGAATCTTAATGGCCATTTTTGTGACATTGGTAGCAATTCTTCCTTTTCAAACAAGTCCTTTAAAACCTCAATCTCTGAAAATTTTGCTATACACCTTGTGGCATCTTATAAGATGTTTTGATCAGATTATAAGTTTAGCCAACACCTTCTACTTTGGTTTAGATAAATAAATTTGTTAAAATATTCCAAACAATTTAATAACTCCCTACTTTGTTCAAAATAGTTTGTAAGTTTTTAAACATCTTATCTTATAAATTTATATTTTTTTTCCCTAAGAGTTTACTAGCACTTTATATCTCTTCTAAATCCTCAAATATTTTATACAATATTTTAAAAAGCCCAAACACCCTCTTAATCCAAGTTCCAACTACTTGGTATGATTGTTGCTCATTAACACACATAAGTACACCATTGCAGCGTACTATCTATCAAATTTTAAATGATTGGACTGCTATTTTTATACGTACACCTTGTTTAATACAAACTTTTTAGTGATGGGAAAGAAAAATAATTTCAATTGTTTAATTTGCTTGAACGAACACTAAGAGAAAAAACGAACAAACATGGAAAATTAAATGCCTATTTTGCTCTCTTTCCTACTCCCATCAATGCATGCACAATCCTTTGTTGCCATTGTTTTCCCTGTATGATAAAAGACCTTGAAATTCTAGTTTTGCAGCTATAATTAGCAACTACATTATTCTTCAATAGACTACTATATCTAAACTAATCAAATAGTTAACAAAAGAGACCTTCATTAATTTATACTATCAAAAATTAAGTGTAGCTACGCTTCATTAATTCTTGTCCAATAAACATATATTAATTATGTCACAAGATCAATCACACATATGCCCTATCAATTGTTTAAAATGAAATACATAAGAGATCAAACACACATATGCCTACAACCTATTACAATCAATTGGCTTTCATGTTTTGATGAACTAAATTTTCTGGTTTATTTGTATTGACAAATTTCTTTCCATTCTTCACAAATGATGGTACTATATAGGCCTTTGTACCTCATATTTTTTTGTTCTCTCTAACCGAGTTAATTGAGACTAGGGGATGTCCCTGAGCAAACAAGACAAGGCCTCTGATGTGAACTGATCAGTCTGCTATTTTTATACTTACACCTTGTTTAGTACAAAAATTTTAGCGGTGGGAAAGAAAAATAATTTTAATTGTTTAATTTGCTTGAATGAATACTAGGGAAAAAACAAACAAACAAACAAACAATGAAACATGAGAAAATGTTTATTTTGCTCTCTTCCCATATAAAAAAAGCCCTTGAAATTCTAGTTTTGCGGCTATAATTAGCAATTGCTTTATTCTTGGATAGACAATTGCATCTAAACTAATAAATAGTTAACAAAAGAGACTTCATTATACTACCAAAAATAAGTGGTTGTACACTTCATTCTTATCAGATAAACATATATCAATTATGTCAAAAGATTAATCAGACATATGCCCCATCAATTATCAAAAATAAAATACATAATAGATCAAACACAAATATGCCTAAAACCTATTATAATCAGTTGTCTTTTTGTCTTTTCTATTTCGATGAACTACATTTTCTAGTTTACTTATACTGATAAAATTCTTCCCATTCTTCACAAATGATGGTGCTAAGCCTTTGTACCTCCTATCTTTCTCTCTCTGTAACTGAGACTAGGGGATGTCCTTGAGCAAATAGGGAAGGCCTCATTTGAGAGGGTGCATTGTATCTTTCACTTGAAAATGGAGCTCCTATGTTTTGCATGACTGAAGCAAATTGTTTGCTTGAGCTACCCATAGCATTCTTGGACCCTGTCACTGGTAGCAAGTAGCAACTAGTGGCATCATTGGAAACAAAACTGGATTTGGATTTGGTCTTGGATGTGTGAAAGTTGACCTCAAAGATGCCTTTTTGTTTGCTCAATAGTTTGTAATTCTTGAGTTAATGGTGGTGGCACTAAATCCCCATGATTGATAGAAAATATGGTTTTTGATGACCCTGACACTATTCTTTTTCGTCCCTATGTATGCATGACATTAACAAAGTCAATAAAGTATCATTAGAAAGTAAAGCAAACTCAGTAAGCAATGTGTTTATATTTAATTTGATGGTAGTTTGTGATTGTTTACAGATTGGTTGTAGCCTTTCATCATCATTGTTCACCTGCAAATGAGGTTTACATGAGTTTAAGTAGCAGATATGACCCCTCTATTGACCAACTTCCCAATTAAGGTTTATGATATAGGATTTATCATAAATCCTCTCAATTTCAACTTTAACTCTATGATTCTTATTTATAACTAGTATATTAGACAATCAATCTAGAAAACTTATTTTTCAATCATTATCTTCTACCATGGCCACAAATTTCTATAAACTAATTACTGTAGGATGCATAGGAGATTCACTCGTTCTAAAAGGTGAATAAATAGATTTTTTATCGATTCTTATAAACCTTTGTACATGGGAGATACCCCTAGTGTTGGCTAGACTCTTCGACTTGAAATGGTCTAGATCATGCTTTGAAAATTTGTTTCTAGACCTTCATCTTTATGCGAGGCAAAGTCTCATAGCCGTATATGATCTAAAAACTTCAACCATATGTGTGTAAATTATACTTGAATATAACTTACATATCATGTGAAGGTGGCTAAAAAAGTATAAACTTTGATTTCTATTATTAGTTGAAAATACTTTTTGTTGTGAAAAATATCTAAAACATTATTAATTAATCTCATTGGCATGTTGGACACTGTTTTTAAAACTAAATTCTTAAAATAAACTAATTCGGAAAAAGATAAAATAGGATATCAAAATTGTTTATATTACAACTCAAGTTATTTTCACTAACCAACATACAATAGGTTACATCTCCAGTTGAAAAGACTAGTTTTTTTTTTTTTTTGGTATCATTATAAATTAATGTTTCGAATGGCCAACACCAAAATTAAACAATGGTTTTCTTTCCATAATCAATTCTCCTAAACTTATCAGATTTCTCTCGAAAAATGAGAAATTAATTATGTTAATTCTTTTAATTTAAGAAATAATGGACCAAACCAAAAATGTAAACCCCAATTGGTTTCATGCATTAAGAATTAGGACAGTTTTTTTTTTTTTTTGCTAATACCATAACAAGTAAAAGGTCCAGTTACGTATCCAAAGAAGAGATACACATATTATCATTTCGGTCCATCATACTTTGCATAATATGGTGATAATTTGATAGGGTTTCAATAGCTAGCCTATAAGATGAGGAAAAATGCTTCAAAAGGGGTATTTAAGGTATAATGTTTTGAATTATTACTACATGCCCATGCTATACTCCTTTACATATATATTAGCAAGAAGAATGAAATTCAAGAAAATTTGTTTGGACGTTTTGGGTGAGGGCAACATGATCATAAATGTATATGTCCAAACTGTGCTTGCAATAAAAAAAATGACTTGAAATCTTGACCCTCACAGGTTATAAATAAATAAAAATAAAAATAAAAATAAATTCCAAAGGAAGTATCATGACTAGAAAAGGGGTAGTCAAATTTGGTTGAAGGGGAGGAAGATTTTTTGCTTGCTTTGCAGTGACTTTCACCTACTTATAAATTTTATTTTTTTTATAATTAATTTGACATATGTATTGAATTAATATTAAATTATAATGATGTAAAATAAATAAATGATTTTTGATGGTAATGTCCTACTTCCCCTTCTATCAATCTTGTAGGTTCATACGCAGAAAATAAGAATTAAATGAAGTAAAATGTATATACAAGATAGAAAATTGGAATATTCTTAGCACTGGCATATATACCTACATGAAAGTAACTAGTTCTATTATTTAATGCTAGTATTCAAAAATTTTAGATATTTAACAAAAGAATTGCTAACGTTCTTGTGCATTATAAACAAGATGTTATTTTCAATATAATTACAAATATTGAAAATAATAAAAAGGACTTCGTACACTACAATCAATTACAATTGGGAAATAAGGACTAAACGCCCACCGTGGGGCTCGAACCCACGACCACAAGGTTAAGAGCCTTGCGCTCTACCGACTGAGCTAGACGGGCTTGTTTTTGCAAAACCAACTATATATAATTACACAATTTCAATCAATCCAATATTTTGCATTCAGGCTTCCTAGCATCTAACTTTGGGACAGACAATAAGTCTTTTGTATCATTGATAATAAAAAGCTAATGAATCTAATTTCACACAATAGAGATTTTAGTTAAATTGATCCCATAATACAGAAGTGCTCATTGATTTGGTCCCAAATTTTTGTAAATATCTAAAATAGTCTCATTAGATAACATTATCTCCCAAAACTAGTCTCACCATTAAAAAACTAACAGGAATGGCATGTGCAAGTCACATGCATATGCCATTCCCATTATTTTCTAACGATGGGATTAATTTAAAGAGAAAATTTTATCGAGTGGAACTAATTTGGGTATTTTTTAAAAATTGGGATCAAAATGATGATGAACTCTATATTTTGGGACAAATCTGGCAATAAACTCCAAAGAGTCTCTATGATAATTTTTTTTAGGATAAGAGGTAATGTGCCAGACCCAAATAGTCTATGGCATGTATTAGTCTGAATAGGTCCTACGTAGGATAACAAAAATCCTTCATGGACCCACCCTCTCCGCACATGCCAAAAGTGTATGGGACCTCCAAAGGACTCTCGAGAAACCCTCAATGGGCGACCTTGAGGGAGTTTCTCTCAAAGGTCCTCCAGATGCCCTCAAAGGCAGAACTTCGAGGACCTATAACCAGTAGATAAATCCTACGGAACTCTTTGAGGGCCATCCTAAAGGATGTCCTCGAGGGTTCCGTCCACGAGGGTTTATAAACCACTAATCACTCAACTTAGAACCAACCCCCAAAACTCACCTAACACGTGATTATTACTTATACCCTAACAAGTGATACACCCGCACTCACTAACCATCACTGATACCATTGCAGGCATTGTTTCAGTATCAAGTATAATTAATGCTCCTGTATGCCAAATATTTTTAGCATTCAATGTATGGATATCTATTTCATGCAAAGATCATATCTCATTAAATGCCAAATACAGCCAACCATTCCATTCCCGTTAGTTTTCTAATGGCAAAACTAATTTGGAGAAAAATTGTTATCCAATTAGACTATTTTAGATATTTTAAAAAAATTAGAACAAAATCGGTGAGCACCTCTGTATTACGGGACCAATTTAACTAAAATCTCCACAAAACGCATGAAATTCATTTTCTGAATTCCGATCTTGATTATCCAAATCTCATACATACATCTAAAATTCTAAATAATTTCGGATGAAATTGTAGATAGATATCAGGGATAAAGCATGATTTTTAGGCCTAATTCATTTGCATCCTCTTGGGCCTCTTCTTTTGTGGGGTTGAATAATCAACCTGTGATTTGTCGATTTGTTTTTGATTTATCTATTTTAATTTGATATAATTTGAAGTAATAAAATAACACACTCGCCTAATCTAATTTCTAATAGATGTTTAAAATGATGTCCATTTTATATGTCCATCTCTTTCTTAGGTGGACAATAAAGTGAACAAAGAAAATTATTATTGGCACTTCACTCTAATTTTTATATTGAAAAATGGCCCAAAATGCCCATTCGTTTTAAAATAGGATTAAATAGACTTTACCCCCCTTAAGTATAGTCTATATATAATTTACCTCTATAAACTAATAAATGCAACACCCAAACCGGCCCCTCCTCCAATAATACATTTTCACAAAAGTATCGTAAATCAATACACATGTATATCTATATAAAGTATTTATTTCAATTTATAAACTAAATTTAATTTTAAACATGTTTTTACTAAAACCAAAGTTATTTACTCTTCAATCAAAATTAGACTTTACTCTTTTAAAATATGAATAATTATATTTTCATTAATAACTTCAATTTTTGTATTTCTTTTCTACAAAGAAACATTGAATGTATATTCTCATTTTTATAAAGAATTCACATTTAATTAAATATATTATTATTTAATTTAATATAAAAAATATATTTAAATTATGGTTAAAAAAACATTTATCCATTTTTATTCACAATAGTCAAACTTCACAAAGTTTATACCTAATAAATTTATTGAGCTAAAATATAGTTTTTCCATGTTTAACAATTAAGTATTATTATAATAACTTATTAGCTTTTTTTAATTTCTATTTACTTAAGCCATCAGTTTTTTTTTCAAAATTAAAATTAAAATTATTTATGTAGCTAATAATGGATTTGAAGTTGATTTCATAATGCTAAATGCAGAAAAAAGATTTAAATTGTATGAATAGGAGTGAAATAAGGGCAGTTTTGATTAATTTTCAATTAAATGGCGCATGTGTTGTATTTGATAATTTAAGAGGACTAAATAAGACATTGTATATAATTGAGAGAGTAAAGTATATTCAATTGTATCTTAAAATAAATGGGTATTTTAGTTAATTCTTCAATAAAAAGAGTAAAAATGGAGTGCTAATAAAAAATTTGGAGTGCCAATAAAAATTCATATGAACAAATTATTTTTACTCCATTCTGCCAAATATATTTATTTCCTTAATTATGTTGCATGAATATTTTGGTATAAGTTTTAAGTCATTAAATTCATTATCTTAATTATTAGTTTAAAATTTTTAAATTTGTTGATTTTGGCCTAATTTCATATTAATTAATTGAATTCTTAAGGCACATGCATATATCAATATGTGTCTTACACTTTTTTTGGTTCCTTGATTTTGACCCAATTATATCAATTTTTTTCATTGATTGCATTTCCATTAATTTCAAAAACCATATAATCCACATGATTTAACCCATGCCATGATATTGAGTTATGAATTCTATAATCATAGTTTTCCTGACAATAATTCTCTAAAATCATGCACACATATTTTCTTAAAAAAAAAAAAAAAACCGTGCACACATATAATTGCTAATTTAACTTTTTAATTATCACTACAAAAAAAAATGTGGCTTTCAACAACATATTATAGCTATGGAAAAAATCCGTAGCTAATGCATCGGTAATCGCCATGGAATTAGACACGAATTAAAAAAAAGCGACAAAAAAAATAGCTACGGACTCTTCGTAGCTAAATTTGTGGCCAAATTGACGCGAAACTTAGCACTAATTTTGCTATGGAAAATCTGTAAATAAATTCGTAGCTAAATTTACATTTCAAAAATAGCTAGGGAATATCAACCACAAATTTAGCTATAGAAAATTCTTGGTAAATTCTAGGGGATATTTAGTTTCATTCTCAAGTAATTAAAGGTATCAATTGGTCAATTGTCAAATTTTGAATATCTTGATCCGACAGTAGCAAGGTGTTTTAATATTTTGATTGATTTAATTTTGTCAATTACACTGATTTTAAAATAAACAAATTAATAATGTCATCCATAATGAATAATTATACCTAAATTTCACCCACAATATCTTTTTAATTTATTATTTTTAATAAGGTGAAGGTAATATTTTTCAATTTTAACTTTTGGCTACCAATTTTTCTGTGTTTAAGAAATTAGTATTTAAAAGTAAAATTAAAAAAACTGTAATAGATTAATAAATTACAAAAATTAGTAAAACTAATAAATTACAAAAATAGATTAAGTTAATGAATTGTGTTCACATAATTTAAATTTAGAATGTCAACGAAACATATGTTAAATATATTAAAAACAATTTTATAAACAAAAAATTAAAATAGTCTAGCGGTTAGGCACTATATGCTTAACCTACATGTTATGGGATCAAACCTGGGTGGTACAAAAATGAGATTTGTGCTAATTCAAACTTTTGGGGCCATATGGAGTTCCAGTGGAGTGTGCTAGGTTTGGGTTGGTAGGGTAATAAGGTTTTATATATAATTTTAAATAAAATATTTAATCCGAATATTTAGCCATTGATTTTTCATGGCTAATAGCTATTAGCCATGGATTTTAGCTATGGAACTGTAGCTAAATTTAGCCATGCTATTTTTAACAATGGAAAATATCTGTAGCTAAAATCCGTTGCTAATGCTAATTTAGCTATGGATTTTTAGTTGAAATTCGTGGCTAAATTTGTAGTTAAATACTTTTTTTTTAGTGAATTACAATTGATTTAATTCCTTAAATTAAGCACAAAACCCTAATATGAAATCATAATAAACATATGTCAAACATACATTTACACACACACACAAATGAAACAAGATGGAGATGATAATAATGATGAAGAAGAAAATGAAGTTTCTTAGAAAATATAATGATGTTATCTTCTATGTTATTTGTTTGGATTGATTTGTGTATTGATAAATTGGTTCATATGTATTAAGTTTTGTATTGTTCATATTTATAATCAATTTTTTTAACTTTATGCATCGTTAATTTTTGTTGAGTTATTTTATGAAATTTATTTCGAATAATGTCTTCTTGTTAATGATAACTTCTGCATTTTGTTCAGATGGCAAGTGGTAATAAGGGAACAGGGAATGCCATTGTTACATCATTGTCCAGTAGGAATACGTATATGCCTACACCTACTAGTATTCCAGCTACTACAACACCGATTCCCATACCTTCACCTCCCCCAAAGGCCAATCATATGTACCTAAAAGTTCACAAACTAGTGCATCTATGATTGTTCAAAGGATGGCCATTCAACCTCGAGGGAAAGAGGAAAAAACTTCTTCACTTTACTTGTAGATAAATCTTATTTTCATATACATATATTTCACTTATATATTTATATTACATTTGTCGTGCAGTACATAAATATATATATATATATAGATATAATAGTTATATATTTACATATAATCCCCTAATTGTTTGCATATTTGAATATGTCACAGATTTACTAAGCAGCTAAAGTGTGCCCAAGTCATTACTGCCATCATAGAGTCTCATTTTTTGGGTGTTTGGGAGTCATGGATGAAGATCCCCGAGGTGATAGGGATATGTGGTTTGTGGAGTTTGAGGTAAAAAAAAGTTCTATTTTATCTATAAATATTGTTACATAATTATAATTTTTTTTAAATGAAACATGCTTTTTTTCATGTCATTGTAAAAAGGTTTTTCATTTGCCGAGCATGATAGGAGACATATAAGGAAGAACTTCGAGAACAAGGGTTCACAGATATTAAAAACAAACTGCAGTGATGCCGAACGGTAGACAAGAAGCCCCAATGGATACAACTGAGAGGCTTTGTGGGTGATTTGGAGCTCAGATAGGTACAAGAGGAACTCGGCCCAAAATAAGTAGAATCGAGCCTCAGATAAAGATCGACGTGGCCACCCGATTCATAGAGGAAGTTGCATTTCAAAACTCACACATATCGACCTCTTGATAATTTCATTATATTCACGTTCTCAATTTATTTTAAAATATTTATATTTACTAATTTGTGTAAAAAAAATGTAGACAAAAAAGCGTGGTGGGGACCCACAACCCCTACCTGTGGCATTTAAGGAGCTCTATTCGTAAACAAATGCGGCCAGAGAGACAATTTTGGATGGATGAGCTATCAAAAAGAACTTAAATGAGAATTTTTTTTTAATTTGTCTTGAGATTAGTAATTTAGTAAATCTAGTACATAGTTGAATTTATTAATAAAATTCACACGTCATAGGATGCATACTTTGAGAGGAAGGAGTACTATGAAAACCAAAAGAAACTTCCGGATGACGACTTTGAGATGCCTACTAATATCGATGTAAGTTTGATTAATTATATATATATATATATATAGTGCTCATTTATATATACATTTTAAAAACAATAGCTAATGGTTTATTTCGCAAATAGATTTTGCTTGAGGTCGTTGGAGGACCGAAGAAGGGATATGCCTATGGTTTGGCAGGTGCAGCTTCATTTGTTACTAGATCATCTTCTAATTGTGACGTCAAGACATCCTTGGGCACTCCATAAAAGGGATATTGAAATGGTAAAGATGGTTGACAAGGTGAGCATTGAAAACATGCATGGAGCTTAAGCAATCATTAGCTAATTTAACATCCCAAGTTCAGTCTATTAATGAGATGATGAGCACGTCATAGTTGACTCCTTTTTCTCAAGGAGCGAGTAGCGAGGTAACTTATTTTCCAATACCTCCACATGGTTATCCTTTTATGCCTACTTCAACTATGCCACCAGCACAAGCACCTCCTCCAGTTGTACATTCATCTTCTACACCTAGTAACCCGTAGAAATGGGAATGATGGCGGCGATGGTGGTGACTATAGTGATGGCAGAGATGGTAGATGATGCATGCATATTCATTGGATTAGTAATGTATGTATTGAACTAGTATTGTTGGTATTAATATTGCCTTAGGATTGTTTTATATTTTCTTTGTTGAATATTGTTGGACTACTTTTATATTGTTACTCTTGGATATTAGACTTGTATTGTGAAGAAATTTATTCGTACTTAAAGAGAAATTTATGATTGTGAAGAAATTTATTCATATTTTAAGAGAAATTTATTCGTATTTGCAACTAACAAGAAGTCGATGCAAAAAAAGAAAGTGACTTTTGTGACGGATTAACTAGTTGCAAATTTATATATTTATATATATATATATATATATATATATTTGTGGTCAAAAACATTTGCGACCAACCAATTCCGTCGCCAAAAACCAAAGAACTTGCAACAAAATTTGCGGCGGACACAGTTGGTCACAAATACTAAAAAAATTTGCTAGTTTTACGACCAACCTTGTCCATTGCAAACGTCATCACACCAGTCCCATGTCAGCTTCTTTTGCAACTCGCCAATGTCGGCCGCAAAATCGATCTCAAAAATAATCAATGGCAAACTTGGTATCAATTTTTGCGACTCGGTTTTTGCCCCCAACTCGAGTCGGTCGCAAACTCAGGCGCAAATCGTCATTTTTCTAGTAATGTCCATTTTATTTGATAAATTATTTTAATACTAGAAAATAATTCATTTGTGAAAAGCACGGGCCAAATAACTTCTAATTTGGATATATATTTTTATAGCAATGTTGTGTTTGTGTCTCATAAATATATCCAATCATATCATGCACATGTAATTGAGGCATATTTCAACCTATTAAATACGTATATGTTGCATATAGATTGTGCAGGTGATTATTTTAGTGTTCATTCGATAAAATTAATTTGTCAAACTAAATTATAATAATTGAATTTATTAAATTAAACTCTCAATTCATGAATTTAGTTTATACTAAAAATAAGACAAATGCATTTACACAATTATAGATAAAATAAATTTTTTTATATTCTTTTCTTCATCTCTATCCTATCATCTATGTCATCTTTTGGTAAGTAAAATTTTATTTTCTTAAACATATATATAATGTTTACATTTACTTCTAACTATATCACTACAAGAAAAGGCTCAATTTTCGGCGGAAAATTAAAAAAAATAAAAAATAATAATTTTTAAATTTTTCGGCGGAATTTCGGCAGAAAATCCCGCCGAAAATCCGCCGAAAATTTAAAAAAATTAAAAATAAATAAAAATTAATATTTTTTAAATTATAAATAATTAAAAAATAAATAAAAATTAAAAATAAATATTTTTTAAATAAAAAATAATAATAATTTTATATATTTTTAAAATATATTAAAATTTAAAATTTTGATTTGTATTTGAATTATTTTTATAAAATTATTATTATTATTGTTATTATTATTATTATTAGAATGAAATGAATTTTTGTATGCTATATATATGTATATAATATTATGTATTATATATATAAATTTTCAATAAATAAAAACGTATTATTATTATTATTAATTATTTTTATTTGAATTGTTGTATGATATAAATATATAATGTAATGAATTATGACAACAAAATGAACATAGCTCAACGGTAAGAGAGTTGTTTGCCAACCGAGACGTCGAAGGTTCGACTCCCAGCGGCCCCAAAAGTTGGGACAATATCGGGCGCGTGTACGCACGCCCGCGCGAGCTGGGGCGAGGTCCCGTGTTCGACTCCTAGGTTGGGCAATTGAAAATATATTTTCAAAAATTTAATTTAAATTTCGGCGGGAAATTCCGCTGAAAATAATTTAATTAAAAAAAATTAATAAATAAATAATAATTTCAGCGAAATTTCCCGCCGAAAAATTAAAAAAATTAAAAATATATATATATATTTTTCCGGCCGAAAATCCGCCGAAAAATCACTAGCGACGAAGGTTTTTTCGGGAGATTGAATCCGCCGAAATTTATTTTTTCCGCCGAAAATCCGCCGAAAATTTCGCCAAAAAAACTGTGTTTTCTTGTAGTGTATTTTCTTTGCTTCTATTACAAATAATGATAAATTTACAAGAAAAGTAAAAGTCTGAATTGAAACAAATAATTGTAGAACTTGATTTTGTGGTAAGTGAACATCGGTCTATTTGGCTATTTTCTTGCAATTTGTTAATTTCCATTTTGTTTTTGGTGTAGATTTGTTTCTATCTGTTTATTTAATTTGATGATACGCGAACTTCTTGCAGAATTTTGTTATAACGGCATATGTTATATGTACATATAATAGTTTAACATTCTTCTTTCAAATTTAAAAAAGTTCAAAATTTTTATGTTTATATTGTATTTTGAGCCTCTCATCTAATTATCTAATCAACATTTTTATTTATTTATTTATTTATTTGATAATTTGTAGAGAATAGAGAACCCACCTCTAGCAATTTGGATTAGTAGAGAAATTTAAAAAATCATGATATAAGATCCACACCTACTTTAAATACATACTATTTTTGTTTCCTTTTTTTCAGTCCAAATGGATTCTCTCATTTTAGGTATAAATGGTGAAATAGATTACTATAAGAACATATGATCATATTATTTAGTAAAATTTACTCTGGATTACTTAAGTTAATTGCTATATTAGAAAAACTTATCAAATTAACTATTTTACTTTTTGGACTTAAAATTTTATAAAATTAGTTTTTCGATTTATAAAATAATTTATTTTAATTTTAGAATATAATGTGTTTTTAAGTATTTTCAATAACTTTTTATAACATGTATTCTGCATCTATCCATATTTTATTATATCTAATATGCAAACGATGAATTATTCTTGATAGAGACATATGCTTTGTAACTAAAAATATAATTTTGGTAAAAATTTCAGATATCATTTCGTATTGGAAGATAAAAATTTATAAAAGCTATATAAATTCACATGATTTATTTATAAAAGTATTCTGATATAACCATAATGTGAATTTTTTTATCTCATACTTCCTTTATGAAAAAAATAAAAAAAAAATCAATTTGCCAAAGAACAAATTGAATGAAGCTTTTCGATTTTAAACAAAGTGAGTTAATCAATTTTATATTTCAATTGAAGTCCAAAAAAATACAATATCGTGACATGTTTAATATTCTAATTTATTAACTAAGCAAATGTATTTTCTTATTTGATTAGTAAAATTAAAATAAAATATTATAATAGAATAATAATATCCCGCGTAACGCACGGGTTAAAAACTAGTTTCCTTTATTTTTCTACATTTATTATATAAAATAATAAATTAAGGATTAATATATATATATATATATGAGAAACGCATTATATGCTTTAGAACGGATCATAAAGTGCTCGGTGTTCCAACAGCCCATCCAATCTTGAGTCGTAAAGCCCAATTTATAGGTTGTCTAAGAATAAGAGAAAAATTTTGCCAAGATAGAAATTTATGGTAGTACACATTCACGGCAGGGAAATGAAAGGGTTTTTTTTTGAAAAAAAAATTATGCAAGGATTAAATAATACTCTTTGGGAAAGAATATTAAATCCCCTGTTAAAATTATTTTTTGTATGGAAAAACTCATGAATAAATTCAATCCTATAGACCCATTTCATCATATATTTTTTTTTGTTCCAAAAAATTCAATCTTAGGCTTCTATCAATTTTGAGGACAAAATTACCCTTCAATATCTTACATTGGTTTTTTTTATATATATTTATTTATAAAATAGTTTTACTTATCTTTACAAATCCACATATAGAAAAATCTATTTATAAAAACTATTTGTTAAAGATTATAGTATTGTTGTTTATTTTATTGATTTTTCAAAAATATCAAATGTGAATTGGAAATTGTAGTTTGTGGTAATTTTTTGATAGGGAGCGATGCAATACAATACAGTTCATGACATTTCAAATTAAATACAATTCTTACATATAATCATATCCAATACAATACCTACATTTGTGAATCAAGAGAATGCAACCCGTAACTTCTTTGATTTCTTTGATTACTAGGCATCTTTCTCACCATCAAACCAAATATTCCTTAACGGTTAGGGATAGCAATGGGCGGGTATAGGGCAGGGTTTGGCCAAACACGGGACACACCCGGCAGGGGATCTTTTTTGGACCCAGCGCTGGACCCGCCGGGTCCGGGTTGGGCCGGCAAACCCGGTTTATATTTTTAAAATAATTAAAAAAATATTTTTTTAAGAAAATTGATATTTTTACAACTTTATAAACATGAAAAAAATAATAGTATTACTAAAGCACTAATTATTTACAAATTTTTATGAACATATTTTAATTTTTAAAAAAATAAATATCATTATCGCATATTTATTTTCATGTATTTTGAAATCATAACTTGATTATTAATGTTATAAAAATATTTTTATATACAAGAGTATCATATTTAATTTTTTAAGTAACTATTTATATAATATATACTTTTATGTATGAAATATAGATGTATATTATATAAATTTACATAAAATAATAAATAAAAATATACATAAATTATTAACCGGAGCGGATCTGGGTTTTAAAATAAAGATCTAGGACCCGCCCCGAACCCAGTTAGGAGCCTTAAAACCTGCCCCATTAGGGGCGGGTCTAGGTCCAACCCGGACCCATTGCCATCCCTAATAAGTAGGGATGGCAACGGGGCGGGTATGGGGCGGGTTTAGCCAAACCCGGGACCCGCCCCGTCGGGGATTTTTGGACCTGGCAAACCCGATTTATATTTTTAAAATAATTAAAAAAATATTTTTTTTAAGAAAATTGATATTTTTACAATTTTATAAACATGAAAAAAAATTAATAGTATTACTAAAGCACTAATTATTTACAAATTTTTATGAACATATTTTAATTTTAAAAAAAATAAATATCAATATCGCATATTTATTTCGATATATTTTGAAATCATAACTTGATTATTAATGTTATATAAATATTTTTATATACAAGAGTATCATATTTATTTTTTTCAGTAACTATTTATATAATATATACTTTTATGTATGAAATATAAATGTATATTATATAAATTTATATTAAATAACAAATAAATATATATATATATAAATTATTAACCAGGCCGAGTCCGGATTTTAAAATAAAGACCCGGCACCCACCTCGGACCCAGTTGGGAGCCTTAAAACCTGCCCTATTAGGGGTGGGTCTGGGTCCAACCCGGACCCATTGCCATTCCTAATAAGTAGGGATGGCAACGGGGCGGGTTTGGCCAAACCCAGGACCCGCCTCGCCAGGAATTTTTTGGACTCGGCAAACCCGGTTTATATTTTTAAAATAATTAAAAAAAAATTTTTTAAGAAAATTGATATTTTTACAACTTTATAAACATGAAAAAAAATAATAGTATTACTAAAGCGCTAATTATTTACAAATTTTTATGAACATATTTTAATTTTTAAAAAAATAAATATCATTATCGCATATTTATTTTCATATTTTTTGAAATTATAACTTGATTATTAATTTTATATAATTATTTTTGTATACAAGAGTATCATATTTTTTTTGAAGTAACTATTTATATAATATATACTTTTATGTATGAAATATAGATGTATAGTACATATATTTACATAAAATAATAAATAAAAATATATATAAATTATTAACTGGGGCGGGTTCGAAGGCGGGTCCATGTTTTAAAATAAAGACCCAGATCCGCCCCGGACCCAGTTAGGAGCCTTAAAATCCGCCCCATTAGGGGCGGGTCCGGGTCCAACCTGGACCCATTGCCATCCCTAATAAGTAGGGATGGCAAAGGGGCGGGTATGGGGCGGGTTTGGCCAAACCCAGGACCCGCCCCGCTGGGCATTTTTTGGACCCGACAAACCCGGTTTATATTTTTAAAATAATTAAAAAAAATATTTTTTTAAGAAAATTGATATTTTTACAACTTTATAAACATGAAAAAAATAATAGTATTACTAAAGCACTAATTATTTACAAATTTTTATGAGCATATTTTAATTTTCAAAAAAATAAATGTCATTGTCACATATTTATTTCCATATATTTTGAAATCATAACTTGATTATTAATGTTATATAATTATTTTTATATACAAGAGTATCATATTTATTTTTTTAAGTAACTATTTATATAATATATACTTTTATGTATGAAATATAGATGTATATTATATAAATTTATATAAAATAATAAATAAAAATATATATAAATTATTAATCGGGGCGGGTCCGGGACGGGTCCGTGTTTTAAAATAAAGACCCGGGACCCGCCTCGGACCCAGTTAGGAGCCTTAATGGGGCGGGTCCGGGTCCAACCCGGACCCATTGCCATCCCTAATAAGTAGGGATGGTAACAGGGCAGGTATGGGGCGGGTTTGGCCAAACCCGGGACTCGGCCCGCAGGCGATTTTTTGGACCCGGCAAACCCGATTTATATTTTTAAAATAATTAAAAAAATATTTTTTTAAGAAATTTGATATTTTTACAACTTTATAAATATGAAAAAAAATAATAGTATTACTAAAGAACTAATTATTTACAAATTTTTATGGACATATTTAAATTTTTAAAAAAATAAATATCATTATCGCATTTTTATGTCCATATATTTTGAAATCATAACTTGATTATTCATGTTATATAATTATTTTTATATACAAGAGTGTCATATTTATTTTTTTATGTAACTATTTATATAATATATACTTTTGTGTATGAAATATAGATGTATATTATATAAATTTACATAAAATAATAAATAAAAATATATATAAGTTTACATAAAATAATAAATTTGCATAATATATAAATCGTATTAACTGTAGCAATATGTGGCAATTCATACTCATATGAATTGTGCCCTTGCACGAACGTGCAACTGCCATTATAAAATTATATTCAAGTACATGTAGTTAGTAGTTATCATCAATATTTATTTGTGATATTGCTTTTTGATGAAAAATTATATTTAAATGAATTCTTGTATAAATTCTTTTAAATATGAAAATACATGGTAATTCTCAAACATTTTCCTCAACACCCACTTCAGATATTAATTCCAGATTTATGCGGGTCAATATTCGAGCTCAAAGTTAGACATAACTTGCCCTATTGCATGGTTACGACTAGAGATGCAAACGAGTCGAGCGGAGCCTTGGCCTTTTTTTCAGGCTTGAGCTCGAGCTCTAACCCGACGAGCCAGGAACAAACAAGCTCGAGCTCGGCTCGTTTGGTTCGAATTTGTGAGTAAATTATAAGCTCGAGCTTGAGTTTAAATATTTTCAAATATTTTCATTATGTCTGAGCTGCAGACTCAAGCTCGAGTTTAAAAATCAATATATTATTTATAATTACATATATAATTATACAAAAATAAAAATAAATATTAAAAAACTTGCGAGCCTACGAACAAGAATTACTTAGCTTGAGTTCGGCTGGAAACTTATACAGGCTCAACTCGAATTATTCGAATTCGAGCTCAAACCTTTATCAAGCTGGCTTGTCAGACTCGAGCTTAATTTGTTTGCATCCCTAGTTGCGACTCATTCACAAGAAAATTTTTTATATGCATATGATGTAAACTCCACTTATGTGTCAAGAGGAATGTTGAAATTTCAAATGTCATGTATTTGTCCAAACCATACAAAAAGTTGCCCTTAATCTACAAAACATATCATATTGTAAAATCTATCGCACTTGTGTAAGTGTATAAGTAGGTTCTACACTATATGCACACAAAAATGTCCATTAGCGTCCCCAAAAACCTGAACTTAATCGAAGTTCCAACAATTTGATCTGGTTGTTGCGCATTAACACACATAAATGCACCATTGCAATGTAGTACCCATCAAGGAAAATTTTTACCCAAATCCGGTTTGACCGCACCCAACCAATCATATTGCAATTGGGTGCACCCAACCAATCATATTGCAAATGTTAATACACTTGTCACGTGATTGGTCACTGTCCCTAAATTGTACATCAATCATATGGTAAGTGTAAAACACTCACCATCTAATTAGTCATGGTGTAGCCGAACTCGGTAGCGGGTAAGAATTTTCCACCTATCAAATGTTAACTAATCAATAATACTTACACTCGGTTAGGTACAAAAAATTTAGCGGCGAGAAAGAAAAATAATTGTAATTGTTTAATTTGGTTTCGAGGATAGGAAAGGATGTGATTGACAAAATGAATAACACATTAGCTCGATTATATATATCTCAATATATTACAACTATGTTTGTATAAAACGTGAAGATTTCCTAATTGTTAATTTATATGGTGTTTGTTGCTTGTCATTCTTATTTGTTGTATTTGTTTAAATGTCAATTTTATCCTTTATGTTCATAGCAAGTTTTATTCTTATATCTTCTCGATCTATTCTATTTGATATAAGAAGCAATGAAATGAATAGAGCTAAAAATGAATACTATTTCTAGTGAATTTTTCTTTGATTTTTGTTTGCGAAATTTCAAGTTTAAAGTCTCATTAAGCACAGGCAATTTTTTTAATTGTTTATTTATATATGCGCTGAATTAAGCTTCATCAACAGACAAGAATGCTCAGTTTGTTCAATTAATTGAATTTGTATTTTTTTTAACACATATCATCGGATTACATCAATAATTCTTCGAGTACAAATTAAACTATTACATTATATTTCAAACTAAATCATTCACAAACTATTACAAATTTACAATAAACTACTATTAAAGTAGGATAATAAACTACTACGAAGGTATAAATAAAGTCTACACATTCACCGATGAGAATCGAACCCAAAATCTTTACAGTTTTGAGGCTTCAGCTTTGCCAGTTGAGCTAGGCCTCATCTGCAATTGAATTTGTATTTGAAAACATTTATAATAGCTTTCCATATCAGTTTTTAACATATGGCATTGATTAGAAATTGATTTGTCGATGAGGTCTTAGTTCACTGGTAAAGTGGACACCTAATTTTAGATTGTGGACTTAATTTTCCATGAGAGAGAGAGAGGGGGGGGGGGGGGGGGGAGAGAGAGAGATTAATTTAAGACAATTATTTCTAGTTATATTCAAGGAGCAATTTTGTATTTATGTCATCTAATCCTATAGGGCTATAATCCTTGGATTACGTATCAAAGGAGGTGGGGTTGGATAAACAAAGAAGGAAAAATAGAAAATTATATTGGCCCTTTTATCAATTGTAGGCTCTAAATTTGTTGACCACAGAGCCAATTAACCTGGATTATGTATCTCTCCTATATAATCCCTGCAAGCAAACGAGCTCTAGGAGAAAAAAAACAAACATGAGAGAAAATACTACTAAAAGTTAAGAAAATTAAGAGAAATACGAATCAAATATTCTTTTATAATGATGGTTCATTATCGGGACATAACGTGGTATGAAATTACAAAACCATTGAATAAATAATCTAATCGAACTAGTAAGATGTAATAATCAAGATTGTTGATTTTTCTATAAATACAAGGTTATCTTGGGAAAGCTTATATATATAATTGTGTTAAAATTTAAATAATCAAGTTCACTACACCTAACTTTAATATATCTGAACATTGTTATATTTCTTATATCATCTTATTAAACATGATTGGGCTAGTAAAATAATCAATACAACTTTCCCTATCTTTCCAGATAATCATTCGAGACTTCATCTCATCAAACAAAATGAACATAATCTTTAAATATAAGGTCATATTCACCTTGTTTGATGGGATTAAGACCAAAATGATTATTTAGAAGGGTGAGAATTTTTTTTAGGCTACATAATCATCGCACAATCATGTCTATTAATAGAGTTTAAGAAATACTAATCCTTGGATGAATTAAGCAAAGTTTGGTAAACTTGATTGTTTTGGATGATTCTATGTGTGTGTGTGTGTTCCAAAAATAACGTTACATGTAAAATTTTTCCGAAAACTCGTTCATACTTTATATAGTCCTTATTATCCTTTAGCAAGTAAGAGACGATTGGTCATGGTTAACAAAAAAATAGCAAGGGCAAAATACACTTAACCCCTTTCAATTACGTTTATGTAACACTTTACACCCTTATACTATAATAAACATCACTTAACCCCACTATCTAAATAATCAAAGAAATTGTACATAAAGAGGCTTAATTGTTATTATTATTTTTTTGGTCAGTCATAATTGTTATTTATAACATACTTGTTATAACCTTTTAGTCATTAAACTCCAAGATTACTCATAAGAAAAATATAAAATACAGTTTGTTTTAATTATTGATGTCAAGCAAAACTTAATACATTTTTATATTATGTCACTGAATTTTTTTTGGTAATGGAGGTGCTAACATCAATTTTATTCTCAATCACAAATTTATTATTATATATTGAAAACCACAAGTGTAAATTTTCAATTCTTTATAATTCCATCTTCTCATCGAAATAACTTAACTCAACTATCGCACAAATCCCAACTCTTTTGACAAATTTGTAGCTCAACGCATTGGATAAAATTCTAGCCATTATATGTTCGTGTAATAAACTTTAGGAATTTGAAAAAGAAATAAAAGAAAGCATGAATTATTACATAATAATAATAATAATAATAATAATAATAATAATTTGTTAAGATATGAAAAAATCGATTTAAACATTTATTTGAATATATTAACTAACACACATGAAAGTATTCATAAATAAAATAAAATAAGATCCAAACAAAAACTTAGAAGTCTATTATAGATATTTGCATTTGCATTACGACAGTGCTATAACAGAGATGAAAAAAAAAAATTGTAGTTGTACAATTTATCTCTCACACTAGTGAGTACTTTTTTTGTTCAAAAAAAGAAAAAAATAAAAAGTTATAATAAATATTTTGCAAGTAATAACTGGCGTCTTGTTTGTGTACGAATTAAGGTAGAGGAGTCAATTGGAGCTTATTATAGTAGAAGGGAATAAAGTATTATATTAACATAACTCAAGGGAGTTAAGTGTATTTTGCCCTATTGAAAATCTAAATTAATGAGATTACTAAATCACACATTTTTTAGTGACATTTCCACTATTATGCTAGCCTCCTGAGAGTGACCTATTTTCACAAAATCCTTGTCGTATGAGAAATTACTACTACCCCTCGATGTTTGGTTCGTTGTTACATATACCCCCCAACAGTAGGTGGGATCTGCAAAACAACACCAAACATTAAGTTGGTATTTGTACTTTTTCATGCCTGCTGGGGGTTGAGTAAACAAGCCAAACCTCAACGGTTTTTTCGTAACTAACGCAATAATTTACCATAGGTATCCCAGTAAGTTAACTAAACATGGACTAAGGCTATAGCATCATGCTTGTGTAAAATCGTGCGACAGATTAATCTCAAAGTTAACAATAACTAGTACAGAACAGACACAACCCAACAAGCACCCATTAAGAAAAGCTTTCCACATAACAAACACACCTAAGACTTACACTATGTAGAGACAAAGTCTTGGCATACCCAAAATTAGTCAACTTTATGACTTTGTGCAGATTGCGCTTTCAAATCTGCATTCTGAGTATTGCCTTTGCTTTTCATGCCTTCCTGCAACTGGGGTGATCAAAAATAACTTTTATAAGTAAAACAAAGTCTAAAAACGTACAGGTTTTGACAAGAACAAATACTAGAACGGGTACGGTCTTGTCAAGAAGAGACGGAGCAGGGGGGATGGGACTGAAAGGGCCTATATTTAGCTATAGTTTTTATGCAATTTTATTAAAATTCAAAATTTTCACCCAAAATGATAAAATTTTCTGATTGTGTCCTTGTTGTCAAGAAAACAGCATCAACAATCCAGAGAAACATATGGTTCAGGCTTTTTTTTCTCAATGCAAAGCAACCGAAAAATCATTAGAAGTTGGATTGACTTCGCCTGAGTCGAGATTTTAACATCATTATACAGTGTAAAAGAACCATCAATTAGATGGAAGAAGAGTTGCGTACCTGACGGAGGACTTTCCTATGGTAGCGGTATCCCTGTGAGATGAATCCAAAAAAAAAATAAAAGAATGTTACAGCTTGTGTTCAGAACAAAGTTATCCAAAGCCTAAAATGCCTTTATAAAAAGTACGTATAACCAATTTCAACAATCACCTTGTCTGTGCCATATATGTAATCACAGTATGTGAATACTGATGCAAAGTTGCTCTGGCTTTGTTCCCCAACATAATGGTGGTAGTCATGGTAATCAGGACCACCGTAAAATGGAATATACTTCGTCGGAGTCCAAGGGAAGTCATACCTATATTATTCACACAATAATTTAACTCTCTTGTGATGCCTTAATGAGTAAAGCATCAGAAGAAAACATGTATTCCTCTTACTATAACGAAGCATATGCTATGAATTTACAGATAATGGAAGTGTTTGGCTCTGACTCAACTATGATGTTTTACCAAGTCTTTTAAGATTTTTATTATATTCAAACTTAGTAAATTTATGTCATAGGATTACAGAGTACTTAGAGAAATTGTACCTTTTTTGCATATGTACTTCATTTCTCAGTCTTTTAGTTGTTTCCTGTAGTTTAGTCTAATTATTCCCCCTTTACTAACAGAATGAAATGACTTGTGGGCTTTATTTTACGTACATCACTAGCTAAGACACACATACTTCTGGCAAATACTCTAGATGTTTCATTGAAATTGTTTTTGGCACAGCATTTCAATGACAAAATTATTACTTCCCTTGCAGTCACAATCTGTGGTCAATACGTCAAAAATCAAGAATATGAGTACTTATCCCAAAAGGTGCCGGATCAAATAGGTCCGAGAAAAAAGTTTTGTATCTATAAACAATACTCTCAAACTGGCTAGCACAGATTCAGCACTTCCACACCTAAAATATTAGATCACTATCAAAAGTTATCTATAGATCACTATCTGAAATATAGATAAGTTTTGGGTACTAAACATTATCCATCCATAAACTTACAAAAGTAAAGGTTGGCTTAACGTGCCACACAGGATGTCAAATATATGCCATAATCAAATGGCAGAATGTCACACGAAATAAAATGATTAATTAGGCCTCAAAGTTGACTAAATCACAATGCAAGGAGGGAGAAAGAGAGAGAGAGAGAGAGAGAGAGAGAGTTAATCCTACTACTCGTGCAGTAAAGTTAATCCACTATTATGACCTCAAATCAATTGACTTTTTCCAAAAGATCGATTGAAATCCCAAAAGCAAAGAGTGAAAACAAGCACCACGGTTGAGCCATCATTTCGTCAAATTAACAAAAGCAAGCAGATAAGAAACGCCGCTTAATCAACCAAAAAAAGCTCAAAAGAACCTCTCACTAAACTGCATTAAAACCAAAAGCACGAGCAAGATTAGCATGCCAAGTGCATTACCCACTGTGAGTCTCAACAGCTTCTATCTGCCTCAGGGCAATCCATAGCCAGAAGGTGATCATATGGCCCGGGACCATAGCAGGCCCGAGAAACGAAGGGATCCCCAGGATCAAAATCTCCGCCCAATGGGCAAATGGTGCCGCAAACCCCATCGGCGCCGTGTACTCGTGATGCACCTTGTGAATTTTCTCATAGCCCCATTTGCAATGCAGAAATCTATGGATCCAATAGTTCAGATAATCCTCCACGACGAAATACACACTCAGTTGGGCCACAATTTCCCACAATGAAGGCAATGGCAAGCTTGTTCTTACCCCTATCATCTTCATTCAACAGAGTACAAAACAGGAAAATTTAAAAAAAAAAAAAAAAAAAACAAAACATGACACTTGCGATGAAATGATAGTATCTTATTCAAAGCCAATCTCAGATTATTACCATTAATCTAATCTTATTCAGAACCCACATCAGATTAACCACTCTTTCTTACCCTTATCATCTTCATTTAACAGCAAACATTACAAGAAAAAAAAAATTAACAAAACTCAACACTAGTGATGAAATGAAATGATTGTATCGTCTTCAAAACCCATATGAGATTAACACCATTAATCTCTGAATCCAACACGAAAATAACCCAGTTCCACAATTACATTTGTAGAATGGTATATGCTCACCTTAATGGAAGGGTAGGAGACGAGCTGGAGGGGGCCGACACGAGGAAGAACTTGCGCATCACGGATTTGTAGCAGCGGAGAGTGTCGGAGGAGGAGAGCTTCACTTTGGATTGGATTTTGTATGGCTCAACGATTTCTTGAAGAAGTGTTCGAGAAAGAGGTAGTAAAAGGGGAAAGTAGAGAAGATGAGAAAGAGGAAGATGATGTTGTGGCAGTAGAGGAAGTAGTCGGACTTGGTGGCGGAGTATTTGAGCCATAGGGTCTCCACCGCCGTGAGGGATCTTCCGAGGGCGTCTCGGCCGCTTCCACGGTGGCGTAGGGAATGCATTGGCGGTGGGTTAGGGGGGACGGGAGGGGACAGAGTAGGAAAGAGGTGTTCTTGGTACTCTATGTGTGTGTGTGTGTGTGTGTGTTGTGAGATGGTTTGTTAAGATATGCGGGAAAGAACAGACGAAGAGGTGGGGAATATTCATATTCAAAACAATACGTGTTGAGCTTTGCCTCTTGCACTTTTTTTTCTTTTCTTTTCTTTTCTTTTCTTTTTTGTTTTTGTTTTTGTTTTTGTTTTTTTTTTTCGATAATTTGGATATGCTATATTTACAGATAATCTTGTTTGGCTCTGACTCAACTATGATGTTTTACCAAGTCTTTTAAGATTTTTATTATATTCAAACTTAGTAAATTTATGTCATAGGATTACAGAGTACTTAGAGAAATTGTACCTTTTTTGCATATGTACTTCATTTCTCAGTCTTTTAGTTGTTTCCTGTAGTTTAGTCTAATTATTCCCCCTTTACTAACAGAATGAAATGACTTGTGGGCTTTATTTTACGTACATCACTAGCTAAGACACACATACTTCTGGCAAATACTCTAGATGTTTCATTGAAATTGTTTTTGGCACAGCATTTCAATGACAAAATTATTACTTCCCTTGCAGTCACTATCTGTGGTCAATACGTCAAAAATCAAGAATATGAGTACTTATCCCAAAAGGTGCCGGATCAAATAGGTCCGAGAAAAAGTTTTGTATCTATAAACAATACTCTCAAACTGGCTAGCACAGATTCAGCACTTCCACACCTAAAATATTAGATCACTATCAAAAGTTATCTATAGATCACTATCTGAAATATAGATAAGTTTTGGGTACTAAACATTATCCATCCATAAACTTACAAAAGTAAAGGTTGGCTTAACGTGCCACACAGGATGTCAAATATATGCCATAATCAAATGGCAGAATGTCACACGAAATAAAATGATTAATTAGGCCTAAAAGTTGACTAAATCACAATGCAAGGAGGGAGAAAGAGAGAGAGAGAGAGAGAGAGAGAGAGAGTTAATCCTACTACTCGTGCAGTAAAGTTAATCCACTATTATGACCTCAAATCAATTGACTTTTTCCAAAAGATCGATTGAAATCCCAAAAGCAAAGAGTGAAAACAAGCACCACGGTTGAGCCATCATTTCGTCAAATTAACAAAAGCAAGCAGATAAGAAACGCCGCTTAATCAACCAAAAAAAGCTCAAAAGAACCTCTCACTAAACTGCATTAAAACCAAAAGCACGAGCAAGATTAGCATGCCAAGTGCATTACCCACTGTGAGTCTCAACAGCTTCTATCTGCCTCAGGGCAATCCATAGCCAGAAGGTGATCATATGGCCCGGGACCATAGCAGGCCCGAGAAACGAAGGGATCCCCAGGATCAAAATCTCCGCCCAATGGGCAAATGGTGCCGCAAACCCCATCGGCGCCGTGTACTCGTGATGCACCTTGTGAATTTTCTCATAGCCCCATTTGCAATGCAGAAATCTATGGATCCAATAGTTCAGATAATCCTCCACGACGAAATACACACTCAGTTGGGCCACAATTTCCCACAATGAAGGCAATGGCAAGCTTGTTCTTACCCCTATCATCTTCATTCAACAGAGTACAAAACAGGAAAAATTTAAAAAAAAAAAAAAAAAACAAAACATGACACTTGCGATGAAATGATAGTATCTTATTCAAAGCCAATCTCAGATTATTACCATTAATCTAATCTTATTCAGAACCCACATCAGATTAACACTCTTTCTTACCCTTATCATCTTCATTTAACAGCAAACATTACAAGAAAAAAAAAATTAACAAAACTCAACACTAGTGATGAAATGAAATGATTGTATCGTCTTCAAAACCCATATGAGATTAACACCATTAATCTCTGAATCCAACACGAAAATAACCCAGTTCCACAATTACATTTGTAGAATGGTATATGCTCACCTTAATGGAAGGGTAGGAGACGAGCTGGAGGGGGCCGACAACGAGGAAGAACTTGCGCATCACGGATTTGTAGCAGCGGAGAGTGTCGGAGGAGGAGAGCTTCACTTTGGATTGGATTTTGTATGGCTCAACGGATTTCTTGAAGAAGTGTTCGAGAAAGAGGTAGTAAAAGGGGAAAGTAGAGAAGATGAGAAAGAGGAAGATGATGTTGTGGCAGTAGAGGAAGTAGTCGGACTTGGTGGCGGAGTATTTGAGCCATAGGGTCTCCACCGCCGTGAGGGATCTTCCGAGGGCGGTCTCGGCCGCTTCCACGGTGGCGTAGGGAAGCATTGGCGGTGGGTTAGGGGGACGGGAGGGGACAGAGTAGGAAAGAGGTGTTCTTGGTACTCTATGTGTGTGTGTGTGTGTTGTGAGATGGTTTGTTAAGATATGCGGGAAAGAACAGACGAAGAGGTGGGGAATATTCATATTCAAAACAATACGTGTTGAGCTTTGCCTCTTGCACTTTTTTTTCTTTTCTTTTCTTTTCTTTTCTTTTTTGTTTTTGTTTTTGTTTTTGTTTTTTTTTTTCGATAATTTTGACTCCTGTATTTCATTCTTCTTTTTACGTGATAAAATATATCATATAATCCGTTAGATGATACATATCTAATTTTGATACATTAATTATTTTAATCTTATAAATTACTAGATTGTTTAATAAATTATATAATTATTTTATGTTTTACTTCAAGAAATAATGTATTAGATAATTTATTGGATGACGACTTCAATTTTGAGATCTTCCCTATGAGAAGAAAGAAAATTTGTGACGGGTAGAATTCGTTACAAATAAATGATATTTGTTTAGGAATTAATTATAATGAAATTTTATTAAAATAAAATTATAGTAATAATTAGTGAATTTATTAGGAAAACAATTTGCTCCAAAGTAAGTTTTCTGATAAATTTCATTACATCTATAATTATTTATTTCGTTAAAGAAGGGGGTAATTATATGGCGATCGTGATTGGGTTTTCTTTTTTAAATAATTTAAAATTAAATTGCTATATATATTTTTTCAAAAATATATTTTAAATTATGGTTTTCCAAAGTGAAATTGAACGTACTATTTAGAGCGATTTAGTGCAGCTTAGCAGTGTTAACAATAAAAAAAAATTATTTAAACAAAAGTAAGAAAAACACCACCTCATAATGCTAGTAAAATATTTGAATTAGTATTAGAAGAGTAAAATCTTGGAAATAAGAAAGTATAAGGACTAAATTTACGGAGACTACAAAAAATGAGCTAATACATATAGTGTGAATTTATACACATAAATCGAACTCAAAAAATATTGGCTATACATATTCTAAAAATTTAGGATGTATAATTTTACAAATTACATTTTCAATATGATGATGTCGGGATTTTATCAATGCCACATCCTCAAAACAAAGCCAATTTGATCCCAACCTCAAGTTACACTGGTTTTCAATCTGTCAAAAGATGAACGCATGTGAGCTCGGTGGAATTGTATCTAGTGAAAACCCTCCGACGCTCAAGCTGGCATTGGATTCTGATTAGAGAAAGTAGAAACAATATTTAAGTGCAAAAGATGGATTAGTTAATTTGCATCCCTGTGAATTGTAAACACATGGCTATTTATAGGTGTAGGTGGGTGGTGTACTTGATTAGAATTGAGGTGGCATTCCATTTTGATGTCATTATTTGAATATTCCTTCTATTAGGATAGTGGATCCATTTTTCGTACTAGGGTTGTGGTCCCGATCTGTTAGTGAGCTCAGATGAGACCACGAGTGAGCATCAAGTCCTTGAGTGGGCCCTTGAGAGAACGAGGTGGAGGCATGTGGAGTTGTCCTCGGTGGTGGTACTTTGAGAACTAGCATGGTATGGAAGTGGTATATTTTTTCTCATTGATACACAACCCTTTATATAGTGCAGAGAATTACAATAAAATAGGAAAAAGAATAAAGAATATAAATGTACATCAATTAAGATTCAATTGAAAGAAATAAAAAGAAAATTAAAAGGCAGAATCAGGGCAAAATAAATCAAGAAACTTTGATCTCTTTACATATATGAGATGGTAATAGTGGAGATCGGACAGAGATTCTCCTCGACTTGTCCCTTAGTTGGTGGAGTCCTGAGGATGTTGAGAATGTCACAACCCCTGAGGATGATGAGAATGTCACAACCCTTAAGGTTCTCCTCGAACAAGGCAATTGTCTAGGAGACACGTACACCCATAATTGTTAAGCGCCAACAACTAACAATGGTGCAAAGTATATTTGCCATATCACAATTCATGCTTAATTTAATATTTGACGGATAAATGTGAGAAGTATTGTGTAGCGCCCCGGCCCGGAGCAGGCTGTCTCCCCGAGCCGGGTCGCTATTCGAGCAGGCAGACCTGGATCTAAAATCAACAATTAATGTTTCAAAATAACCATGTATACCTAAATTCCACATTTGTTTTAATGATACAACTGAGTACGTTTCCACGTACACGCTCAAGATAAGGCCACGGGCCATATAATACATAGACAATTATTCAAGATACAACCATTAGCTCCCGTAGGACCCGAATACATGTACTAATCATTTGGTATGAATAAAATACAAATAGGAGCCATTTTGTACTTGTCTTTGCGCAGCGATAACCTTCAATCTCAGCCCACTTCTCTCTCACTAACTCTGAGAACAATAATCATCAGATAAACGATAATGAGTCCAAGCGACTCAGTGAGGGTATACAATACATGCGAGATAATGAAGAGCTATAGCAAATAAGACCACAACACCGTACAAGGATACAACAAATCAAAGGCTCGAATGTCAAATACTTCAAGGAATGATCGGAACATTTAACAATACAACAATCAAATGATAGCAATTCAGGAACGGTCTTGATAATGGCGAAAGTTCAGTCAATCAATACAAGCAGAGATGAAGAGCAGGGTTCGATTAATTGGTGTACAGTAACGGGCGATAGCTGAGCTCAAGGGTACAACACGTCAAGTGAATACAAGCACCATGATAACACTTGGTTATCGAAATAATTCAAGGAGTGAGTACAATAAATAGCCAAAGGTCAGAACAAACAATAGCAATTCAGAAACAATCTCAAACAATAGACAAAGGTGAGTATCACCACCTTATCTCTTCAAGAATAAGAAACAAGCAGGACCCTTCCTTATCCCTCCCAGTATTCTGGGTGGCCACTCCAGACAGTACAGGCAATAAACAGTTGATCGGGGGACTTCCCCACCCGATCGTTCCATGAGAGCTTCCCATGAAACAAACGCGAACTATGGGCACCCCCATAGTCGCCAGGACAGTACAATCCCCAGTCCAATAATCAGGCAGAAAGGTTCCAAAACAGTGCAGTGCAATACAATAACCAATAATCACAATACAGGGGAAACAACAAGTCCCCGTCAATACAGTACATTAGCACCGGTAACAAACAATAATCACAAGCAATCGGTATCAAGAAATAGTTGAAGTCTATCACGACTCAAATAGGCTGCAAGCCCAGATAGTACAGGATACAAAGGAATTTCGGAACAATAGAATAAGGGCTAATCAGAAGTCCAAGATAGCATATAACAGGCGGCAAGCCCCAAACAGTACACCAGACAAGGTAACAATCACGAGAATAAAAGCTAGACAATAACAAGAGAGCCGAAAACAATCCAATACAAGAGTGTCGGTTCAAGAGATCGATCAGGAGTTCAATACGATTATAACAGGTGGCAAGTGTAAACCATTCGAAATAGTAAGGCATATTGGGCTCATAGTCAAGTAAGTACAATAGAAATACGATGGCTACACTTTCCAATAAGAAAAGGAAGAACCCTCACAAGAGTATCGGTTCAAGAGATCAATCAGGAATACAATACGATTACAACAGGCTACGAGCCCAAACAATTCGAAACAATAAGATATATTCGGGCTCATAGTTAAGTAAGTACGATAGAAATACGGTGGCTACACAAGAAGAGGTAGAACCCTCACAAGAGCATCGGTTCAAGAGATCGATCAGGAATACAATACGATTACAACAGGCTGCAAGCCCAAACAATTCGAAACAATAAGACATATTCGAGCTCATAGTCCAAGAAGTACGATAGAAATAAGGTGGCTATACTTTCCAACAAGAAAAGGTAGAACCCTCACCTTTTAAACGTGGATAGCTTCGTAAGTCCGCTACTATTACTCAAAGTCCTTTAGTACACCCCCACCTATTAGATCAAGATACTCAAATTAATCGAAGTAATTGTAGTTCATTTTCCAAACTTTGTATACTTATACTTATACATCCAAAAGAACTTAGGTCTCTCGTAATCCATAATTCTAATCTACCTCAACTCGTATCAAGTTGATCAAACATTTACAAGGCATTAGGGTCAATCAAGTCCATATCATGTATATATCTAATACTACTATCAAAATTATCATGCACCATTTCCTCAATCTATCCGATAAATGTGCCACTTATTAGACTATTAAGCTCAAATCTTCCACATTATTGCTCACTACACTAAAGTTTCACCTCACACATACTTTTATATGCATTTTTGGCCAATTCAAGTCTTACTAAATATCAAATAGGGCTAATATCAACATATTCGAGACCTACTCGTTAAGGGGAACAACCTGCCCAAGAACCACCGTGAGCCGCCGCCGGAGCCGCCACTGCCGCCGCCGGAGCCGCCACCGCCCGTTGCCGAATCACCGACCTATTTCACCCCAAAATTCGTCTCGATGCGATCTATCAAAGCCCTCATTCAATTTTAGGGAATCTCAAGCTATTAAAGTTTAATTGAGGAAATTCGTCAATAGAAACCCTACTTACCCCCGCTTTAATTCGATCCCCTCCGTCGATTATAGCTCAATATTGACCTCACCAATAGCTTTCCCAGGTCAAGAAGTCGAAGAACCACCTCAAGTTCGCCGGAAAACCTCGTCGGAAACGGAGCTCCTCCACCGTCGCATCACTGCTGCCGTCACTGCTCCTCCACCGTTCGGCGAAACCCAAAAATACCACCACCTATGTGTTCCTCTCGTCGCGGTGATCGATTTTCATATATAATTTGCGTGATTTGGTGAAGAAACGAGAAAGATATGAGCTTGGGAAGTTTAGGAGAATAAAATGTATATATGTATATGTTGTATGTATATGTGTACGTTTTCAGCTCAAGAGGAAGAAGATAAAGACCACTTTTCGGAATTTTCAATGAGACCCCTGAAGTTACAACCGCCTTACACTTTGGTCCTCAAAGTTTGCAGATATTTTCAATTCGGTCCAAAAGTATAATTATCAAGTCCTGCAAGTTCTAATTCTTCCAATTAGGCCCCCAAACTTTCAAGATGTAACAAAAATTACCCTTCACCAATATTTTTCCAATTATAATACAAATGTGGGGTCTTACACTCTCCCCCCCTTAAAAGAATCTGGTCCCCAGATTCTATTTAGAGTTCTCGAGACATTGCTCCTTCACAAAACGTTCTCACTTCCTGTTACCTCGACTACAGTACTGTATGGTTCACATCCAAGACGATCAGGTACAGTTATGTCCACTTGAGAGCCACTAACATGCCACAGATTCTAGCCAGTCAAAGCACTTGATATAATATGTTGCCGACTCATTCGGTATTTCACAAAGGCTCCAACATTTCTATGATCTTATCCGTTACACTTAGACGTCCCTTTACATAGTGCAATCACTTTGCAATGTGAGTACTCACTATTCTTGTCTAGTGACTGACTTTGTCAGGTCAAGATTACCACAAGAAAAAAATATATATATATCACTACCTTAATTCATTCAGGGAAAGACGGACACTTTCTCAGATGAAAAGAATTAGCCGATCTGCACCGAGCTTATTAAGCTATTCTCGTGATGTTGACAGTTTCAATAATCTTTCGGTTTAACTTTTTATCCACCTACAGAGCTCTCAATTCGAATTCTTCTGGCGAGACCTCATAACCCCTCAGGAATAACTAGAAACTTAAACCTTAGAAGAGCTCGTCAAGGTTTGGGTCACAATCTTGCAATATATGTCCTTGTCATTTGGTACTCATTCATTTGAAAGTGGCCTGTGCTCTGGACCAAACAACTACACTGCACGTCTAAAAGAGGAAGCCAGTAACATTCTCTGAATCAACTCAGAACTTTCCGATAGCAAAAATCCAATGCCTCATAAACCATCCATTGTGGGTAGAAAATTTTATCTTATAAGAGCTCGTCAAGCCCTGAGTCACAGTCTTAACTCGGTTCCTTCAAATCTTATCATGACAACTCATGACATATACTTTCAGGTATTAGTAAACAGAGAGACAGGTAAACACTTCAGTATACATTTAGCACAACAGTACAATCATAGGTAATGCTATGCATTACATCAGTATCAGTCGGCCAACCCAATCGCAACCTGTCACAACGTTCATGTCAAATATATATCCCAAAAGAGTTCAATCTTAATCACTTATTTGGGATCAAACCTATTCTCCACTAAACCCATGTTCCACAACCAAGGATCCTTTCCCGGTACGCTTGGGCATCACAACCCAAGCTCTGATACCACTTGTAGCGCCCCGGCCCGGAGCAGGCTGTCTCCCCGAGCCGGGTCGCTATTCGAGCAGGCAGACCTGGATCTAAAATCAACAATTAATGTTTCAAAATAACCATGTATACCTAAATTCCACATTTGTTTTAATGATACAACTGAGTACGTTTCCACGTACACGCTCAAGATAAGGCCACGGGCCATATAATACATAGACAATTATTCAAGATACAACCATTAGCTCCCGTAGGACCCGAATACATGTGCTAATCATTTGGTATGAATAAAATACAAATAGGAGCCATTTTGTACTTGTCTTTGCGCAGCGATAACCTTCAATCTCAGCCCACTTCTCTCTCACTAACTCTGAGAACAATAATCATCAGATAAACGATAATGAGTCCAAGCGACTCAGTGAGGGTATACAATACATGCGAGATAATGAAGAGCTATAGCAAATAAGACCACAACACCGTACAAGGATACAACAAATCAAAGGCTCGAATGTCAAATACTTCAAGGAATGATCGGAACATTTAACAATACAACAATCAATTGATAGCAATTCAGGAACGGTCTTGATAATGGCGAAAGTTCAGTCAATCAATACAAGCAGAGATGAAGAGCAGGGTTCGATTAATTGGTGTACAGTAACGGGCGATAGCTGAGCTCAAGGGTACAACACGTCAAGTGAATACAAGCACCATGATAACACTTGGTTATCGAAATAATTCAAGGAGTGAGTACAATAAATAGCCAAAGGTCAGAACAAACAATAGCAATTCAGAAACAATCTCAAACAATAGACAAAGGTGAGTATCACCACCTTATCTCTTCAAGAATAAGAAACAAGCAGGACCCTTCCTTATCCCTCCCAGTATTCTGGGTGGCCACTCCAGACAGTACAGGCAATAAACAGTTGATCGGGGGACTTCCCCACCCGATCGTTCCATGAGAGCTTCCCATGAAACAAACGCGAACTATGGGCACCCCCATAGTCGCCAGGACAGTACAATCCCCAGTCCAATAATCAGGCAGAAAGGTTCCAAAACAGTGCAGTGCAATACAATAACCAATAATCACAATACAGGGGAAACAACAAGTCCCCGTCAATACAGTACATTAGCACCGGTAACAAACAATAATCACAAGCAATCGGTATCAAGAAATAGTTGAAGTCTATCACGACTCAAATAGGCTGCAAGCCCAGATAGTACAGGATACAAAGGAATTTCGGAACAATAGAATAAGGGCTAATCAGAAGTCCAAGATAGCATATAACAGGCGGCAAGCCCCAAACAGTACACCAGACAAGGTAACAATCACGAGAATAAAAGCTAGACAATAACAAGAGAGCCGAAAACAATCCAATACAAGAGTGTCGGTTCAAGAGATCGATCAGGAGTTCAATACGATTATAACAGGTGGCAAGTGTAAACCATTCGAAATAGTAAGGCATATTGGGCTCATAGTCAAGTAAGTACAATAGAAATACGATGGCTACACTTTCCAATAAGAAAAGGAAGAACCCTCACAAGAGTATCGGTTCAAGAGATCAATCAGGAATACAATACGATTACAACAGGCTACGAGCCCAAACAATTCGAAACAATAAGATATATTCGGGCTCATAGTTAAGTAAGTACGATAGAAATACGGTGGCTACACAAGAAGAGGTAGAACCCTCACAAGAGCATCGGTTCAAGAGATCGATCAGGAATACAATACGATTACAACAGGCTGCAAGCCCAAACAATTCGAAACAATAAGACATATTCGAGCTCATAGTCCAAGAAGTACGATAGAAATAAGGTGGCTATACTTTCCAACAAGAAAAGGTAGAACCCTCACCTTTTAAACGTGGATAGCTTCGTAAGTCCGCTACTATTACTCAAAGTCCTTTAGTACACCCCCACCTATTAGATCAAGATACTCAAATTAATCGAAGTAATTGTAGTTCATTTTCCAAACTTTGTATACTTATACTTATACATCCAAAAGAACTTAGGTCTCTCGTAATCCATAATTCTAATCTACCTCAACTCGTATCAAGTTGATCAAACATTTACAAGGCATTAGGGTCAATCAAGTCCATATCATGTATATATCTAATACTACTATCAAAATTATCATGCACCATTTCCTCAATCTATCCGATAAATGTGCCACTTATTAGACTATTAAGCTCAAATCTTCCACATTATTGCTCACTACACTAAAGTTTCACCTCACACATACTTTTATATGCATTTTTGGCCAATTCAAGTCTTACTAAATATCAAATAGGGCTAATATCAACATATTCGAGACCTACTCGTTAAGGGGAACAACCTGCCCAAGAACCACCGTGAGCCGCCGCCGGAGCCGCCACTGCCGCCGCCGGAGCCGCCACCGCCCGTTGCCGAATCACCGACCTATTTCACCCCAAAATTCGTCTCGATGCGATCTATCAAAGCCCTCATTCAATTTTAGGGAATCTCAAGCTATTAAAGTTTAATTGAGGAAATTCGTCAATAGAAACCCTACTTACCCCCGCTTTAATTCGATCCCCTCCGTCGATTATAGCTCAATATTGACCTCACCAATAGCTTTCCCAGGTCAAGAAGTCGAAGAACCACCTCAAGTTCGCCGGAAAACCTCGTCGGAAACGGAGCTCCTCCACCGTCGCGTCACTGCTCCTCCACCGTTCGGCGAAACCCAAAAATACCACCACCTATGTGTTCCTCTCGTCGCGGTGATCGATTTTCATATATAATTTGCGTGATTTGGTGAAGAAACGAGAAAGATATGAGCTTGGGAAGTTTAGGAGAATAAAATGTATATATGTATATGTTGTATGTATATGTGTACGTTTTCAGCTCAGAGGAAGAAGATAAAGACCACTTTTCGGAATTTTCAATGAGACCCCTGAAGTTACAACCGCCTTACACTTTGGTCCTCAAAGTTTGCAGATATTTTCAATTCGGTCCAAAAGTATAATTATCAAGTCCTGCAAGTTCTAATTCTTCCAATTAGGCCCCCAAACTTTCAAGATGTAACAAAAATTACCCTTCACCAATATTTTTCCAATTATAATACAAATGTGGGGTCTTACACTCTCCCCCCCTTAAAAGAATCTGGTCCCCAGATTCTATTTAGAGTTCTCGAGACATTGCTCCTTCACAAAACGTTCTCACTTCCTGTTACCTCGACTACAGTACTGTATGGTTCACATCCAAGACGATCAGGTACAGTTATGTCCACTTGAGAGCCACTAACATGCCACAGATTCTAGCCAGTCAAAGCACTTGATATAATATGTTGCCGACTCATTCGGTATTTCACAAAGGCTCCAACATTTCTATGATCTTATCCGTTACACTTAGACGTCCCTTTACATAGTGCAATCACTTTGCAATGTGAGTACTCACTATTCTTGTCTAGTGACTGACTTTGTCAGGTCAAGATTACCACAAGAAAAAAATATATATATATCACTACCTTAATTCATTCAGGGAAAGACGGACACTTTCTCAGATGAAAAGAATTAGCCGATCTGCACCGAGCTTATTAAGCTATTCTCGTGATGTTGACAGTTTCAATAATCTTTCGGTTTAACTTTTTATCCACCTACAGAGCTCTCAATTCGAATTCTTCTGGCGAGACCTCATAACCCCTCAGGAATAACTAGAAACTTAAACCTTAGAAGAGCTCGTCAAGGTTTGGGTCACAATCTTGCAATATATGTCCTTGTCATTTGGTACTCATTCATTTGAAAGTGGCCTGTGCTCTGGACCAAACAACTACACTGCACGTCTAAAAGAGGAAGCCAGTAACATTCTCTGAATCAACTCAGAACTTTCCGATAGCAAAAATCCAATGCCTCATAAACCATCCATTGTGGGTAGAAAATTTTATCTTATAAGAGCTCGTCAAGCCCTGAGTCACAGTCTTAACTCGGTTCCTTCAAATCTTATCATGACAACTCATGACATATACTTTCAGGTATTAGTAAACAGAGAGACAGGTAAACACTTCAGTATACATTTAGCACAACAGTACAATCATAGGTAATGCTATGCATTACATCAGTATCAGTCGGCCAACCCAATCGCAACCTGTCACAACGTTCATGTCAAATATATATCCCAAAAGAGTTCAATCTTAATCACTTAATTGGGATCAAACCTATTCTCCACTAAACCCATGTTCCACAACCAAGGATCCTTTCCCGGTACGCTTGGGCATCACAACCCAAGCTCTGATACCACTTGTAGCGCCCCGGCCCGGAGCAGGCTGTCTCCCCGAGCCGGGTCGCTATTCGAGCAGGCAGACCTGGATCTAAAATCAACAATTAATGTTTCAAAATAACCATGTATACCTAAATTCCACATTTGTTTTAATGATACAACTGAGTACGTTTCCACGTACACGCTCAAGATAAGGCCACGGGCCATATAATACATAGACAATTATTCAAGATACAACCATTAGCTCCCGTAGGACCCGAATACATGTGCTAATCATTTGGTATGAATAAAATACAAATAGGAGCCATTTTGTACTTGTCTTTGCGCAGCGATAACCTTCAATCTCAGCCCACTTCTCTCTCACTAACTCTGAGAACAATAATCATCAGATAAACGATAATGAGTCCAAGCGACTCAGTGAGGGTATACAATACATGCGAGATAATGAAGAGCTATAGCAAATAAGACCACAACACCGTACAAGGATACAACAAATCAAAGGCTCGAATGTCAAATACTTCAAGGAATGATCGGAACATATAACAATACAACAATCAAATGATAGCAATTCAGGAACGGTCTTGATAATGGCGAAAGTTCAGTCAATCAATACAAGCAGAGATGAAGAGCAGGGTTCGATTAATTGGTGTACAGTAACGGGCGATAGCTGAGCTCAAGGGTACAACACGTCAAGTGAATACAAGCACCATGATAACACTTGGTTATCGAAATAATTCAAGGAGTGAGTACAATAAATAGCCAAAGGTCAGAACAAACAATAGCAATTCAGAAACAATCTCAAACAATAGACAAAGGTGAGTATCACCACCTTATCTCTTCAAGAATAAGAAACAAGCAGGACCCTTCCTTATCCCTCCCAGTATTCTGGGTGGCCACTCCAGACAGTACAGGCAATAAACAGTTGATCGGGGGACTTCCCCACCCGATCGTTCCATGAGAGCTTCCCATGAAACAAACGCGAACTATGGCCACCCCCATAGTCGCCAGGACAGTACAATCCCCAGTCCAATAATCAGGCAGAAAGGTTCCAAAACAGTGCAGTGCAATACAATAACCAATAATCACAATACAGGAGAAACAACAAGTCCCCGTCAATACAGTACATTAGCACCGGTAACAAACAATAATCACAAGCAATCGGTATCAAGAAATAGTTGAAGTCTATCACGACTCAAATAGGCTGCAAGCCCAGATAGTACAGGATACAAAGGAATTTCGGAACAATAGAATAAGGGCTAATCAGAAGTCCAAGATAGCATATAACAGGCGGCAAGCCCCAAACAGTACACCAGACAAGGTAACAATCACGAGAATAAAAGCTAGACAATAACAAGAGAGCCGAAAACAATCCAATACAAGAGTGTCGGTTCAAGAGATCGATCAGGAGTTCAATACGATTATAACAGGTGGCAAGTGTAAACCATTCGAAATAGTAAGGCATATTGGGCTCATAGTCAAGTAAGTACAATAGAAATACGATGGCTACACTTTCCAATAAGAAAAGGAAGAACCCTCACAAGAGTATCGGTTCAAGAGATCAATCAGGAATACAATACGATTACAACAGGCTACGAGCCCAAACAATTCGAAACAATAAGATATATTCGGGCTCATAGTTAAGTAAGTACGATAGAAATACGGTGGCTACACAAGAAGAGGTAGAACCCTCACAAGAGCATCGGTTCAAGAGATCGATCAGGAATACAATACGATTACAACAGGCTGCAAGCCCAAACAATTCGAAACAATAAGACATATTCGAGCTCATAGTCCAAGAAGTACGATAGAAATAAGGTGGCTATACTTTCCAACAAGAAAAGGTAGAACCCTCACCTTTTAAACGTGGATAGCTTCGTAAGTCCGCTACTATTACTCAAAGTCCTTTAGTACACCCCCACCTATTAGATCAAGATACTCAAATTAATCGAAGTAATTGTAGTTCATTTTCCAAACTTTGTATACTTATACTTATACATCCAAAAGAACTTAGGTCTCTCGTAATCCATAATTCTAATCTACCTCAACTCGTATCAAGTTGATCAAACATTTACAAGGCATTAGGGTCAATCAAGTCCATATCATGTATATATCTAATACTACTATCAAAATTATCATGCACCATTTCCTCAATCTATCCGATAAATGTGCCACTTATTAGACTATTAAGCTCAAATCTTCCACATTATTGCTCACTACACTAAAGTTTCACCTCACACATACTTTTATATGCATTTTTGGCCAATTCAAGTCTTACTAAATATCAAATAGGGCTAATATCAACATATTCGAGACCTACTCGTTAAGGGGAACAACCTGCCCAAGAACCACCGTGAGCCGCCGCCGGAGCCGCCACTGCCGCCGCCGGAGCCGCCACCGCCCGTTGCCGAATCACCGACCTGTTTCACCCCAAAATTCGTCTCGATGCGATCTATCAAAGCCCTCATTCAATTTTAGGGAATCTCAAGCTATTAAAGTTTAATTGAGGAAATTCGTCAATAGAAACCCTACTTACCCCCGCTTTAATTCGATCCCCTCCGTCGATTATAGCTCAATATTGACCTCACCAATAGCTTCCCAGGTCAAGAAGTCGAAGAACCACCTCAAGTTCGCCGGAAAACCTCGTCGGAAACGGAGCTCCTCCACCGTCGCGTCACTGCTCCTCCACCGTTCGGCGAAACCCAAAAATACCACCACCTATGTGTTCCTCTCGTCGCGGTGATCGATTTTCATATATAATTTGCGTGATTTGGTGAAGAAACGAGAAAGATATGAGCTTGGGAAGTTTAGGAGAATAAAATGTATATATGTATATGTTGTATGTATATGTGTACGTTTTCAGCTCAAGAGGAAGAAGATAAAGACCACTTTTCGGAATTTTCAATGAGACCCCTGAAGTTACAACCGCCTTACACTTTGGTCCTCAAAGTTTGCAGATATTTTCAATTCGGTCCAAAAGTATAATTATCAAGTCCTGCAAGTTCTAATTCTTCCAATTAGGCCCCCAAACTTTCAAGATGTAACAAAAATTACCCTTCACCAATATTTTTCCAATTATAATACAAATGTGGGGTCTTACACTCTCCCCCCCTTAAAAGAATCTGGTCCCCAGATTCTATTTAGAGTTCTCGAGACATTGCTCCTTCACAAAACGTTCTCACTTCCTGTTACCTCGACTACAGTACTGTATGGTTCACATCCAAGACGATCAGGTACAGTTATGTCCACTTGAGAGCCACTAACATGCCACAGATTCTAGCCAGTCAAAGCACTTGATATAATATGTTGCCGACTCATTCGGTATTTCACAAAGGCTCCAACATTTCTATGATCTTATCCGTTACACTTAGACGTCCCTTTACATAGTGCAATCACTTTGCAATGTGAGTACTCACTATTCTTGTCTAGTGACTGACTTTGTCAGGTCAAGATTACCACAAGAAAAAAATATATATATATCACTACCTTAATTCATTCAGGGAAAGACGGACACTTTCTCAGATGAAAAGAATTAGCCGATCTGCACCGAGCTTATTAAGCTATTCTCGTGATGTTGACAGTTTCAATAATCTTTCGGTTTAACTTTTTATCCACCTACAGAGCTCTCAATTCGAATTCTTCTGGCGAGACCTCATAACCCCTCAGGAATAACTAGAAACTTAAACCTTAGAAGAGCTCGTCAAGGTTTGGGTCACAATCTTGCAATATATGTCCTTGTCATTTGGTACTCATTCATTTGAAAGTGGCCTGTGCTCTGGACCAAACAACTACACTGCACGTCTAAAAGAGGAAGCCAGTAACATTCTCTGAATCAACTCAGAACTTTCCGATAGCAAAAATCCAATGCCTCATAAACCATCCATTGTGGGTAGAAAATTTTATCTTATAAGAGCTCGTCAAGCCCTGAGTCACAGTCTTAACTCGGTTCCTTCAAATCTTATCATGACAACTCATGACAATACTTTCAGGTATTAGTAAACAGAGAGACAGGTAAACACTTCAGTATACATTTAGCACAACAGTACAATCATAGGTAATGCTATGCATTACATCAGTATCAGTCGGCCAACCCAATCGCAACCTGTCACAACGTTCATGTCAAATATATATCCCAAAAGAGTTCAATCTTAATCACTTAATTGGGATCAAACCTATTCTCCACTAAACCCATGTTCCACAACCAAGGATCCTTTCCCGGTACGCTTGGGCATCACAACCCAAGCTCTGATACCACTTGTAGCGCCCCGGCCCGGAGCAGGCTGTCTCCCCGAGCCGGGTCGCTATTCGAGCAGGCAGACCTGGATCTAAAATCAACAATTAATGTTTCAAAATAACCATGTATACCTAAATTCCACATTTGTTTTAATGATACAACTGAGTACGTTTCCACGTACACGCTCAAGATAAGGCCACGGGCCATATAATACATAGACAATTATTCAAGATACAACCATTAGCTCCCGTAGGACCCGAATACATGTGCTAATCATTTGGTATGAATAAAATACAAATAGGAGCCATTTTGTACTTGTCTTTGCGCAGCGATAACCTTCAATCTCAGCCCACTTCTCTCTCACTAACTCTGAGAACAATAATCATCAGATAAACGATAATGAGTCCAAGCGACTCAGTGAGGGTATACAATACATGCGAGATAATGAAGAGCTATAGCAAATAAGACCACAACACCGTACAAGGATACAACAAATCAAAGGCTCGAATGTCAAATACTTCAAGGAATGATCGGAACATATAACAATACAACAATCAAATGATAGCAATTCAGGAACGGTCTTGATAATGGCGAAAGTTCAGTCAATCAATACAAGCAGAGATGAAGAGCAGGGTTCGATTAATTGGTGTACAGTAACGGGCGATAGCTGAGCTCAAGGGTACAACACGTCAAGTGAATACAAGCACCATGATAACACTTGGTTATCGAAATAATTCAAGGAGTGAGCACAATAAATAGCCAAAGGTCAGAACAAACAATAGCAATTCAGAAACAATCTCAAACAATAGACAAAGGTGAGTATCACCACCTTATCTCTTCAAGAATAAGAAACAAGCAGGACCCTTCCTTATCCCTCCCAGTATTCTGGGTGGCCACTCCAGACAGTACAGGCAATAAACAGTTGATCGGGGGACTTCCCCACCCGATCGTTCCATGAGAGCTTCCCATGAAACAAACGCGAACTATGGGCACCCCCATAGTCGCCAGGACAGTACAATCCCCAGTCCAATAATCAGGCAGAAAGGTTCCAAAACAGTGCAGTGCAATACAATAACCAATAATCACAATACAGGGGAAACAACAAGTCCCCGTCAATACAGTACATTAGCACCGGTAACAAACAATAATCACAAGCAATCGGTATCAAGAAATAGTTGAAGTCTATCACGACTCAAATAGGCTGCAAGCCCAGATAGTACAGGATACAAAGGAATTTCGGAACAATAGAATAAGGGCTAATCAGAAGTCCAAGATAGCATATAACAGGCGGCAAGCCCCAAACAGTACACCAGACAAGGTAACAATCACGAGAATAAAAGCTAGACAATAACAAGAGAGCCGAAAACAATCCAATACAAGAGTGTCGGTTCAAGAGATCGATCAGGAGTTCAATACGATTATAACAGGTGGCAAGTGTAAACCATTCGAAATAGTAAGGCATATTGGGCTCATAGTCAAGTAAGTACAATAGAAATACGATGGCTACACTTTCCAATAAGAAAAGGAAGAACCCTCACAAGAGTATCGGTTCAAGAGATCAATCAGGAATACAATACGATTACAACAGGCTACGAGCCCAAACAATTCGAAACAATAAGATATATTCGGGCTCATAGTTAAGTAAGTACGATAGAAATACGGTGGCTACACAAGAAGAGGTAGAACCCTCACAAGAGCATCGGTTCAAGAGATCGATCAGGAATACAATACGATTACAACAGGCTGCAAGCCCAAACAATTCGAAACAATAAGACATATTCGAGCTCATAGTCCAAGAAGTACGATAGAAATAAGGTGGCTATACTTTCCAACAAGAAAAGGTAGAACCCTCACCTTTTAAACGTGGATAGCTTCGTAAGTCCGCTACTATTACTCAAAGTCCTTTAGTACACCCCCACCTATTAGATCAAGATACTCAAATTAATCGAAGTAATTGTAGTTCATTTTCCAAACTTTGTATACTTATACTTATACATCCAAAAGAACTTAGGTCTCTCGTAATCCATAATTCTAATCTACCTCAACTCGTATCAAGTTGATCAAACATTTACAAGGCATTAGGGTCAATCAAGTCCATATCATGTATATATCTAATACTACTATCAAAATTATCATGCACCATTTCCTCAATCTATCCGATAAATGTGCCACTTATTAGACTATTAAGCTCAAATCTTCCACATTATTGCTCACTACACTAAAGTTTCACCTCACACATACTTTTATATGCATTTTTGGCCAATTCAAGTCTTACTAAATATCAAATAGGGCTAATATCAACATATTCGAGACCTACTCGTTAAGGGGAACAACCTGCCCAAGAACCACCGTGAGCCGCCGCCGGAGCCGCCACTGCCGCCGCCGGAGCCGCCACCGCCCGTTGCCGAATCACCGACCTGTTTCACCCCAAAATTCGTCTCGATGCGATCTATCAAAGCCCTCATTCAATTTTAGGGAATCTCAAGCTATTAAAGTTTAATTGAGGAAATTCGTCAATAGAAACCCTACTTACCCCCGCTTTAATTCGATCCCCTCCGTCGATTATAGCTCAATATTGACCTCACCAATAGCTTCCCCAGGTCAAGAAGTCGAAGAACCACCTCAAGTTCGCCGGAAAACCTCGTCGGAAACGGAGCTCCTCCACCGTCGCGTCACTGCTCCTCCACCGTTCGGCGAAACCCAAAAATACCACCACCTATGTGTTCCTCTCGTCGCGGTGATCGATTTTCATATATAATTTGCGTGATTTGGTGAAGAAACGAGAAAGATATGAGCTTGGGAAGTTTAGGAGAATAAAATGTATATATGTATATGTTGTATGTATATGTGTACGTTTTCAGCTCAAGAGGAAGAAGATAAAGACCACTTTTCGGAATTTTCAATGAGACCCCTGAAGTTACAACCGCCTTACACTTTGGTCCTCAAAGTTTGCAGATATTTTCAATTCGGTCCAAAAGTATAATTATCAAGTCCTGCAAGTTCTAATTCTTCCAATTAGGCCCCCAAACTTTCAAGATGTAACAAAAATTACCCTTCACCAATATTTTTCCAATTATAATACAAATGTGGGGTCTTACACTCTCCCCCCCTTAAAAGAATCTGGTCCCCAGATTCTATTTAGAGTTCTCGAGACATTGCTCCTTCACAAAACGTTCTCACTTCCTGTTACCTCGACTACAGTACTGTATGGTTCACATCCAAGACGATCAGGTACAGTTATGTCCACTTGAGAGCCACTAACATGCCACAGATTCTAGCCAGTCAAAGCACTTGATATAATATGTTGCCGACTCATTCGGTATTTCACAAAGGCTCCAACATTTCTATGATCTTATCCGTTACACTTAGACGTCCCTTTACATAGTGCAATCACTTTGCAATGTGAGTACTCACTATTCTTGTCTAGTGACTGACTTTGTCAGGTCAAGATTACCACAAGAAAAAAATATATATATATCACTACCTTAATTCATTCAGGGAAAGACGGACACTTTCTCAGATGAAAAGAATTAGCCGATCTGCACCGAGCTTATTAAGCTATTCTCGTGATGTTGACAGTTTCAATAATCTTTCGGTTTAACTTTTTATCCACCTACAGAGCTCTCAATTCGAATTCTTCTGGCGAGACCTCATAACCCCTCAGGAATAACTAGAAACTTAAACCTTAGAAGAGCTCGTCAAGGTTTGGGTCACAATCTTGCAATATATGTCCTTGTCATTTGGTACTCATTCATTTGAAAGTGGCCTGTGCTCTGGACCAAACAACTACACTGCACGTCTAAAAGAGGAAGCCAGTAACATTCTCTGAATCAACTCAGAACTTTCCGATAGCAAAAATCCAATGCCTCATAAACCATCCATTGTGGGTAGAAAATTTTATCTTATAAGAGCTCGTCAAGCCCTGAGTCACAGTCTTAACTCGGTTCCTTCAAATCTTATCATGACAACTCATGACAAATACTTTCAGGTATTAGTAAACAGAGAGACAGGTAAACACTTCAGTATACATTTAGCACAACAGTACAATCATAGGTAATGCTATGCATTACATCAGTATCAGTCGGCCAACCCAATCGCAACCTGTCACAACGTTCATGTCAAATATATATCCCAAAAGAGTTCAATCTTAATCACTTAATTGGGATCAAACCTATTCTCCACTAAACCCATGTTCCACAACCAAGGATCCTTTCCCGGTACGCTTGGGCATCACAACCCAAGCTCTGATACCACTTGTAGCGCCCCGGCCCGGAGCAGGCTGTCTCCCCGAGCCGGGTCGCTATTCGAGCAGGCAGACCTGGATCTAAAATCAACAATTAATGTTTCAAAATAACCATGTATACCTAAATTCCACATTTGTTTTAATGATACAACTGAGTACGTTTCCACGTACACGCTCAAGATAAGGCCACGGGCCATATAATACATAGACAATTATTCAAGATACAACCATTAGCTCCCGTAGGACCCGAATACATGTGCTAATCATTTGGTATGAATAAAATACAAATAGGAGCCATTTTGTACTTGTCTTTGCGCAGCGATAACCTTCAATCTCAGCCCACTTCTCTCTCACTAACTCTGAGAACAATAATCATCAGATAAACGATAATGAGTCCAAGCGACTCAGTGAGGGTATACAATACATGCGAGATAATGAAGAGCTATAGCAAATAAGACCACAACACCGTACAAGGATACAACAAATCAAAGGCTCGAATGTCAAATACTTCAAGGAATGATCGGAACATATAACAATACAACAATCAAATGATAGCAATTCAGGAACGGTCTTGATAATGGCGAAAGTTCAGTCAATCAATACAAGCAGAGATGAAGAGCAGGGTTCGATTAATTGGTGTACAGTAACGGGCGATAGCTGAGCTCAAGGGTACAACACGTCAAGTGAATACAAGCACCATGATAACACTTGGTTATCGAAATAATTCAAGGAGTGAGCACAATAAATAGCCAAAGGTCAGAACAAACAATAGCAATTCAGAAACAATCTCAAACAATAGACAAAGGTGAGTATCACCACCTTATCTCTTCAAGAATAAGAAACAAGCAGGACCCTTCCTTATCCCTCCCAGTATTCTGGGTGGCCACTCCAGACAGTACAGGCAATAAACAGTTGATCGGGGGACTTCCCCACCCGATCGTTCCATGAGAGCTTCCCATGAAACAAACGCGAACTATGGGCACCCCCATAGTCGCCAGGACAGTACAATCCCCAGTCCAATAATCAGGCAGAAAGGTTCCAAAACAGTGCAGTGCAATACAATAACCAATAATCACAATACAGGGGAAACAACAAGTCCCCGTCAATACAGTACATTAGCACCGGTAACAAACAATAATCACAAGCAATCGGTATCAAGAAATAGTTGAAGTCTATCACGACTCAAATAGGCTGCAAGCCCAGATAGTACAGGATACAAAGGAATTTCGGAACAATAGAATAAGGGCTAATCAGAAGTCCAAGATAGCATATAACAGGCGGCAAGCCCCAAACAGTACACCAGACAAGGTAACAATCACGAGAATAAAAGCTAGACAATAACAAGAGAGCCGAAAACAATCCAATACAAGAGTGTCGGTTCAAGAGATCGATCAGGAGTTCAATACGATTATAACAGGTGGCAAGTGTAAACCATTCGAAATAGTAAGGCATATTGGGCTCATAGTCAAGTAAGTACAATAGAAATACGATGGCTACACTTTCCAATAAGAAAAGGAAGAACCCTCACAAGAGTATCGGTTCAAGAGATCAATCAGGAATACAATACGATTACAACAGGCTACGAGCCCAAACAATTCGAAACAATAAGATATATTCGGGCTCATAGTTAAGTAAGTACGATAGAAATACGGTGGCTACACAAGAAGAGGTAGAACCCTCACAAGAGCATCGGTTCAAGAGATCGATCAGGAATACAATACGATTACAACAGGCTGCAAGCCCAAACAATTCGAAACAATAAGACATATTCGAGCTCATAGTCCAAGAAGTACGATAGAAATAAGGTGGCTATACTTTCCAACAAGAAAAGGTAGAACCCTCACCTTTTAAACGTGGATAGCTTCGTAAGTCCGCTACTATTACTCAAAGTCCTTTAGTACACCCCCACCTATTAGATCAAGATACTCAAATTAATCGAAGTAATTGTAGTTCATTTTCCAAACTTTGTATACTTATACTTATACATCCAAAAGAACTTAGGTCTCTCGTAATCCATAATTCTAATCTACCTCAACTCGTATCAAGTTGATCAAACATTTACAAGGCATTAGGGTCAATCAAGTCCATATCATGTATATATCTAATACTACTATCAAAATTATCATGCACCATTTCCTCAATCTATCCGATAAATGTGCCACTTATTAGACTATTAAGCTCAAATCTTCCACATTATTGCTCACTACACTAAAGTTTCACCTCACACATACTTTTATATGCATTTTTGGCCAATTCAAGTCTTACTAAATATCAAATAGGGCTAATATCAACATATTCGAGACCTACTCGTTAAGGGGAACAACCTGCCCAAGAACCACCGTGAGCCGCCGCCGGAGCCGCCACCGCCCGTTGCCGAATCACCGACCTGTTTCACCCCAAAATTCGTCTCGATGCGATCTATCAAAGCCCTCATTCAATTCTAGGGAATCTCAAGCTATTAAAGTTTAATTGAGGAAATTCGTCAATAGAAACCCTACTTACCCCCGCTTTAATTCGATCCCCTCCGTCGATTATAGCTCAATATTGACCTCACCAATAGCTTTCCCAGGTCAAGAAGTCGAAGAACCACCTCAAGTTCGCCGGAAAACCTCGTCGGAAACGGAGCTCCTCCACCGTCGCGTCACTGCTGCCGTCACTGCTCCTCCACCGTTCGGCGAAACCCAAAAATACCACCACCTATGTGTTCCTCTCGTCGCGGTGATCGATTTTCATATATAATTTGCGTGATTTGGTGAAGAAACGAGAAAGATATGAGCTTGGGAAGTTTAGGAGAATAAAATGTATATATGTATATGTTGTATGTATATGTGTACGTTTTCAGCTCAAGAGGAAGAAGATAAAGACCACTTTTCGGAATTTTCAATGAGACCCCTGAAGTTACAACCGCCTTACACTTTGGTCCTCAAAGTTTGCAGATATTTTCAATTCGGTCCAAAAGTATAATTATCAAGTCCTGCAAGTTCTAATTCTTCCAATTAGGCCCCCAAACTTTCAAGATGTAACAAAAATTACCCTTCACCAATATTTTTCCAATTATAATACAAATGTGGGGTCTTACATATTGACTACTTAAATCAAAACTAATACTATTTAAGACAACTAAAAAATTAATTAGTAAATATTCCTACATGTTGAAGAGATTAAGCTAAATAAAGTGATATATAGATATAATATGTAAAGCAGTTTGGTATGATACAGTTTGAGGCGAAAATCACAACTAAGAGGGTGTTTGGCTAAGCTTATTTAAAACATCTTATAAGCTCCTACATCTTATAAGATATTTTAGGAGCTTATAAGATATTGGATCTTATTTTAAAAATAAGTTATTAAAGTGTTTGGATAAATAAGAAGGGGTATAGCCTATAAGATGTTAGTAATGGCAATATTGTAATTAATTTGGTTAAAAATAAAGGAGCTTGATAGATCTTAAAAAATAAGTTGCTACCTCCTTACTTTTTTAAAAAGAGCTTATAAGCTCTTAAACATCTTATTTGAAGAGCTTATAAGCTCCTCCTCCAAAATTTTGTCAAACACTTTGCACCATCTTATAAGCTCTCAAACATCTTATAAGATGTTTTGAAGAGCTTATAAGCTTAGCCAAACACCCTCTAAATCAATCTTGCAGTGCAATTTTAAACATAGTTTATGAACTGCAGTTTGGTTTGGAAGGTTCCCCCCTGTATTTCAAAAATCATACCCACTCTTAGTGATTTCTTGTCATATTTCAGAGTTTAAGAAATTAAAAAATAAATTTAAATAATTAAACAAATTGTTCAATACACTTGATGACATCAAGTGTAGTAGTTAATAAAGACCGATTTTGCATTACTTGTGCTAAGTAATTGGTTAACCATGTGATTCTCAAGAATCCCACTAAAATTGTGATATTTCTACTATTTGACTTACAAGATCTTGAGGAGTTTGATGGCTTTTCGTTCAGGGACCTAATGACATCCCTAGAACTACTTGTCCAAAATCTCATACGAATAAATTCTTGCTTTATCACTTATTAGAGATTAATTCATACATCCATTTTGAAACTTTGTTTACAAAGAGGTTATTGTTTGAATTTATGTGCCATTGCTTAGCCCTTTTCACATTTTGGTGGGGCGGATGTTTTTCGAAGACATCAATTTTTAGGGGCTTGTAGCTAATCTTATTTAAAAGATCTGATAATCTCTAATTCTATAAATATCTTTTGAAATTTATAATTCGCTAAATTTCCTTTAAAAGATGCTTAAAAGTGTTTGGATAAAATAAGATTTTCAAGCTCTTTAAATGTTATTGATGATAATTTTGTAATTAGGGTGATTCAAATTAAAACTTTTAGCTAAAAATCTTAAAAATAAATGGGCAATTTCTTACTTATTCTTTTGTTTTTTTTTCTTTAAAAGCTAGTTAGATTTTGCATTTTCAATCTTGAAAATGTTGTGCAGTGCAAGAATTTTTTGAATACATTCAATTCGAAACACCTTAACGTATGCTTCTCATGATATCTCGGAATCATCAAATCAACAAGTTTATACAAATTAAAAACCTGTCATATTACAAAGTATGAAACCAAATTATCAATAATTTAGGGGTTTTTTTAATTGTTTGATGCAGCGGCTCCCAACTTAATTTAACAATGCACCTAGCTATTGATAATACAAATAATTCGATAATATATATATATATATATATATATATATATTATGGATGTTGGTAATGTACGGGGTCTAGTTACGAGTAGGAAGTTTTGGTTTTCTTTTTAACATATATTTCTAATGAGGGTTTTTTTATACATATTTTATTACTTAGAAAAAGAAAATTGTCAATTTATTTGTAAGCATAATATATTATAAGATTGATCAACTAGCAAGTAAATTCCCCATTTTGGATACAATCATCATGGTATTTTCTGGGACATGCCACACGATTTTAGGACTAACTTTAGTAGAAAATTTTGTACAAATTTTTTCTTTCATTTGTTGTTTTCCTTTTGTATTGTCAGCCTTCTTTGCAAAAAGTACCATACATCGTGAAATACAAAATCCTTTCTTGTTAATACTATTTATTAGTTTATTGTTTTTATATATCGAAAGGCCAAAGTAAGACGACGAAAGATTAGTGACGTATCCAAGGATAATTGGAAGGGTCAGTCAAATTTGATAATATATTTATATTTTTATATAAAATGAGAAACACCTTTTAATAATTATTTGTCTTTTTAATTTTTTGGCCTGTTATTTTCTTTTTTTTTTCTTTTTGTTTTTGACAATACGTACACACACCACCTATCAGGATTCAAACTCCTAGCATTACTCCCCACGCTTTAAAGACAATATAGATGTTGTATTCTTTTTTTGTTTTGTTTTCTTTTAAGTTTTATCACTTGTTTTCTCCCCCTCTCTCCCCACCCCCCACCCCCAACTCCCCCACCCATTAATCTTTTTTTTTGTGTTTCTATTTTACTGGTCAATCTCTTTTCTCTCGCTCTCTTCTCATATTATCTATATTATTATATAAAAGGAGAGAATAACAACCATTTTTGGTCTAAACATTTTTTCGATCTGCCATTGTCTTTTTTATTGTCTTTCATTTTAATTTTATCTCTTGTTTTTTCTCTCTTTCTCTACTCTCCCACTCATTCTTTGTTTTTTTCTCTTTTACTTTGTCAATCTCTCTCGGCTCTCTTCTCTCTTCTCTCTCTTATCATATTATTAAATAATTTTTAATTATATTATTTAATTATTTTTAATTAAATCATATGATTATATCTTATTTTATTTTTTCTAGTTTTTACTTGTCTTAAGTATAACAAATACTAAAAGGGTTTTATTCACATATAAAATTTAACAAATATTTATAATTTAATTTATTCAAAATTTGAATGTATAATTAGATCACATATATATATATATATATATAAATATATTACACTAGAATTTAAGATGCCCGTCTTCCGAGTACATACTATATGTATAGAGTGACTTTTAAATTGCGGGTGCATTTGGCTTAATATGTGCGTTTAATACGTACGGCCATGAACAATATAAGACAAAAGTGGAGCGCGAAGACACCACATGGCGCGCCCCCTTAATTTAAGATGTGTTAGGTTTTGTTTTGTCATTAACTTAGTAGGTTCTTAGTAGGTTTTGTTTTGTCATTAACTTAATTAGTTTTATATTCCTATAAAATTCGTTTGGTTGCTCTTAATGATGTTGTCTTGTCTAAAAAGATTGTTTATAAGTTGCAAGCTGGAATCGTGACATCAGTTTTGTTCGTTTTTGTTCGGAAGATGATATTAACACCCCAAATTTTATATTAGAGTTTTATTTCTATTATTTTATTACAAGATTGACTAAAATACTAATTGATTTATAAAATATTATTTATATTATTTTTAAATGATAAATATACATTCCACTCTAATAGGCATTTTTCTTTCATTTTAGAAATCATGTGAAAACATGAATATCAAAAAAAAAAATGAATAAACTCTTGAAATAAAACTAAATAAGTCATAAATAAAGAGAAATAAAACTAAATAAATTAAATATAAATATTGAGTAAAAATGCAAATATTAGTATAAACCAAAAGATAGATATTTCATTAGATAGATAGATTGAATTTAAGTACTTCTAAACACTTATGTCTCCTAATAGAGTTTTTACCAAACTATCTGGTTCATATATCTAATCGTGTACAAAAAAAAAAAAAAAGAATCACACGCACAATAATAACAAGAATAAACAATCTTTATATAAAGAAATAAATTACGTCAAAATGTTTTCTACTCTTGTTTAATTATGGCTTATTGAGAAGTTAAGAAGAGAAATTGATTTTTTCCTTAAGCTGTGGCTATTGTCTCGTCAAATTGAAAATAAAATAAATGGATAGTGATTTAAGGCAATTTTATCTAACAAACCAAATTAAGTGACACCTAAAAGATAAGAAGGTATCCTAATGAAATGCCAAACTAAAAATTGAATTGGAATGCCAACATAAGAATTTAAAGTGCTAATATCATCTCCTTTTTTGCCCATATATATATATATATATATATATATATATATAATATGAACTAGTCACTTTTAGAAAAATAATAAATAAAAACTAATGATAAGGTACACGAAATAAAATAGCTATGTGATGCTTGAGGTTTTTCCGAAGCACCTAAAATTTGTCATGCGGGAAAATGAGCTTGAGTACTTCGAGTAAGGACGCTTGGTTCCAAGGGGAAAACCTGCAAAAAAGAGGTTAGCACTCCATTGAATTGTGTGAGTATTGCATCCAAAAATGATAAAAGATGTAAAAAAGTAATGAAATAAGACGTAAATGATGCTAGAAATCATACAGAATATGAGTGAAAGTGATTAAGGATGATTTCGAGTGCTTTAGAGAAAAGAAAATGATTTAGAGTGATGAAAATTTCGTAATCTACACTTTGTGTGGCCTTGAGCCTTACATAAAGCTAGGGATGTAGTTGATCCTTCCTCAAAATCGGGATACCTTCTTGAATATCAGGGTATTTAGGGGTGTTAGTTGAGATTTTCGTGGGATGTGGTGGTTAATACCGATTAAATGAGCTTCCACATTTATCGCATGTCTATTGACTCGTTTTTAGGGTTGACCATCCTCATCCAAAGTGATAGGATGGGCTTGAACCCCGAAAACTCCTTCCTAAACTTGGGTTTCATGATGGTCTCGTTCTTGGACTTGGGCTTCAGGATGGCTTTCCTTCCTAGGCTTGGGCTTTAGTATAGCTTTCCTTTCTAGGCTTGGGCTTTAGAGTGGCTTTCCTTCCTGGGCCAAACCCGAGGAACATATTGGGCTTTTATGATTCAAAATGCCTCCTTAAAACTAAAAACTAAAATTAAAAAATATGTAATATCGTCACTCCCCCCCCCCCCCACTCTCGTAGTCGAGGCGACTCAACTATAGACTAGGAGAAGAGCCTTCGTCTCGATTTTTTCTTTTTTTTTTTTTTTTTTGGACATTCTTCCGGGCACTCTTAAGATCGTTCACAAATTTACGCCCTCCTGAAATACACGAGAGAGACTCCCTTCTTATGGATGGAAACTTGCCTTGTATAAGGTGCATTTGTTGAGTATGGACCATCATTGGTTATCTTTTTTCACCATGTTGGATTTTTGGGATATTTTTGTATTTATGGTCACTTCCTCACTCTACATTATACTTCTTGGTGTGAATCCCTCCTAATGGTCACTTCCTCACTCTACATTATACTTCTTGTTGCTTGTGCCTTAATTTTGTTGTCTTGCTTGACCATATGCATCTCTTAAGGCCAATATGTGGTGTTGATATTTGTTCTTAATTCCCTTAGCTCCCTCTACGTATCTTATTGTGATGTGGTTGCTGCTCTTGATGACGCTCACATGGATGGTGCGCCCCCCGAGGGGGATAATGCTCCTAACATTGTTGAAAAGGATGGTTGTGAGCCAAGCTCAAGAGGCATCACCCCTCTTGGAGGAAAGAGGGGCAAACCATCCTCGAAAGGCTAAAGAAGTCCTTCCTACTTCAGTTGTTGAGGGTGGCAACCCCCCTGATGTCATAGTTAAGGAAGACGTTGATGCTTCTAGGGCTGAGTTCCCTCCTAATAGCTCCAGCCCTCTTGATGGATCAACCCCTCCTGATGGTTCCAACCCCCCTAAAAAAGGATCAAGGAAGGAGTGATGTATTAGTATTGGATTACCCCTCCCCCTTTATCTAGGCTCGCTTTTTGGCTTTTACATAGGATGTTATGCTTTTATGAATGTACTTTCCCTAACTGACTCTAGTAGGTGGTTATCTAAGTACTATTTTTGGGTCTTGATGAACCCGTTTCTCTTTTTCAACCAAGTATGAAGGATTATATCATATGCATACTTTTATCTTCTTTTCACCCTTGTCTGCTTTTCTTTTGGAGGCACCTTTATTTAATCGCCATCCCGTGTGATCACAAAACTAAATTCAACAAGATAAGAGAGTTAACAACTATTCTTGCTAGTGGGATATAATTAACATTGCACGCCTTGTAACTGCATGCCTCATCGCTTGAGGGTACAAGTTTGAATGTGACTTTCGATGTTGGGAGAGTATCTCCTACTCTGGGAAGATTTCCGCTTTAATTTTAAGATTGTGGTCCTTACATATTTTTTTTCTTCTAGGACTGAAGCCATGCAATTTTAGGCCAAAGTCCTGTATTTTCGAACAATAGTGTGAACCCTTTCTCTGGGGGCATTTCAAGATGGTTTTGACCTTTTGTTTAGGCTCGAGGCCTTTATATGTTACACAGGAGGATATATTCCTACTCCAAAGAGACCTCGTGTTTGACTTAAGACAACTCTGATCCATATATTTTTTCTTTCCAAGGCTTGAGCCATATTTTATTGTTCAGGAAGGTGCATCCTAGGAAGCCCTATTAGTTCATTCAGGATGACTCCCACTCTTCCTGATTAGCATTTAAGGGTGGAGTCTTATATCCTCATTCGGGATGATGACTTATTGTTCTGGAAATATCTCCCCATTAATCTAGAACAATTGTCCCTTTTTTTTATTTTTATTTTCCTTAGGCTAAGGCCATGCAATCTTGGCCAAAGCCTTGCCTTATCATTTGGGAATATATGCCCTTACTTCGAGGGTGATTTAGGATAGACCATGTCCTTATTTTAGGCCGGCATTTTTAGGGTCATATCTTCATTGTGAATGAGGGGTGTATTCCTAATCTAGAAAGACCTAATGGTTCACTCGAAATGATTCTCATCCTTCCTGATTCTTCTTTCAGGATGGAATCTCCAAACTTTATATCCTGGCCAGGAGGTTGTTTTCCTGCTCTGGGAAGACCTCTTGGTTCATTAAGAAGGATCTCTACATTTCTTGCTTCTCTTTTTAGGATGGCTCCCCAAAACTTTGTATCTTCATCAGGGGGTGTCTTCCTGCTCTGAGAAACTCCCCTAGTTTTTTTGAGGACTCCCCTCTTACTGTTTCTCTCTACATGGAGGGATATCGAAACTTTAGATCTTGACCAGGAGAGTGTCTTCATGCTCTGAGAAGCCCTCCTGGGTTGTTTCTTTCTACTTTTCTCCCTCACATCTGTACATGTCCTTCTTATTGGTGGTTGCTTTGGGTTATTCTTATTCATCTTTAGAAAATTCTTCTTGGACAGACTCTTCCCTAGGAAGATCCATCGTGTATAGCGCTCGCTCTTATTTTGCCTAATATATAAGATCTTCTAGGTATTCTTCATGAACAAGTCTTTCGATCTCGTCCCTAAGGTGATGACATTCATCCGTGTTATGTCTATACTCATTATGGAAACAACAAAAATTTCTTGAAGGGGGTCTAGCAAGTCCATCTTTTGATCTTCGTGACAAATTTAATAGGTTCTTTCCATGCAATAGTATGAGAACTTGGGATGGTGTGGTCATTAGGGTGGTGTCGTCGTCATATCTTGATTTTGAATAAAAGATTTGATCTCCATTTTCCACCATGCGGGGCTTTTTAGTTAAGCCCATGGAATTTTCTTGCTCATTTTTTCGATCCTTCATCCATTCTTTGGTTCATTGTTGGGCTTTAACATTGATTCGACGGTATTAATATGCATTTCTATTTATGCTAAAAGCTAATTGAAATTAATTAGGGGCCTCTTGGGCAAGTAGCGGTAGACACTCCCCCTCCGTAATCCTGTGCAAAGGCTGTAGATTTCGTCTCATCGCTAATTCCTGGTACTTGCACAATAGCTGCGTTGAACTTGCCCAAGTAGCATAGCAAAGACTCCCTTTCTTCTTATTTTATATTGAAGAGGGTCAACGGGGTTTGCAATCATTTCTTATTGCTAGAGAACTAGTGAAGGAACAACTGTTGAAACTCTCCAAAAGATCGGATGGAGTTTGGAGGTAATTGATTAAACCATTGTTGTGCACCCTTCCTGAAAGTAGTACGGAAGAGCTTACACTTTACTCTATCGGTGTACCCATAGAGCTCTGCTAATCCTTCAAATTTAACTAGGTGTTCTTGGGGGTCGTGTGTGCCATTATACTTAGGAAGATTGGTGGTGTTGGTAAGCGGAGAGAGGATATCCTCTTGTACATTCCTGCTAAATGGAGTTCCCATAGGGACTGGGTCTCGTTCTCCTGTAAGCCTCCTTTCCATTTGTTGCATTCTTCGTTGCAGCTCCAATGCCCATGTAGGGGGAGCGCCCTTTCAAGAATCACCCAAGAGAGAATTTTCCAGCGTTCTTGTGTACATCATTCCTCCACTGCTTGTGTCCACGATGACATTCTGAAAATTGACATTTGATTGGATATTGACCTCCGTTGGAAGAGAGATGGATCCTCTTGTGGGATTCTGCCCTCATATGTGCACTTGAGCTGTGCTAGTTACTGTTGTTGGGTGTCTTTCCATTTGTACAGGACGACTAACACCATTTTGGCCCATATCCATCTGGTGAACCAATCAAGAGTGCCTCGCTTCTTCCTACTGTGGTCTGTCCTACAAGGGGCACCTGTGGCGCAACTTCTGCGAGGGCGATCATCACGGCCTCCATTATCATCCTGGTGAAATCCTCCCATATTGCCTGTGCAGATCCCATCACAATTAGGTCTCTCAATGCTAGATTTGGCTGGCCACTCTCCATCTTTCCTATTGATTGTGCTTGGATCAGCATGATCAATATCGGGTAGGGGATGCTCCCCTCCTGGAGCGGGTATGCCTTGGTTTGTGATATTGTGGGTTTGCATCCATCCAGTATCATATGCCTCCAAGGATTGTCCTCCTACATGATGTACTCTTGGATTTGATCCTCCTGTGGTATGTACCCTTGGAGATTGTCTTCGAATGGTGTGCACTCCAGGAGATATCATTCCTGTGGTATGTGCTCTTGAAGAAATCACTCTTGTGTTATGTGCTCTTGGAGTCATCACTCTTGTGGTATGCCCTCCTGGAGACATTGTTCCTGTGGTATGCACTCTTGGAGACTTCATTCCTGTGGTATGCACTCTTAGATGTTGCATTTCTGTAGTCAACGCACCTGCAGAAAACAATCCTGAGGATAGTCCTCCTACGGTTGTCCTTCTTACAGAAGGCACCCCTGGGGATTGCACTCCTACAATTGACGTTCCTATAGAAAAAACTCCTAAAGATGGTCCTCCTGTGATTGTCCCTCCTACAAGAAAGCACCTTTGGAGATTGCACTCCTATGGACACTCCTGAGGATAGTCTTCTTGCGGTTGTCTCTCTTATGGAGGCACCCTTAGAGATTGCAGTCCTGCGGTCGACATTCTTGTAGAAAAAACTCCTAAGGATGGTACTCCTGCAATTGTCCCTACTACAGGAGGCACCCTTGGAGATTGCACTCTTGTGGTCGATGTTCCTGTGGACAACACTTTGGAGGATTGCCCTCTTGGGTTATGCACCCTGGAGATTACCCTCTAGTAGTATGCACCTCTGGAGATATCATTATTGTGACATATGCTACTGGACGTATCACTCCTGTGGTGCATGCTTCTAGAGGTATCACTTCTGTAGGACATGCTTCTAGAGGTATCACTCCTGTAACATGCGCTCTTGGAGGTATCCCTCATACGATCGTCCCACTTTCGGGAGGCACCATTGGAAATTGCACACTTGTGGTCGATGTTCCTGTAGAAAACACTCCTGGGGATTGTCTTCCTGGGGTATGCACCCCTGCCGATTGCTCTCCTATGGGAGCACTCCTGAAGTCATACCCAAGGCTTGCACATTCCTGCCTTCTGAGGCTTCCATCCTGTTGGTCAAAGTGTGGGTGAAGCTACCTCCATACGAAGTAGTGTTAGGGGTGCTCCCTCCTTGCGAAGTGGTGTTAGGGATGCTGCCTCCCTGAACAGCAAGGGCACCTTCTCTAATAGACCTGGATTTGTTGTTGTTGGCCATCGCAACGTTTAGTTGGTTGAAACTCTTGGGAAATTACTCGCGCCTTAACTTTAATCCCCACAGACGGCGCCAATGATGCTTCCGATTTTCCGAGCTCCTAAAATTTGTAATGCGGAAAAATGAGCTTGAGCACTTCGAGTAAGGATCCTTGGTTCCAAGGGAAAAATCTATAAAAAAAGAGGTTAGCACTCCACTGAACTGTGTGAGTATTGCATCCAAGAATGACAAAAGATGCAAAAAACGTAATGAAATAAGGCGTAAATGTTGCTAGAAATCGTAGAGAATATGAGTGAAAGTGATTAAGCATGATTTAGAGTACTTTCGAGATAAGAAAATGATTTAAAGTGCTGAAAATTTTGTAACCTTCACTTTGTGTGGCCCTCGCCTTATATAAAGCAAGGGACGTAGCTGATCCTTCTTGAAAATCAGGATACCTTCCTAAACATCAGGGTAGTTAGGGGTGTTAGTTGAGATTTTGTGGAATGTGGTGGTTAATACTGATTAGATGAGCTTCCACATTTATCACATCTATTGACTCGATCTTAAGGTTGATCATCCTCATCCAAAGTGATCGGATGGGCTTAGGCCTCGAAAACTCCTTCCTGGACTTGGGCTTCAGGATGGCTTCAAGATGGCTTTCCTTCTTGGGCTTGAGCTTTAGGATGGCTTTCCTTCCTAGGCCAAACCCGAGGATCATATTGGACTTTTATGATTCAAAATGCCTCCTTAAACCCAAAAGTAAAATAAGGTACACAAAATAAGGTACACCCACGTGCTGATTGTCAGCCATAATTCGTTCCTGAGCTATCCTAGCTCTTCTCGCCATGTTTCTCCTTCTGTTAGCTCTTTCAATCTCAAGGTCCAAAGGTACTAGTTCAGCTCGTGAACTTGTACGCCTTGTAATCATACACCAAAGAGCACCTACACACGAAGGAACACAAACTCAACCGCAATAATAACAAAAACAAATTAATACTAAAAAAAGTAAATTTAGTCTAAACACACAAGCTAGTATCACAGTCAAATACGCCAATCCCCGGCAACGGCGCCAAAAACTTGTTCGGACTTTGCGCAAGTGCACGCAGTCGTACAAGTAATATAGAAAGTGAGTAGAGTGTCGAATCCACAGGGATTGTGATTTAGCCCGTGAAATTGACTTGTGTTGCTTATCTAAATTGATCAAATTGAATAGTGGTTGTGATTTTCTAAATAAATCCTAATTTTCTTAATAAAAACGACTTACGAATAACAATAATACCAAATAATCAAGGCGAGAAAAACAAGTGTAAGGTGGTTTCATTCACGTAATTTGCTAGTCTAATCCAATCCCCAATTTGAGTGGTTTTCGTAGTTGTGTGAAGCCTAGGAACGAATATATCCACAATCTCTCTCGAGCATTGTGGAATTTACTCATACAATTCCTCTAAGCCTAAGACTAACCAATTCTCATTCAAATAATCCCAACTTTCAAAGTATTTGTATGAATTTTTAAACACTGCCTTAAGGCTCAATCAAAGTTAAATTCATTCTCATGCAACTTTAACCCAATTGATCTTGTCTAATTAGAGCTAATATCGTGAATCGTCTCTCGACCTCATCACGATTCCCAAATTTGATAATTAGGGGTGATCAAACCCTAACCTCGTATTTAACCGTTAAACAAGAATCACACAACAAAGACAATATATGAAAACCAATTCAAACTCGTAGGATTTTCATAGAATAGCAAAAAATCAATGAATTACACCATCCTTACACTTAATTTAAATTAGTTCATAAAGAAATTGAACATAAGAACGAAGAATGCAAGAGAATTCATGGAAAGAGAAGAAGGGAACTTAATTGTTGGAATTCTCAAGCGTGGAACTCTCCTCGTTCGGTTGTTTCTTCCCTTCCTCTTGTTTTCCTCCTCTTCCGTTCTCCACCAACTCCCAAGAAATTAAAAACCCCAGCAGAAAAAAAGTAAAAAACTAAAAACTAAAAAGAACAAGAATGATGAATGTCTAAAAGCGTCTCCAAGTTCTCATCTAACTAGATTTGAAAAAAAAACATCTCCCCTTGAATTCCGCATGAATCTGGACTCAAAAGTGGTAGAGAAACATCTAACAAATCTTTCCAAATCAGCACCTCAGTCAAACACGAAAAGTTGTTAATTGCTATCGCAGACGTTGCGTATGTACGCAAGATCTTCTGCGTACATACACAAATTTACAGATTTATTTTTCTTCAACTTGCTGGCCTTAGGTAAGTACTCAAGATTTCTTGCGTACATACATATTTTTACAGCCATTTGTCCTCTGAATTGCTTGCATTGGGTTGTTACTCAAAATAGTTTGCGTAAATACGCAGCTTCTAATTCCATTTTTCATGCCCTTTATGGTCTTTTTTCCCTTCTTACCTACAAAACAACAATTTTGCTCAAACTTACGCATAATAAGGCCCTAAATGAGAAAAAAACGTGATAAGTCCTACAAAATAAATATAAAAATCAATTATAATTATGGACTTATCAACTCCCCCAAACTTAAATGTTGCTCGCCCTCGAGCAACTCAAAATTGACAACACAAGGGAATTGGACATAATCAAAGTTCATTCTTGGAACACCACGCACCAAAGCAAAACTCCATTTTATTTTCCTCAGAAACTATTAAGCACTATGTTATTGGTTTAATGTGCAAACAATTACAATTTCATGTACACTCTGCAAACAACCATCATTGTCAAGCATCCCCCGTGTTATCGTGTGTGATATGATCAAGAGCAACAATTACCAACAATCCGGATCAATTTTTATTCATGCGATAGGCGCAAGAAGTGGACTCCATAAGTCAGTTTTTCATTCTTATCTCCACTAATGTAGACAACGATAAATCGGGAATCGATAGGACTTAATTAAGCTTGTAATGTAGGGCTTGGGTGAAGGGTAGGAAAATATAGAAAAGTATGTGGCTCATGCACCCAAGTTACTTAAATTGGACAAGTTGAAGTTTTTAGAACATCCTTCAAGCATTCCACTCCCCCAAACTTATTCAAAACCATCACTCTCCATGTAATTTTTTTTTTCATTATGTGTTTGAGAGTGCTAGCTCGCTTTTTCTTTCATTTTCTTTTCTTTCTGCTTTCTTCTCTTCTTCTTTTTTTTCACATTTTTTTTTCAGCAAATGTTTTTTTTTTCTCTTCCTAAAGAGAGCTAGTATATCCCGAAATCAAGTATACGTATAACCCTCCACTTAATCCCCTCATAATTCCACATATCCACAACATAACTCCACAATTATCACAATTCAAGTAAAGTGCATAAAAAGGATTAAGATATGTAGACATTGTGCTTTTGGGCTTGTAATGTGGCTATCAAGAGAACTAAGCACAATGTTGGCTCAAGAGGGACTCAAGGGCTACGTTTAGCAAACAAATAGGCAATTAAGGCTCAAAAATTTTCCAAAAATGGCTTAAGTCATCTTCCCAATTTAACGTAGTCTAGGATTTCGCCTCGACAAGAAATCAAATCAATTCTAGTGTCCTAATGCATTAAAGCACATGCGAAAACCTCTCACAAAAACATAAATTTTCACTAAATCATTTAGCAATCATTGCTCAAACCATGTGCTCAAAGTGATTAGGGGATAGCAAAATAACAACAATCATTCTTCAAGTGCACACAAAATGCTTCATGTACGCTCATTGTTCCACACATAGCGTTTCATAGCATAAAATCATCATAGGATAAGGAATTTTAACAAAGCACGTGTATTCCAAGAACGACACAAGACAAACGGCACAACACAAAATAGTTTTCGAACATCTAACATATAGCCGTTATCACCAAAATTTAGCTTGAATGCAACGGAATTGAACTTGAACTATACGTGGCGTTGTTATACCAGGACACGAGTCATCAAAGATGACTCTTTTCGTCTGGCCGTCCGGGTTTCCAGCCAATATACAATTCTTGTTCAAATTCCCTACACATAACTAACAACACTTAACCTCAAAAGTCTTCTCCTAGGCAATTGAAATCCCCCCCACACTTAAAGGGTACTTTGTCCCCAAAGTACAGAAAACAAGGCTAGACAAGTCACAACTGACACATAAAGAACTACGAAAGCGAAAAAAAAAAAAAAAAACACAAACAGAAAGCAAAGAAAAGGATAGAAAACACCTGAGGTCAGATGGCATCATAGAACTCTGTCTCATCCTCTTCCTCCTCGGGTGGTGCTGAACTGGGTGTTGTAACGGCTTGGTTGCTGGTGTGGCAGCAGCAGTAGCGTCTGGACAGTGGTTGGGCGGCTGGAACGTCACAGGGAGCAGCAGCAGCGCGCGAGAAGACCTGGGCGCTGGACCTAATTAGGCAGCACTTTCTTTCTCATTTTTTTCTTCGTGTTCATGCCGCGTTCTTACGCAAAATTTTTCGCGTATGTACATAACTGTCCAGACCCTAAAATTCCCCTGCACCAGAAAATACAAACAAAAGTCACTATCTCAAGTGAACTATCCCAAAAATACAAAATAAAAGAATAACTAAATAAAGGGAGAAGGAAAACATAAACGCAAAAAGTTTTGGGTTGCCTCCCAAAAAGCGCTTGTTTATAGTCTTTAGCTCGACTCCTTTCAATTTTTTTTAATGAACAAGATCAATGTATGATGTCAACCCCACTCGGTCCACATCTCCGCCCGCGTATGCCTTCAAACGTTGGCCATTTACCATGAATTGCTCCTCTCGTTGTCCCTTGTGGGATTTCTTTCTCATCATGTGGGCGTCGTGCCACTCCTTTGTTTCTCTTCTCGGCTTTGTATCTTCTTCTGTCAAAACTTCATGTATGCCTATGGAAGGCCTAATACTCTTGACGTTTGCAATTTGGTGCCCCATTGCTTTGATTCTACCTTTGATGAGCCTTACAATTCTCCTCTTTTGCTCCCTAGTCAAAGAGGGACCTAAAATTATTTGTACGGTTTCATTCTCCCCCAAAAAGGCATATTCCGACTTTTGAGGTAAAGGCTTAACCTCTAACTTGGGGGGCTGAATGCTTGAGGGTAATATAGGGCTCAAGATTTCCAGCATGTGTTCAAACTCCTGTTCATTTTTTCCCTTATCCTTCTCACTCTCTAAATTCTTTTCTTCCTTCTCATTCTCAGTTTTCTCCATCACTTCATTCACACAATCATCAGCTGCATCTATCCTCATGCAGTGATCATCCTCAATATGGCGTTTAACCTCTTTGAACACGTCAAAGTCAATACTTTCGTCCCCAAGCCGAAAAGTCAACTTCCCTGCATTTACATCTACTAGTGCTCGCCCAGTATTCATAAAAGGCCTCCCTAAAATCAAAGGCACATCTCTGTCATCCTCAAAGTCGAGCACCACAAAATCAACCGGGAAAATAAATTTCCCAACTTTCACCAGGACGTCCTCCACTACCCCTACGGGTTGCTTGAGTGATCGATCCGCTAATTGCAAGGAAACGGTAGTGGGGGATAAGTCGCCGACTCCTAATTTCCTGAAAACAGAAAGAGGCATCAAATTAACAGCAGATCCTAAATCACATAAACAATGAGAAAATTCAAACTTGCCAATCACGCAAGGGACAGTAAAACTCCCTGGATCTTTTAATTTCAAAGGCAGCTTTTGAGAGATGATGCTGCTACACTCCTTTGTCAATGCCACAGTCCGGCATTCCTCCAACTTCTTCTTATTCACAATGATCTCTTTCAAGAATTTGGTGTAATGTGGCATGTTCGTCAATGCCTCAGCAAATGGGATATTAATGTGTAGTTTCTTGAAAATATCAAGGAACTGCTTCCTTTGGTGTTCTTGCTGAGCTTGCCTCAAGCGTTGTGGAAATGGCACCTTCGTCTCATAGGGGTTTGCTGTTTTCACCACTGGAGCTTGATCAACTTGCTTCCCCTCTTCTTTTGCCTCATTGGCCTTTGCATCCTCACATACTTTGACCTCTTCATCTTCTTTCCCTCCAGCATTTGATATCTTTGGTGGCTCCAACTCTTTTCCACTCCTTAGCGTAATTGCATTGCATTGCTCCCTTGGGTTCACTACAGTGTTACTTGGAAGATTCCCGTGGACCCTGTTGGTCAACGCATTGGCCAATTGGCCTACTTGAACCTCCAGATTGTGAATAGATGCCGAGTGGTTCTTGGCAATTTGATCGAACTTCTCTTCGATCCTTTTCAAACTATCCTCTTGCGAAGCCATCTTAACCCCCAAGACATCAATGAATTTGTCCATCTTTGTCTCTAGGGAGCTCGCCTTCTCTTGCTGTGGGGGATAGTTCTGTTGGAATCCTGGTGGGTGCTGTGGCCTATTCAAATTCTGACCACCCCAAGAGAAATTAAGGTGATTCCTCCACCCTGGGTTGTATGTGTTAGAGTATGGGTTGTTAGCTTGCCTCCCCTACATATTTCCATGCATGTTTGCTCCCACAAAATTTACCTGCTCACTAGAAACAACAGGAAATGGACTCCCAAACGAGCAATCAGTGGAAACATGATTAAAATCACCACAAACTTCACAAGAAGGCTTAGGGCTAACATTTAAATTATTACCATTTAGGGAATCCAACTTATGAGTTAGAGCGCTTACCTGAGCTTGGAGCGATGCAATGGCATTGAGCTCTAACTTACCCCCTTGGTTCTTTTGAGTGGTAAATTCCGCCGACCATTGGTAGTTGTTGATCGCCATCTCCTCAATTAGGTTGTAGGCATCATCCACGGTCTTTGTAACCAAAGAACCTCCAGCTGCTGCATCAATTGTGCACTTAGTGTTGGCCCCCAGTCCATTGTAAAATGTTTGCACCACCATCCATCTTGGTAGTCCATGGTGGGGACACCTCCTTAGCAACTCCTTATACCTCTCCCACGCCTCGTATAGTGATTCCCACCCATTTTGGGAAAAAGTGGAAATGTCATTACGCAGCTTGGCAGTCTTGGCCGGTGGGAAGTACTTCGTTAGAAATGCATGTGACAGCTGCTCCCAATTGGTTATGGACCCGCTTGGCACCGAGTTTAGCCAAATTTTGGCTTTGTCCCTCAAAGAAAAAGGAAACATCCTCAGTCTTATTGCATCATCCGATGCCCCGTTGATCTTGATGGTGTCACACAACTCTAGAAAGTTATCTAGATGTTGGTGGGGGTCTTCATTCGGCAGGCCGTAGAACTGAACATTATTAGTCACCATGTTCAATAAGGCCGGTTTGATCTCGAAATTGTTTGCCTCAATGCGCGGCCTTTGTATCCCCGTTCTCGCTCCTTCGGCTTGGGGTGCAATGCAATCCCGTAATGTTCTTGCATCTTGATCACCAGGTGGGGCATTTTGATCATTGTCACCATTAACACCCACGTGCTGATTGTCAGCCATAATTCGTTCCTGAGCTATCCTAGCTCTTCTCGCCACGTTCCTCCTTCTGTTAGCTCTTTCAATCTCAAGGTCCAAAGGTACTAGTTCAGCTCGTGAACTTGTACGCCTTGTAATCATACACCAAAGAGCACCTACACACGAAGGAACACAAACTCAACCGCAACAATAACAAAAACAAATTAATACTAAAAAAAGTAAATTTAGTCTAAACACACAAGCTAGTATCACAGTCAAATACGCCAATCCCCGGCAACGGCGCCAAAAACTTGTTCGGACTTTGCGCAAGTGCACGCAGTCGTACAAGTAATATAGAAAGTGAGTAGAGTGTCGAATCCACAGGGATTGTGATTTAGCCCGTGCAATTGACTTGTGTTGCTTATCTAAATTGATCAAATTGAATAGTGGTTGTGATTTTCTAAATAAATCCTAATTTTCTTAATAAAAACGACTTACGAATAACAATAATACCAAATAATCAAGGCGAGAAAAACAAGTGTAAGGTGGTTTCATTCACGTAATTTGCTAGTCTAATCCAATCTCCAATTTGAGTGGTTTTCGTAGTTGTGTGAAGCCTAGGAACGAATATATCCACAATCTCTCTCGAGCATTGTGGAATTTACTCATACAATTCCTCTAAGCCTAAGACTAACCAATTCTCATTCAATTAATCCCAACTTTCAAAGTATCTGTATGAATTTTTAAACACTGCCTTAAGGCTCAATCAAAGTTAAATTCATTCTCATGCAACTTTAACCCAATTGATCTTGTCTAATTAGAGCTAATATCGTGAATCGTCTCTCGACCTCATCACGATTCCCAAATTCGATAATTAGGGGTGATCAAACCCTAACCTCGTATTTAACCGTTAAACAAGAATCACACAACAAAGACAATATATGAAAACCAATTCAAACTCGTAGGATTTTCATAGAATAGCAAAAAATCAATGAATTACACCATCCTTACACTTAATTTAAATTAGTTCATAAAGAAATTGAACATAAGAACGAAGAATGCAAGAGAATTCATGGAAAGAGAAGAAGGGAACTTAATTGTTGGAATTCTCAAGCGTGGAACTCTCCTCGTTCGGTTGTTTCTTCCCTTCCTCTTGTTTTCCTCCTCTTCCGTTCTCCACCAACTCCCAAGAAATGAAAACCCCCAGCAGAAAAAAAGTAAAAAACTAAAAACTAAAAAGAACAAGAATGATGAATGTCTAAAAGCGTCTCCAAGTTCTCATCTAACTAGATCTGAAAAAAAAACATCTCCCCTTGAATTCCGCATGAATCTGGACTCAAAAGTGGTAGAGAAACATCTAACAAATCTTTCCAAATCAGCACCTCAGTCAAACACGGAAAGTTTATGGTCTTTTTTCCTTTCTTACCTACAAAACAACAATTTTGCTCAAACTTACGCATAATAAGGCCCTAAATGAGAAAAAAACGTGATAATTCCTACAAAATAAATATAAAAATCAATTATAATTACGGACTTATCAATTTGAGTTTACAGTTTTGGTGGAATTATGTTTATGGGGCTAATTTTGTGAACAATACTCAGATGAAATCATTAAAGAGAAAATAAAAATAAAAAACAACACACATATGTCATGCAGTATTTAATTTCTAGTCATAGTAGTACATTGGATACGTGTGTTTAAAATATAAAATTTTATTTAATTTTTATGTATAATATATTTTACCAATTAGTCAAAGTAGACTTATTTGAATTTATTATATTGATTAGCATGATTGAAGAAAAAGTAGGGAGAATAATTTGAAAATTGGGAGAGGATAAATAATTTATTTAGAATAAAAAAGAGAAGAAAAAATAATTACCGTCACAGAGGAGATTACAAAGAATGATAAAAACTATATTGTGAAGGAATAGACAATGAATGGTAGCTAATATGGAGACAGTTGTAAGATAACCAAGAAAAATATTAGAGAAATAGAATGATAAAATAGTTACTCTTTTAATATTCATAACACTGGGACATGGAATAATTTAATAAAGGTATTTTAGAAAAATAATATAAAAAAGCACCGAGAAAGAGTTAAAGGAATTATTATGAGTTAAAAGTTAAAGGTCCTCCAATTAAATAATGGTATTCAGATTATTTTACCATCTCAACTATAGCCGAAAAAAATTCATATGGAAAAATGATTTGGATACCATAGTTAAAAGCTTAAGGCATCCAAATTGTTTTGCCATTCGAGTTAAAAAGTTAAAAACGTGTTAAATAGTAGTTACTCATTCAAAATAATCTGGATACTATAGTTAAAAGTTTTAGCTAGGATGTTTTTACATATCTAGTACATATCCGTCTAAAACTTTTAATTAGATTATTTTGCAAAATATCAAATAATAATAATAATAATTCAACGATAACAATTAAATACGTTGGTTGCGTAAACTATTTACAATCCAACAAAAAAACGAATGACTTACCAAACTTAAACGTCATGTTGATTCTTTTATGTCCCCGATAACAAAAAATGAGGCTAATATTGTCGGAACTAGCATTAATTAAGATTTTATTTTATTTTTATATACTAATATTTTTTAATAAAATTCATTGATGAACACATTATTTAGTTTATCTAGTTTGAAAAATAATTAAAATAATCTCAATTACAATATATAGATATTATATATATATTGACATAATTCATACATCTAAAATTCCAAAAAGAAAAGAATTTTTACAGACGTCACAAAATCATGACTAATGGGTTTTCATGGAGATTTCACTGCAGACAAATAGTCTTTCAATTTTGAATATGGCTTACTACTATTAAACTATTGTGAGTGGATTGATTATTCCAAAAATGTGATTATATATGGTGACATGCTCCACCGAGAATTTTTCTTTCAACTTCTTAATTGTTCTTTTTTCAACTCCCCCAATTACAATGCAGTTTTATCGAATGCTCTGGTGAATATGTTTGTTTCAATACTAAAGTGCTTTGTTAAGTAAAGAAAAATGAAAAAGAAAAGCGTTGTATCAAGCAGTTTTTTTCCAATATATTACCCCAAATACAAATAATTCCCATAATATTAGTCCCTCGAAAATATTTTTTATATTATTACTCATATTACCACATACGTTGCCATGAAGGCAAAAATTTATTAGTTGAATTTTTTTATTTTCCTTTACTTTATAAGCCCACGAGAATCCAATTTATTTTCCTTACCTTTATGATTTTTAGCTAGTCTTTTTTATTATTTTTATTTTAATTTATCTTTTTTATTTTTTAACTATTATTATATTCCTAACACTAATTAATCTAAACATCAACTAGTCAAATATTCCTAACACTGTATCAAGAGTTTACATTTTTTGATAGGAAGGTATTATTAATCAATCGTATCATATCTAAGTACAACTATTGTTATAAATCTTAACTTGAAATTTAACTTTTTATTGCTTGAAACTGTAATTATAGTACAAAGAGTGTTGCTTTTGGATCTCTTTAATAGCGCAAAAGAAAAAAAAAGGAAAAGAGAGTCATACATTTGATGATTTCTGAACAAAGTAGAAGTAAAAACTAAATCAATTTGTATCATTATTGAGAACTTAAAATGGTTATCTTAATGTTACTGTGCCATAATGAATCCTTGACTCTTTACAAAATCAAACTAGACTAAAAAAATAAAATTTAATTGCATAATAAGCAAAATTAACCAGATTCATGTAGTTAAATAAGAATTTTAAAATTTTTACAAAATAAATGAGAATCTTATCTTATAATCTCTTATTAAATTCTTCATATAAATAAAAAATATATATATTTACTAGTTCTCACCTTACTACCATACAAAGTCTAGATTAATGGTGAACAAAAATAAGTAAAATTTCCAAATATTATGCTATTTGGTTGTAGAAATTGGTGTGAAGAATATATGAAAGTCTAATAAATAAGTATAAATAGTATGGGAGAAAAAAGAAATTACAATGAGTAAATAATCATGGGTTTATAAAGTATGGGGGAAAAATAAAATAAAATCCAACTTGAAAGTTTTTGCTCACATGATAATGTACGTAGCAATGTGAGTAGGGGAGTTTTATGATTGTAGGTGACTAACCTTAGTCACCCCTTAAAAAAAAGGCCATGTGTATAATGTAAAATTTTTTTAACAAGTTGAAGGTTTTTTTTAATTTTTGAATAACCTGCTAACATTGGTCAAAATTCCCTATTTTCTATCCGTCTCTCTCCATGTTTCCTAATTTCGTCCTCTCTCTTTCGAATGATTCCTTTAATTATTAACCTTACCAAAAAATCCCTTAAATATTAATAAATGATTTCTACTACAATTTAAATGTTTAACTTTAATTAAATAAAAGTTGCATCATATTTTATTTCATTGCTTAAAAATAATAATATTATTATTTTCTTTTTAAGTGTTCTCATGAATGAATATTATTATTGTTCTTATAAGGGGTGAATAATATTCAACATTCAATCATATGAGTATATATATCTTTTTCAAGCTATCAGTAAAAACATCGGCTCGTTAGTACAAACACTACTAGAAAAAGAGCAAATAGCCACGGATTTTAGCCACGGAAAAAATCCGTGGCTATTAGCCACGGATTAGCAACGGTTTTCGGTGAAAAACTTTTTTGAGCTTTAGCCACGGATTGGCCACGGATTACCCGTGGCTAATTTAGCCACGGCCAAGCCGTGGCTAAATGTCGTGGCTAAATTTGGCGCCAGTTTTACCGCCAATGGTTAGCCACGGCTTGACCACGACCTAGCCGTGGCTAATTTGGCCACGGCCAGACCGTGGCTAAGCCGTGGCCCTTAGCCACGGTCTAGCCACGGCCAGGCCGTGGCTAAGGGCCACGGATTAGCCACGGCCTGACCGTGGCTAAGCCAGCCACGGCTAGACCGTGGCTAAATCGTGGCCCTTAGCCACGGCCAGACCGTGGCTAAAAATTTTTTTTTTTTTTTTTGCAACAAATATGATTTGAATTCTTGACCTGTTAGTTAAAGTTGGAGCATTAAACCACGACACTACTTTAACTTTTTGTTTAATAATTAATTTTTGCTATACTTAAGTAATATATATATATATTATATTATATATATTGATATATATAATAAATGATTCGATATATTACATACGTATAAGATTAGATATACTTATATATATGTGTATTTATATATAATTAGCTGTATATATATTAGATGTATAAGTACATATATAACATATATTAGATATATAATACACTAATATATGTTTATTTCATATAGATGATTGATCATATATAGTACATATGATTAGATATATATATATATATATTGGATCTATATATACGTACACTACATTTCTAACATATATTAATTAGATATGTTCTATATAGATATATACTTATATCATATAGACTATATATAGAGGATTAGAATGTACATATAATATATTAATATATATGAGATACACATTGACATATACGTAGATTGATATATGTATATATGATATATATACTTGGAAATATATATATACCCATATATTGATATATATATATACTTGAACATATGTATATATATACATGATATATATATATATAAATATAGCCATGGATTAGTCACAAATATATATATATATATATATTGGTACATATATACTTGGATATATAAATATATGTATCAATATAAATTTACATATGTATCAATATATATATATATAAATTTATCTGTGGTGCAAAAAAAAAATGAAAAAAAACAATCAGCCACGGATAAATTTTTGTTATTGATATTTTAATTATCTCAATATAAATTATCTATATATACTTGGATACATATATGTATTGATACATATATATACTTGGACATTTATATATATATTGATACATATATACTTGGACATATTTAAAATAGATACATATCTATCAATATATATACTTGGACATTTATATATATATATATATTGATACATATATACATGGACATATTTAAAATAGATACATATATTGATATATATATATATATGATATATATACTTGACATATATTATATAATACCACACATATACGAAGATATTGACAAATTATCACGAATTAAAGTTGCTATTATCTAAATATAAATTATATAAATAGACTTTTGTTATAATTTTTGTTTTTGATATATTAGTTTATTAAATATTTGTCATAAAAAAAAAGTTGAATATTGAACGATAAAGTCAAAGGTAAATATCTTTATTTTTTTAAAAAAAATAATTGGTTAATAATTTATAAAAATTACTAAAATTAAATTAAAAAAATTGATAAAACTAATGAAATTTATTAGATAATTTAAGTTTAAAATATTGTAACAATATAGTTTAAGTATAAAAAAAATCAATCAATAACCAAAGAACTCCCTTGGCGCAACGGTTACATGCTCCATTTATAACATTGATGTCCCGTGTTCGAATCTCCCGGGTTTCAGGTCCGGGTTGGGGCGCGGGTTCGGGTTGGGCCGCGGGTTTGGGTGTAATTAGCTTTTTTTTTTTTTTTTTTTTCCAGTGGCCACGGCTAGGCCATGTCTAGAAAAAAGTGGCCAAAGTTGGCCACGGTTTGCCCGTGGCTATTAGCCACGGCTTGGCCACGGCTAAGCCCAACCGTGGCTAAGCCCAACCGTGGCTAAAAAGCCGTGGCGAAGGTTAGCCACGCCACTTTTAGCCACGGAAAAAATCCGTGGCTAATCCGTGGCTAATCTCCTTGGCCACGGATTTTTTGCCAAATCCGTGGCTAAATGCCTTTTTTCTAGTAGTGAAAAAATATTATTTGAATTCATAGATGTACAAATAAAATACAATTTCTTGGACAAAAACTAAAATGAAACAAACTATTTATAATTATTTGATTTATTTGTAAATAAGTCAATTCTTTTTGATAAAATAGAGTATTATTCACCAATTATTATATGAAAAACATATAATATGATTACTAGATGTTCCGTATTACGAGTGTGAGTATTGTTTATCAAATTCCAATTGCGTACCATAATCATTAATAATATTATAATTGTTGTAGTTATTATAATTAAATTCATATTTGATTATACATATTAACTATAATTATTTAAATCAATAAACGAATTTCATATTTGGTCACCATCTCCAAGGAGCACATACATTAATTACAACCATATAATAATAATAATAATAATAATAATAATAATTATTATTATTATTATTATTATTATTATTATTACTACTACTACTACTACTACTACTACTACTATTACTACTACTCATAATCATTATTATTGTTATACTTATCTCCCATTGAATATATAGTTATCATATTACTATTATTATTATTATTATTCCTTTTTTTGGTAAATTATTACTATTATTCATTATATTTATACACACACACACACACACACACACACACACACATATATATTATCATAGTTATTGAGACCAACAGTTGAATTTCATATTTCCTACATTTTTCGAAGAGCATACACATTTAAATATATTACTCCATCTTGAACTATATTTGTTAAAACCACATATTCATTTTTTCCAATTATTATTATTGTTGTTGCTGTGTTTCATAGCTTATCTCCATTAATAATCAGAACACATTTTTTTTTATCAACTAGTGCTTGTTGTACTCCCCCTATACATTATATATACACAAATTGCTTTTAAAATACATTATTTCATATCACTACAGATCAATTATTTGGTAGTAAATATACGAATACTATGAATAGTTTACTTAATAATGATATCCATATTTTACAATTTTTTTAAAAATATAGATGTTCATATTCTATATTTATTTTTAAAATAATTTATGATGAATATTATACATTCTTTGAAATATATTTAAAAATTTAAATTAAACCTTTTTTTATCAACTATTAACATATGTTCGGATTTTTGAATTATAAATACTATTTATTTTGGTATCAATTTAGTATTTTAATTTTTTTTATCATGCTTTTCAATTAGTTATCCTTGTTAATACACATATTCTTAAATTAAAAAATAAATAGTTATAATGAGTACCATGGTATTTTTAATTAAAAATAAAAAAATTATGGTATCATGGTATTATAATGGTACCATGGTATATATTAAAAATAAAAATTACAATGAATACTATGGTAATGTTTTTAAATAAAAAATAACGTTATACTTTTCAATTAAGTGAAAAGAATGAGTAAGAATGATCTAATGGACCCAATAGCATTACATTTTTAGCTTTCCTTTTTTACGTTAAAAATAAAAATTTATGTGGTTAGCGTTTAGTGGACCCATATATGGTCTACTACAATAATTATTGTATAAAAAAATCCTTGGTAACATGTGTAGCAAGTAACCTTTCCAATTTATCTGCATAACATATTGTAGGTCATATAAAAATTAGTGGCTTAGATTAAATATCACACATATAATGGTTAGAATGAAGTTGACAAACATTAGTCACCTACAAACGGTGACTAACGATAAAGTTTCCCATGTGAGTAATAATATGGGAAATACTTTTCAGAGAGTAATAGTTTGAGAATTACTTTTAGTTGGTGTAATATTTTGAAAAAAACCTCCCGTATCAAGAACTCAAAAGTTGTCATTTATATATTATATACAAATTGGATTTAAATATAATAACTTCTCGCACCCTAAAAAAATAGGAAAAAAACATTTTTAATACAGTCAACTAGCCTTTTTCCGATTTTGTTATCCTAACTTAGGCAATGACACATTCAATATATACAACATGTCCAAAAAATATGACAATTTGTAACAAATTTCGTTGGAATTTGTAAAATTCACTAGAATCACTTGAAAAATTGGAGATTTTTTAGATTTTAAGAGTACAACATGTGGATGTCGCAAATTGGATATATGACATGACGCCATGCAAGACAATTGAAATTTTTTTTATCCAATTTGTTATATGTGGGATTTTGAATGTGGTTAATAAAACTTGAACAACTTCAACTTCACTCTTTAGCCACTATGCCAGACTGCATTTTGCATTTTACATCGCATCTATAATATATATTTTGGTAATGTTGTAAAACTCTACAAATGTTTTTGATTCAAATATATAAATATACATATTATAGATAATATTAAAGAATTTTAGCTAAGTAAGTTTGCATAAATATATATTTATATTTTTTATACATATATATAGCAATATATAAACAATTACTTCTAAAATATTTTGGTAATATATTTTGGAAAAATATACATACAAAAATATTTACATTTTTTACATAATTTACTTATATAAGAATATGAATTATAAATATAACTATTAAGTTGCATTGAAGAACTTAAATATATTTATTTAGATATTTTTATATTTTTTGGATATATTATGTGGAATAATTACGTAGTTAAAATTATTTATGTTAATATTTATATTTGACAAATTCTTAAAGATATTTAAAGTAATATGATTATAAATTGTGCTGGTACATAATTGGCCATTACTTATGAATTGACCTAGCTGCTGAATAATTAGGGAAGTTGATGGGAATTAGCCCAAATTCAAACACCTTATACATGATGAGTTGTGAATGGTATTTTAATTTTTTTTTCATATTTTCATGTCGCACATCTATTTGGCGTTGAAACTCATAAGGATCCCCAACTTTGGAGAGAGGGGGGGGGGGGGGGATTCAATCGGCCTTTGGATACTTCTCTTCTTAAGATTTTCTTTTCTTTAAAATGTTTTCTCAAAATTTTTAGAAAAATCCTAAAAACCCTTAAAATAAACTTTCATATCTAAAAAATCTATAAAAATAATTTTCAATCTTAAAATTTATTTCACTCATTTTTCATTCCAAAAAGCCTCACACTTTTTTTTTGGACTAAATTTCTCTTAATTTTTACATTAGTGACTTTGTTCTTTCATAAAATGTTTCTTTAATTTCTTTAAATTTTTGGTTCTTTTAGTTTATTTATATCAAGCAAGATTGTTTTATAAAATATTGTTAAATTTAGCAGTCAGCTAAATAGTAAAAAGACTAAAACTTTTATAAATTAATTTTGATCAAAAAAGATTATAGTTACACTATGCTTGTTTTTATTAAGTAATAATATTGGCATAAATGGTTAACTACTTAAACTTGCGAAAAATTCAATAGCCATGAACAACTAGCTATTTAATGTTAATATTGTTGTGGGGATACACTTGTGAAGAAAAATGTGCGTAAGGTATACATTAGGAGTTAATCAACAACCATAAAAAAATTAAGTGACTAAGTTTAAAAAACACTATACTTCGAATGATAAAAAAAAAAATATTCCCCTACATTTTATATTAAAAAATCAATAAATTTATTTTTCAATCTTAAAAATCCATCCATCAATTTTTCAAATCAAAAAGCTCAAATTTTAATTTCTTTGACTAAAGTACCATTGATTGTTTTGAATCAAATAACTCAAAAAATTGTTTTTTAGAACAAATTTTTAAATTTTTAAGTTTATTTATATCAACAAGGATGTTTTATAAAATAATTTTTAATGTTTTAGTCAGCTAAATAAAAAGATAATTTTTTTTATAAATATCTATTCATTAAAAATACAAATATTTAAACTTTAATACCTTGTATACTTTAAATTTGAGACTCCTTCCCAGTCTAAAGAGAAGTTAGTTTTAACTCTCCATTTAAAATTTAAGATACTAACTCCCCAAATGTCTTTAAAAGACGAAAATACGTTAAATGGCATGACATGTCACAATCAACTCACCTACTCTTCTCACAGAACTATGCGCCAATTACTGTTCCATTTCCCCTACTTTTTTAGCCATATTCTCCCTCAAATTTGGTACACTGGAGTTGTACCCTTCATGCAAGGAAAAAAAAAGGAGAATAGAGTGTCTTCTATACTCCTCCATCTTCTCCTACTGTTATCAAACTTTTGTTGCTTCCAAAAAGTAGTAGGATTTTTTTTTGAATTTTTTTAGTTGATTTTTTTAATCTGTTTAGAATTTTCTAATCTCCATTATTTCTTTTAATTTTTGTTTATTCTCTCTTTGATTTGTAGATTTGATTTATTTGTTGTCTAGCCCATAGCTTTAACTTCGTCTTCATGTGGATTGGGTTTTAGGCAAGAACCAGAAGGAGTGTATCTTGAATGTAGGTTTGGTCCTACCCTCTTTGTGAGGAAAATATAAAAAATTGAGAGCCACGATATCGCGTGTTGCCAATACATCGAAGGAAACCTATGACCAACTTGACTAGCACTACCCTTATGCTAGAATTGTCAGTGAAATTGCAGAATTATGTTAAACTAAAAATGGAAGTATAAAGTTAATTGTATGTAGAATTTTAATGAGAATATGAAGGATTTTCTAATGAAATTGTAAAATTGTGGGTTTTATTCATTACATTAAGTTTTTTTTTCTTTGGTGTTTGTATGTACTTATGGGTTCGTTTTGTGTTTTATTGTTAGGGTTTTAGGATGATAGGCTACCCCTTTGGACCCTCAAAGAAGAAAGATCGAATAATGATGTTTTTGGTTATGCAGACGTGATGTTTAAGGGTGTGATTATGGTGATTCATGGAATAACAAATAGATTGATCCAAATTGGATATGTGATAATTGGACTAAACATGAGTAAAGAGCATTTCATTCCCTTCCAGTCAAGCACAAATGTGTATGAAATTGAGTTTGCAATTCTAAAGTACAAAGGTGAATGGATTTCATTTGTTATGTAGTAGGAATTAGGCATGTTTAGGATAATATTTTTGATGACATGATTTTTGCTTATGATATTAGACAATTCAGCATGAGCTATATAAAGGTAAAATGTCGAAGACATAGTCTCGTAGTGACAATATTCCCACTTTTACTATCACTTTCAGTACTGGCAAGGGTAATACCATGCTATTAACTTATTGAAACTTAAATAAAACCTTTTTTGATCCTGCTGGAAGGGAAGACCTAATATTATACTAGCATCTCTTTTCATTCTTCAGTCATCCAAAGGCGTGATCAAGTCATAACCTGTAAGCACAGTGGCATCAATTTTCGGATTTAGGGATTCAAGGAACAGACATGCACTCCTAATAGTGCGTGATCACACCCAAAATTGCGAGCACTCCTATCCCAAGCACCAAATAAAAAGGGGTAACCATCCATATCTCTTTTTCTCAGAAAAGTATTGTTGTCCTTCTTGTGTTATTTTTGCTATATTTAGACATTGAGGACATTTTGCAATTGAAATGTGTGTGTTGGGGTGGGGGGGGAGAGAGATATTTGTGATAGGTTTTAGGTTTACTTGAATTGCAATACCTTAAATTTCTTTATCTTGCTTCTTTTTCTTTGAAACTTTTGTTGATTGATGATATGGATGGTCTATCATGCTTAGCTTTTCGATGCTTTGCATGTTTCATTATGCTTTTCATTGTTACCCCTGCTAAAACATGCTTTGTTTAATTAAGCTCAAAGTATGAGTTGTCAATTTTCTTGAATGCTATGTTGTTTTGGTTTGAAATAGTGTCAAATAAGGAGTCAATGATACGATAAGGGTTACACTTGGGAAGTGATCATCTATAGGAGAGTCCATGATTTTTCTCAGCACAATGCATTTGTTTGAAACATCAGCCCTGGGTATGAAATATGAGAGACAATTTTTGATGCTATGTGATTTAATGAGTAAGTTTGGATAGCAATCGCTCTTGATAGAAAATTGCCATATTATGCTTGATTTTTATGTTGAAAATGAAAAGATAGGGAGTAATTATGGTGATGTTTTATGCAAATAAACAAAAAAAAAAAAGCCAATTTTCTCTCCTTATCATGCAAAAAGTGATTATGAGTAGAGCTAGTAGCCATCTAGAAATTGTTACCAACTTAATAACCGGGCACATTTATCACCAATGGTTTTTTTTACGGGAAAAGGTTGGTTGTGCTTAAGTTGGTTGAATTGAAACAAAAAAAAAGAAGAAGAAAAGAAAAACAAAACAAATTCAATAAAAGAAAGAATTCCCCACTTGATTCCTTATCTAATGAAGGATATGTAATGTCTTGTATGACTACGGTTATTTCCTATTTGAGCTTATTTACAAACCAAACTTGTTTGTTAAGAATCGAAGTAAAGAGTATTAAGCCATCATATTATGCACCTAAAAACCATTGTTTGAACCAATGCCTATGTGTGTGAATCTTTGTGGATGCATTCTGTAGATTGCTCTATTTCTAAGTGTGCCTATATTTGATCTTTGAGTCCATTAATTTGATATTACCTAGGGGAATTATTCTTCTTGAGAAAAATTGATGACTTGGATTTTTAGCATGCTTGGGGACAAGCATGGACTAAGTGTGGGGGAATTTGATAGCATGCAATTTTTACTAAGTTTTAGGACAAAAGGTGTGGAAATTTTGGTAAATTTTGGGATTGTGAAATGATAAATTCACATTAAAGTGATGTTTTGCTTGTTTTAGGACAAAAGGTGTGGAAAAGAGTGTGAAAGGCACAAAAAGATGGTAAAAAGTGTAAGAGGACATTCTGCAATGAAGTTGGAAAATTAAAGAAGAAAAGATGATGCACACAACATAGGATATAATCACGCACTGTCATTATACTATTGCTGGCGGGTTTTTGAAGGCAATTGACAAATATGATCAGATTCGAGCACAAAATAAATTTGGAAACAAATTCTTCCCCTACCTTAGGGTTAGAAACTAATATATAGACTTAGGAATCAATTCTAGGGTTAGAAACTAATATATAGGTGTTCATGTTTTATTTTTAGACTTGGTGTTCGTATATTTTAGTTTTTAGTTTTTAGCTTTTATATTTTCTTTCTTGAAGTTTTGTACATGGCCATGCATGGCTAAACAACTTTAACTAGTCAAGGGTTAATTAAATACAATGTTTAAACCCTAATTGTGAGATCTAATTGATTTGTTTGTTTCTTTATTTTATGTTGTATTTGTATATTTTTTGTGCTCTTTTGGGAAAACACTATCCCTTAATGTTATTCTATTGATTGCACAATTTAGGCCTATTGTTCAATTAATAGAATAGCATATATCAAGTTCATAAGATTAAATGTGTAATTGTAAAAAGTAGTATAATTTAATTGGATCAAAGTTTTTAAATTATACTATGGAAAATATACAATCTAGTTCTAAGAACCACATTTGTAGGTTTGTGGGTTAGGATCGGATATTTATAGTTCATAAAGTTGTTAACAGCTTAAATCCTATCGTTTGACTAGAGTTATTCGTTAATTAGAGATTATTCATTTTGTTCACGTGTTAGTCAATAACTAAGGAACGATTAAGTTGGACGAGTTCTCTGAAGATTATGACCAGTCTATTGCATAAATATAAGAATTATCTTTGAATTGATGATCAATCCCTTAAAACGTTATGCAAAGAATTATCCTTGGATGAGATTTTCATCCTATTGGTTTATTCTCTATTTATTTACAACTTTTATTTTAGTTATTTCCTCATTAAATCCCCCCCCCCCCCCAATCTTTATTTTTTACTTTTTATTTGGCTAGTTATCTTAGGAATTTGTTAAGTAGTTATTCTCTATGAGATCGACTTGATTACCCTATTTACAATTAATTTTTTTTGGAGCAGTATGATTTATTTTTGGTGGAATTGCAGGATTTATCTTTTTGTTCACCATAGGATGACTCGCGAGAATAGTTCTGGTAAATTTTGGGCAAGACATTGCTCTACATGATACTTATTATGTTGTTGCAAATTTTCATTATGTATTTTCTATGGGAGTCATTTTTGCTTTATTTGTAGGATTTCACTATTAAGTAGGTAAAATCCTTTGTCTGACATACCTTGAAACTTTAGGTGAAATCCATTTTTGAATCATTTTTCTCAAAGGTTAATCTAACTTTCTTTTCCATACATATCTTAGGGCTTTTAGGTATGCCACGTTGCATGCCATATTATCCAGGTGCTTATAGCGGATGGAATGCCCTTAGCAGTTCTGGCTCTTATATATCTGTATTTGGGATTTGTCATTTCTTCGTGGTGGTAACAACCACTTCAAGCAAATGGAAAGAATAAAAGACATTCTCCAAGTCCTTAGGCTATTAAACAGAATCCAACCATACTGGAATGCATGGTACAAAGAAACCACAATGGGTCCGCATGGGTTCTTGAGCACAAGGAGAAAATGGTTTAATATAACATCCACACCTTTAAACATGTTTGCAAACCAAAAAAATAGACAACATGGGCAGTTAATGTAAGCAAATCAATATTCAAACTGGTAAGGTAAACAAAGGTTACAAATTTTACCTTTAAAGAAAAATGTGGGCTTCTTCATTGACAAGAGATGAGATCTTCAAAATATAGGCTTGTTTCCCTCTAACAAGAGGCTAAGTTTATTTAGGTTTTGAGCAGAGAGAGATTGAGAGATGGGGCGAAGCTTAATCAACTGTTGAGATGAAATTTATTTAGATTTTGTCTATAGAGAATTTAGAGTTTCTGTAATGACATTTTTTGTAACTAAAGAGAACTAATGGCCACAAGGGTCAATAGTACCGGGTTTGATGGTTTGTCTCGGGTTGCTATATAATAAAGGTAAACAATAGTTCAAACAGGTTTAATTAGCCCAACCCCTAGTAACTCCTTTAGTAAATGGCACCTTAGGATATTAATGGCTAAGATTGACATTTGTTCTTATTGTCATAGTATAAACTTTGGTGTAATCACTTTGAAAGTAGTAACGAGCACACGAAGAACTCTTGTTATGATATGTAAGAACTCTATACGGAGGTGGACGTGTTGATACATTGATTTAGTTGAAAGAATAGAGAACTGATATGGGAAATTGTAGAATGGAATACACTATACTTGACTTAACTAGCAAAATTATTTAAATTTTTTTGTTGAAATCGGCAATTTTCATTCGATACCCTAATGAATATGAATTTTGTAAACTTAAAAGGGATGTTTTTGTGGTTTTGAAAGGAAGAGGGGTACAACCTGTCATTTCACTAATTTTTGGGAAAGGTCATTGTAATTTTGAAAATATGTGATGCAAGAACATTTGAGTGCTGGAATCAGTCCTCGTGTTATCGATCTTAGTCTATTTTTCTTGCTTCTTTATTTGATTTAAGCAATGTCCGGTAATTTGCATGCATGAGATTATTTATTTGTTACTTACATCCAATCAATTGATAAGCCAAAGCTATTCTGTCAATCTTTGATGTAAGATAAAATAGGAGTTACTTTTACATTTTCTTATAATGCTAGGTCATCCAAGCTTTTTATGAGCTTGTGACTATGTATAGTAATTGAGATTTTGTATGCTAGTTAAAAAAATAATAATTATTATTAGCAATGTTAAAAGTAAAAGTCACCTTTGGATATCTAAATAATTTGTGGATGGCTTAATTATTGGCAAAAGTCATCGGTAGATGGCTAAAATAATTATAGCAAGTTGATTATTACAATCTATGAATAGAGATCTTAATATGTATTGTAAACACACAAGAAAGTTAAGAAATAATATTACACTGTTTCTCTCAATTCTCTAGTCATTATCTTTGTGAATCTCACTTTGTTTAAATTATTTTATAACACGTTATCAGCACAATCAAGGTAAACCTCTATTTCATAATTACTTTACGAGATATAGATAGAAAAAGGAAATTAGATGTTCATATTATTTCTAGTTGCTACATATATCAGTACTCATGATCTATATATATATATATACATACAAACATATACATACACACATAAATAAAAAAAAATTGTGAAAAAGAGTTGTTTTTTATAATAGCAGAGATATTCACCTGTATTTTATAGGATACACTCATAAGTTTTATTTTCAAACTTGAGAAAAGATAATTTTCTTGTACAAACTCATGATAGATCCCATAGAATACTTACCCAAGTTTGATGAAAATAAAATCCCTTCGTGCTTTCTTGCACTCAATCTATCCCCTATACCTTGGAACCTAATGTTTAAAAACCCAAACCGAACTGGCCGATCGGACCGATTGGAACACTAACCAGTCCACAAAATGATCAGGCTGAGCAAGAGAACTGGTGGGATTAAATTTTTCTACGATGTATGTATCACTATCAATACTTGCAACTCTAGGTGTTTTCATTGAATGTTTGAAGCTACAATTGCAATAGGATCAAGATATAAGGTTCTCACTTATCATGATCTACGACTTCCCCTATTCAAAGACACAAAAAAGGAAATTCAACTATGGGTTGACATTATTTGGAGTATTTGGGCACATAATGGATGCACAATTATGTGTGATGGTTGGACTGACAATAGTGATTGGACATTGATAAATTTTCTTGTGTATTGCCCTAGTGGAACCATCTTTTGGAAATTTGTTGATGCTTCTAATGTAGTAAAAGATGCACAACCACTTTTTAACTTATTCCAGGAAGTTATTGAATGTGTAGGTCCAACAAATGTGGTTCAAATGGTTGTTGATGATGGAGCTCATTATGTTGCAGTGGGAAAGTTGATACAAGAACATTATAAGTTGATTAATTGGTCTCCTTGTGTAGCATATTGCTTGAATTTGGTGATTGAAGATTAACAAATTTGGACCATGTTGCTAAACTTGTAAGTAAAGCTTCTAAAGTGACCATGTTCATGTACAACCACGTATTTTGGTTATCTTGGCTAAGAAAGAGAAAAGATTGAACTAAAATAATCCTTCCAAGTGACATGATTTTGGTACTACTTTCACCATCTTTGATAGTATTTATCATTATATGCCTGATTGTTTTGTCATTCTGAAAATAATGGAACCTTTGATGCGACTCTTGAAAATTGTTGATAGGGTTAAGAGACCTTCAATAGGATATGTTTATGAAGCAATGCATAAAGCATGAAAGAGATTCAAAAGTCTCTTCAAGAACAATGAGAGATTGTATAAGTCATTAGATATCATCAAAAGTCAGTGGGATAGACAGTTGAGAAAGAACATATATGCCATTGCTTATTGGCTTGGCCTTGCATTCCAATACGATCAAGCATCTTTTTGCCATAAACCAGAGGTCATGAATGGAGTTCTTGAGGTAATTTCTTCAAAATGTGTTGGTAGCAAGTCAAAGTTGATACATGAGACTCAATTGTTTTGAGATGCCTAGATAGTTTTAGGTTAGACCTTGCTATCGAGACTTAAAAAAATACTTAACTGGGTAATTTTATCTTAATTTTTTGTTATGTAAAGTTGATTATTTATGTACTTATATTGTTCTTTGATTGTTAATTTGCTTTAATTTTCTCTTTTTTCATAGATGAATGATGGAAAAAGTTTAGAGATGGTGCATCTAATTTTCAAAAATTGTTTGTTCGAATTCTTGGCCAAACGAGGGCCCTATCCGGGTGCGAGAGAACTTGGAGTGTGTTTGAGTACATACATACTAAGAAAAGGAACAGGTTGCAGCATTAAAAGCTAAATGATTTGGTATATGTTCATTATTACTTGAAGCAAGAAGATATGTAATAATAATTTATTTAAACTTTTATGGGTTTTTTTTTTGGAATGTAATTTTGGATTGATACTATTAATTTATAAATATTTTAGATGGTTTACCAAGGCTAAAAGATTTGATCCAATTGACTATTGACAAGATTTGATGTTTGGATTGTTGATGGTAAGGATGAATTATTTCTTAATTACAAAGAAATTGAAAATATGCTTTACGAACAATTGGATCCTCCAAGAATGGAAAGGCAACGTCGCCATACTAGAGAAGGTTCATATGAAGTGATAAATGAGAATAATTAAATAAGATAAATATATTATATTTTTACTCACTTTTTTTACATAATTGTCGATGATGATGATGCCGATGTGGAAGTTGAACATGCTAATGATGTGGAGGTTGACGATGATGTAGACTATTCTACTTTTGAGCCTTTGGACTTTGATACCAATTGGCATGATGTTGCGATTAGAGTTGCGGTTGGTGGTAGTACTAGTGCTAGTGCTATAAATGAAGCTAATGAAGAATGGTTGAGAAGGGTTTAGTGCAAATGTATTGCATGTTTTCTTTGAACATTTGATGGGGTATTGAGTGTTTATTAGATTTACGTTTTAAGATATTTGATATTGCTATGTAGGTGATACTTTTTCTTTAATTCTTATGATTATTCTTTCGTAATTTTGTTTCTTTACTTTTATTATTCATAGATTTATGGACCATTAATCTTTACTTTTTGCTTTTCAAGGTTTAATATGTAGTTTATATAAACATATTAGATTTAAATAATTTATAAATATATTGTATTTAAAAAGTAAAAGCGAACATGAAAAATTCAAAAAAAAGAAAGGAATTAAAAAAAATATTTTTACTATTAATTATTATAATTATTTTAGAAATAATTATGGCATCACCTGTCTGACTGTAGTTGGCCTAAACATTGAACTAGTGACCCATGAAAGCAATGATTTTCAGTTCAATGAATAGTCTGGGTTTTAAAACATTGGCTAGCACACAATAGTTTTATTTCTCAATTTTGTAGATCACGAATAATTGAACTAATAGTCTATACATAAATATATGGGTACATATATATATCAACATTGTACATGGACAGTTAAAAACAAATTGACTTTTGAATTTGCCATTTAATATAATTAACCAACCTCATTTAATCATCATAAATGCATTGGCGGCCAATTTTATGAGATATGTCAGCCAATCCATGCCATTAATGTATTTGTGACCAAATTCATGGGGAGTGTTAGCCAATTCTTTATATTTCTTGAAATATATGATTTTCTACACTTTAACTAAATTTCTGTTGGCTATAGGATGTTATTGATCCTACTGAGTACTCTTAACAAATTCTATGTTATATTACTAGGTCATTCATATCACAATCAACCAATAACCCAAGATACTTGATTTCACGATGCAGTCTATAATTGATCATATGAAATTATATTAAATATTATTTTTTTATGATGAACGAATAAATTATCACAATAACATAACTGTAGTGATATTTTTTATATATTAAATTCATAAACTCATATTTTTCAAACAAATTGATTGCATTTTATTTGATAAGTTGGATTAATTATTTTTCTTTTAACCCTATAACATGATTATTTGATAAGTTTGATAAGTTGAACTAATAGTCTTTCAAACTCATATTTTACTTGTTTAATACACTATATTTTCTTTTCTATGGCCTTATTGAAATGTCAAATCTGACAAAAACTTTCGTTTGCAGCTCCTGACATAATGAGCAAGAACTATTTATCATGGGTGTTTGATTCTGAAATTCATATAGAGGCTAAAGGTCTTGCAAATATAATTTTAAAGAAAATAAAAGATCTAGTCAAGATAAGGTTAAGAACTTAATTTTTATTCACCATCATCTCAGTGAAGGTTTGAAAACAGAGTATTTGACTATTAAAAGGTCCACTTGAATTGTAGCATAATTTTAAAAACAAAGTTATGATTACCAAAAAATAGAAATTTTACTAAAAGCTATTTTTGATTGGATTCACTTAAGATTGCAGGATTTCAAATCTGTAAATGAATATAATTCAGCAATATTTAAAATAATTTATTTGTTGAAATTATGCGGAGAAAATATTACTGATGAGTACTTAATGGAGAAAATATTCTTCACTTTTAATGACTCAAATGTGCTCCTACAACAACAATATCATGAGAGGGGTTTCAAAAAGTATTCTAATTGATCTCATGCCTTCTCATGGTTGAACAAAATAATGAGCTTTCAATGAAAATCATAAAATCCATCCCGTTGGATCCGCTCCATTCCTGGAAGTGAATGCAAGAATACAAGAACATGGTCGTGGTCGTGGTCGTGGTTGTTATAGTGGTCATGGTCATAACCATAGTTGTGGTAGTGGACATAGACATGGATGTGGTCGGAGAAACTATAATAATCATTATCTTCAAGTTCATCATAATAATCTAACAGCCATGAGAAGTGGCACAGTGGAGAAAAGAATAAGAGTGCCCAAAATGACCATTCAAAGGTTGTAGAAGATAAATGTTACTAATGCAGTATAATAAAAGGTCATTGGTTACGTACCTGTTGTACGCCCGAGCACGTTGTCAAACTCTATCAAGCTTTTAATTAAAGGAAAAGGAAAAAATATTGAAGCAAATTTCACATTTGAAGATGATGGGCACAGAATGAAACATGCAAAGATGATGACTTCAATGACCTAGCTAACATAACACATCTAGATGCAATTGATTTTTTCGAGTCATGCAAAGAATAATTGAAATTTATTTATATTTTTCCTTTCACTTATTTTCTTTGAAATATTGAAGTTTTCAATTTCTTATTGTGTGCTTTGTAATGTATTTTGTTTTATTTTACGAAGAATATGGATATTCCTAAGAACTCATTTGGAATTAAGATCAATAATGACGATATAAGTCTTGCAAATAGTGCTACAACACATACCATACTTAGAGACACAAAATAATCTCTAATTTAATAATGAAAGAAGCAAGTGTCAATACAATATTGGTAGTATAAAACTAATTGAAGGGTTTGGAACTGCCAATATATTATTTTTCGAAAGAAAAAAGTTTATTATAGAAAATGCATTATTTTCTAGTAAGTCTCAACAAAACTTATTGAGTTTTAAAGATATGTACCAAAATGGATATCATATTGAGACTACAAATGATGGAAACATTGAATATCTAGACATTAATTAAAAAAATTACTCGCATTTTCCTCCGGTTTGTACTACACAAACATTTACTGGATTAAAACAAAAACAAATGCGATAGTAAATTAGAAATTTACTAATCCAAATACTTTTATTGTTCGACATGACTGGTTAGGCCATCTTGTATCAATTTGATGCAAAAAATTATTGAGAATTTACATGAACATCCATTGAAGAACCAGAAAGTTCTTCAATTTAAGGAAATCTCAGGTGATGCTTGTTCTCAAGGTAAAATGATTAGCATACCATTACAAGTTAAAGTTGGGAATGAATCTCTTGCATTTCTAGAACGTATTCAAGGTGATATATGCCGGCCTATTCATCCACCGTGTGGAACACTTAAATATTATATGGTATTAATTGATGCATCTACTAAGATGGCAATTTGTGTGCTTATTATCATCTCACAATCTAGCTTTCGCGAGATTGCTTGCTTAAATAATTCATCTAGTTGTGTGCTTAATCATACACAAAATAGTCTAGTTGAATCATTTATTAAACATCTCCAATTGATTAGTAGACCATTACTTATAAGATCAAAGCTCCCCATTTGTTCATGAGGACATGCAATTTTACATGCAACAACAATTGTATGAATCAAGACAACAAGTTATCATAAATACTCCCCATTACAATTAGCTTATGGTCAAGATCCTAATATTTCCCTCTTAGAATTTTTGCATGTGAGGTATATGTTCCAATTGCTCCTCCACAACACACAAAGATGGATCCCAAAAAAGATTGGGAATATGTGTTAGATATGGACTCCGTTCTATGATTAATTATCTTGAACAAACAATTGCAGATTTATTTAAAGCAATGTTTGCTAATTGCCATTTTGATGAACCAGTTTTCCCAACATTAGGGGGAGAAAATAAGCAGCTGCAAAAGGAAATTACTTAGAATGTATTATCATTATCTTACTTAGATCCTCGCACAAAACAATTTGAACTTGAAGTTCAAAAGATAATTCATTTGCAAAATATTGCAAATCAATTGCCGAATACACTTACTCACCTATAAAGAACTACAAAATCTCATATTCCAATTGTTAGTGCTTCAGTACGACTTGATGTCTCAATAAGACAATCTACTTGTGCAAATAAAACTAGGCCTTGCCTGAAGCGTGGAAGACCAATTTGTTCCAAAGATAAAAATCACGAAAAAGAAAAGGAGGAAATGATAAAGACAGTCATGACATGGACGCAAGTTTCCAAGATAATGAATATGACATAACTAATAATGAAGATTGCGAAGAGACCCAGGTATTGGTAAACATTGATAATAAAGATATCTCAATAAATTATGTCAAAACAAGAAAAGGATGGAATCAAAGAGATATAATTTTCAATAATATTGTTACATAAAACATAGCTAGAAATATTTTAGAAAAAAAATGAGGATCTTGGACCAAAATCTAATGAAGACTGTCGAAAGAAAAATGATGGCCAAAATGGAAAGATGCAATTCAAGCAACGTTAAATTAATTTACAAAACGTAAAGTTTTTGGACCTGTAGTACAAACACATGAAAGTGTAAAGCTAGTGGAGTATAAGATAATCGGTATTTATACAAAAACGAAATGAGAAAAATGAAGTCATTAGATATAAGGCACGACTTGTAGCATACAGTTTTTCACAAAAATCTGGCATTGATTATAAAGAGACATATTCTCTGATGGTGGATGCAATCACTTTAAGATATCTTATATAATTCACGAAAAACTTGAAATGCATCTAATGGATGTTGTTACAACCTATCTATATGCTTATTTGACAGTGAAATTTATATTAAAATTCTTGAAGGATTTAAAATACTTGAAACATATAAAAATTTCTGGGAAATGTATTTGATACGATTACAAAAATTCTTATATGGACTAAAGCAATCAAGGTGTATGTGGTACAATCGTCTCGATGAATGTTTATTGAGAAATGGGTATAAAAATGGCCCAATTTGCTACGTGTCTTTATAAAATGGATTGGATCAAATTTTATTATAATCGTTGTATATGTTGATGACCAAAATATTATTGAAACTTCTAAAGAGCTTCCAAAAGCAATAGATCGTTAGAAGAAAGAATTTGAAATGAAAGATCTTGGGAAAACAAAATTTTGCATAGGTTTGCATATTGAACACTTGTAAGATGAGATATTTGTTCATCAATAAGTCTATATTGAAAAGATCTTAAAGTGATTTTCCATGGATAAATCACATCCACTGAGTACCCTAGTAGTTATGAGATTGCTTGATATAAATAAAGATCCATTCTGACTGAAAGAGCCCCTTGGTCTTGAAGTACCATATCTTAGTGGAATTAGGGCATTGATATATCTTGCTAATTGTACCCGACCTGATATAACATTTTTTATAACTTTATTAGCAAAGTTTAGTTCATCTCCCACTCGACAATGCAGATGCAGGATGTTTATCTTACCCTCATAAAGCTAGTTCACAAGCAAGGTATCTATGCACAAGTGGGGATACAACTATATCATGGCATTCAACAAAACAAACAATAGCTTCTACTTTTTCAAAGCATGCAGAGGTAATTATAATTCATGAATTAAGTCAAGAATGTGTTTGGCTAAGATCCATAACCCAATAGATCCAAGAGATATCTGGTCTGTCTTTAGAAAGAAGATTTCAATAATACTATATCAAGACAATAGTGAATGTATAGCTTAGTTGAAAGGAAGATTCAGCAAAAGAGATAGAACAAAACATATTTCTCCAAAATTCTTTTTCACGCATGATCTTCAAAAGAATTGAGATATAAAGGATTAAAAAATTCATTCAAGTAATAATTTGGCCGATATGTTTACTAAGGGATTACTTGCTTCAACATTTGAAAAGTTGAGATATAAGATTGGAATACGTCTATAATAAGATATCAAGTGATGTTGTCATGAGGGAGAGTAAATATGCGTTGTACTCTTTTTCTTAATCAGGCTTTTATCTCATTGGGTTTTCCTATTAAGGTTTTTAATGAGGTAGCCTATTATGTTTATTGCAAAATGAGTGTACTCTTTTTCCTTCACTAAGTTTTTATCCCCAAGTAGTTTTTCTTAGTAAGATTTTAACGAGGTAGATCATTATTAATAGATGACATCCAAGGGAGAGTGTTAAAAATAAAGGTCATATTAGGATGTTTAAAATATTTTTGGATAGTTGAATTATTAGGAAAAGTCATCTATAAATAGAGATCCTGATATGCACTATAAACACACAAGAAAATCAAGAAATAATATGACTTTCTATTTTCTCTCAATTCACTTGTCATTATGTTTGTGGATTTTACTTTGTTTGAATTATTTTACAACTAGTGAACAAATAATTTAATGTTTTATCCTGTATTATAAAATAAATCAAATGATAGAAAATGATTGCTTTGGACTGAAATACCATATGCTAATTACATGACATTTTACCAATATTTTTACAGAGAGAAAAATAAAAGGATGTCTAATTGGCCCTTCAATTAAAAGAACCTTTAAAAACACATGGTGCTAAATATTATTTATTTATAAGAATGTTATTTGAGGGTGCAAACATGTTTTTACGCTAAACTATGAGTTAACTAATTTTTAACTATATATTGTGAATTAACTATTTTTTTAATTTTTTTTGCAATGTTCATATAGTCGTTGGCCTTGAAGTAGGGACGGACCACGTGAAATTATTACATGCATGGGAGTTGGATGATAGAACGAAGTTGATGATTGAAAACACTTCAATCTATAAGTATGCTAGTAAACTTCAAGAAATACACGTTGACAGAGAATTTCTTTCCTCTCTCATAAAATTATATGACAGTGGATCCTTTAACATTGATGGAGATAAGATTTGTTTGGGGCTTGAAGATACATTATTTTTTATAATTACTGAACAACTAATATGTGGAGAGCCAGTCATTGCATCCATAAAAAATGATGAACTACACAATACACTCAAAGCATTCCTGGGAGTTCAACTACCAAAAGTGTCAGATAAAACTTTCAATGCAAAGTGGCTCAATAATAATTTTTAGGTTGTCAAAGATACTCAGTAGTTGGAGCACTATGCTTGAGGATATATACTATTTGAAATGGCATGTCATTTTTCTTGATTTAAAAAATGACATAACCATAGAGTATGTGGAATTGCTTCCTGACTTACAAGTGATAGATCAGTATGCAGTGGGGAAGGGCAGCCCTTTTAGCTTGTATGCCTATGGGCTGAATAGGGTGACCAACAATAAGAAAATCAATAGAAAAAAAAAACTTTGCTTCTACACATGGAGTGTCGATGTCTTGGATATTGTATCTTGATTTTTGATTGCCAGTAACTATACCACTTACCGCTGGATGGTCACATATTCTATTACAGACAAGTCAAACATCTCATAAAAAGTTCAACCTAGCACATGTGAATAAGGTTTGACAATTCATTCATTTAATTTTTCAATTTGTATTCATTACAATAAAATGTAAATTTTAATTATTTTTCTTATTTGTTTATCAAATCCCCCCCCCCCCCTTCTCTGTCTATCTATCTATCCGTACTTGGTAGGTTTTGTTAACCACATATGATCGTGTGAGTTTGGCAACAATAAAATATACGTGGTGGTCATTTATGCGTGATTCTCTTAAATTGTGTCTTCTTCTGTAGTATGAGGAATATAGAGTTTAGTTGCATCCCCCTCTTGTGGATTGGCACTGCCTCGGTAAGAGGCCATTGATTGAAGTTAAACTAAGATATATGAAGGGGTCTTATGGAGAGAATTCATGTAAGCTTTGTAAGCCTTTTGTTCAAGACTATAAGAATAATCGGAATACATATGTAAAGCTACCGAGGCAGGACAATGAAGAGGCTAAAGAGTAGAATTAAGGGTCATATGATGTTAATATGATCAACGACAACTTGAGCATAGTGATCCTCAAAATGGGCACCAACAAACTATCGGTGATTTTGAAGAGAAAGAAAGGCTAAATGAGGATCAACATCAACATTAATAAAATTAGCCTAAGTCAGAGAATGAAAGGGGCCAAAGAAGAGAATCAATGGCCAAATGATGTTAATGATTAGCAGCAACACAAGCTTAGTGATTCTCAAAATGAGCACTAACAAACTATTGGTGCTTTTAAAGAGGGAAAAAGGTCAAATGAGTATCAACAACAACCTATGCCAATTGAGGATCAACAACAACATTCAGAAATGAGATTGAACTTAGAGCATAAGAAGAGAATCATCAACCAAATGATCTTAGCGATCAACACAAGTTCAATGATCATAAAAATGAAAATCAATAAACTATTGGTACTTTTGAAGAGGAAGAAAAGCCAAATGGGGATCAGCGGCAACATGTGCCAAATGAATATCAACAACACGAAAAAAAAATGAGCTTGATCTTAGAATAATCGATAAAATATCTCTTCTGTATAAACAAGAAAACCTATGTTCAACAAATTTCTCAACAATTATGCAGGGACGTCTATTGTTAAATCTCTTGTGAATGACCTAGCGGTTGAATACTTAGTTATGAAGTTGATGGGTTTTATTCTGCCCAAGTTTGAAACCTATACATGACAAGTTGTGAACAACTTTCTAATTTTTCTTGCCTAGTATCAAGTCATGCATTTAGTTGGCACTCAAAGTCATAAGGATCCTTGATTTTGGTGCCATGTCAGAGGTAAGTTATCTTCTTGACGAGATTACGATGCTCTAACAAAGTTTGTATCCAGATTGACCTTATCTTTTGACATGGTGTAGTAAATGTGCTACTTCCTAATTTAGTATACCAAAATCAAAAAGAGTCCAACTTACTGTACAAAACATATCTTTTTTCCTCAAAAATATAAGTAAACATAAGTTTTATACTAATGATCATAAAAAGATCAATGACTATGCTATTAAGACAATTTTTTATTTTATGCTGATGAGGAAGAGCAACGAATATTATAGTTGATTAAAATTGTATAATTTAAAGTATAATTATTTAGTCGAATTCAGTTGAATTAGAATTTCATCCCATCTATTTCTTTTTTGTTGCTATTAATACTATTATTCTTCTCTTCTATTACGATAATTTTAGCTGCTACAATCACTATTTGTTTTGATATTTAGTTACCTCTAGCAATAGGGTTAACATTGTTAACTATCCGATGTGACTTTATATCAAAATGTGGTTTAATAATAGTAATTTGGGCAATTTTTTCCACATGAGCTAGTTTTCAGGGTTTAATTAGACCCAAATTCATAATATTTCTACATAGTATTTGAGTAGGCTAGGTTTTGCATTATTACTAGGCCTCCTACTATTCTACTTTCATACTCAAAGTTGTTTTCCATTATGTTCGGGCGTGAGTGTGAGAGGTTGTTAACTATCTCCAATTGGGTTGTTTTCCACTATATTCGTGCGTGGGCATGTGGGGGTGCTGACTATCCCACATCGATTAAATACCAAGATGTGGTTTGCTTAATAATGGCTTGGTTATTCTCCCCTCATGAACTAATTTTTGAAATTGAGTTAGATCCAAACTCCTAATATTTTTACACACACTTAGCACCATATCTGTATTTTTAGTATAACCTAATCAATTTATTACATCACATTATTCTAGTAGACCCATCTAATTAAAGAATATATTTTAGTACACTAGTATTACATACTAATTCAACATAATTTATTTTTATGACGTAAAAGTTTTACACAACTTGTTGTATAGATATATATATATTCAATCCATTTTGCTTAAGCAACGAGTGATAGGATATGCAAATGTAGATTGCTTGAATGGAATGCAATATATATGCTGGCTGAAATTTAAAGCAACTAATTTTTAACTAACCATAATTGCTAATTAGTAGAAGATTTTCTTCAATACAATCTAGAAAATATATTTCCGTGGTCCTCTCTTATGATTCCCCTATACCATTCTTTACAGGGTTGATGAACAGTATATTGAATTTAAATTAGATAATTCTAGTTTGAATTAGGTTTGATCATGCCAAACTAACCATGTGATAAGCATTATTAGACTTGCTATATTATTAGTTACTTTTCCTAAACTATACAACAATCACATATAAAATGTGATTCACTTGCTAGATGACTTAATTTTAAAATAAAATGTGTTCTCGTTAAATAAATTAAATTAGTGACAACCTAGAAAGTACTATCATTTAATACAATTATTGGTGACAATTTTTATATTGTCACTTTATATTCTATCACTAATTTTCTTTTTTCTTGCAGTGTATTTGGACAACTTATCAACAAAAAAAATCATGCCACAAATTTATTTTACCATATTTTATCAAATGTGATTATAAATGTGTCGCTAATTACAAATAGTGCTAATTTAAAATACCAATTTTGTTATTTTTAAATGATTTAGCAACAGAGTAAAGTTATTGTCATTAAATAAGTTTAGTTAGAGATAAAATAAAAAATACTATTCCTTAATACCTATTATTGATGGTGACTTATAGCCCTACTGCCCTCGCGCTTGGTGCCCCTCGAACTAACGAATTAAGTACTCAGCTTTTGCTTCAGGACGACTTAAGATTTTTTAATTCTCGCATTAAGTTTTATTAGTCACGCATTTATATTTTTGACATAATATCATATATATATATATACACACACACAAGCACACGTACACGCTAAAGGTTTGAGATTCGCTCAATAAATAAAATCTTCCAACTACTTTTTTGATTTAGCCTCTTGAGAAAAGTTAATGCATATCCTAATCAAATACTATATAGATAAAATTTTATAAATGTAATCTATATCTAATAATTCTACTTGCTAGAGTAAGTAAATATATATGAGGACAATAAGTTTTTCTTAAAGGTACTCATGGAATTAACTTTTTGTGTATATATTATAGATTCATATGAAAAAAATTTTAGGCTGTGAGAAGAACTAACAAATTTAGTTAATTGCATTCAAATATCAACATTATAATTCAAGTGTAGCATTTAATAAAATTATTTGTTTATGTTCTCTTTCCAAATGTGTTTTGCACTGAATGTACAGAATTTAGTATTATATATAAAATAATTTTATTAGACGTTTTAAGATGCTTTTACATTCAACTTTTTTTAATTTTTATGCTCTCACGCATACTAATGTTCTAAAAATCGGACCGGACATAGAATCGATCATCTTACTGATCATTAGTTAAATCGGTTTGACCAGTTCAACCACCGGTTCGAGCCGGTGTGACGTCATAATAAATTATAAAATATATTTAAGTATGTATAAATATATGATGTTGTAAATATTAATAAAAAAATATAAAATTAGTGCAATTAAAATATAAAAAATATATAAAAGAAAAGTTTTCTAACTTTTTATAATTCTTTTAAATCCTACTAAAAAAATATCATTTTAGACCACACTACAAGAAAATACAGTTTTTCGGAGAAAATTTCGGCGGATTTTCGGCGGAAAAAATAAATTTCGGTGGATTTTCGGCGAATTCAATCTCTCGAAAAAACCTTCGTCGGTAGTGATTTTTCGGCGGGAAAAAAAAATATATATTTTTTCAATTTTTTCGACGGAATTTCCCGCCGAAATTTAAATTATATATTTTGAAAATATATTTTCAATTACCCAACCTAGGAGTCGAACACAGGACCTCGCCCCAGCTCGCGCGCGCGTGTCTACACTCGTCCGAAATTGTCCCAACTTTTGGGGCCGCTGGGAGTCGAACCTTCGACCTCTCGGTTGACAAACAACTCTCTTACCATTGAGCTATGTTCACTTTGTTGTCATAATTCATTACATTATATATTTATATCATACAATAATTCAAATAAAAATAATTAATAATAATAATACGTTTTTTACTTATTGAAAATTTTAATATTTTTTAATTTTTAAAAAATTTATATATATAATACGTAATATTATATACATATATATAGCATACAAAAATTCATTTCATTCTAATTAGAATAATAATAATAATAATAATTCAAATAAAAATAAAAATTTTACATTTTAATATATTTTAAAAATATATAAAATTATTATTATGTTTTATTTAAAAAATATTTATTTTTAATTTTTTAATTATTTTTGATTTAAAAATTTAAAAATAATTATTTTTTAATTATTTTTAATTTAAAATTTTTTTTTTATTTTTAAATTAAAAAATATTAATTTTTATTTATTTTTAAATTAAAAAATATTATTTTTTATTTATTTTTAATTTTTTAAATTTTTTGGCTGATTTTCTGCGGAAAATCCGCCGAAAAATTTAAAAAATATTATTTTTTAATTATTTTTAATTTCGAAAATATTATTTTTTATTTATTTTTAATTTTTTTAAATTTTTCGGCGGATTTTCCGACGAAAATCCGCCGAAAAATTTAAAAAATATTATTTTTTTTAATTTTCTGCCGAAATGCCGCCGAAAAATTTCGGCGGAATATTCCGCCGAAAAATTGAGCTTTTTCTTGTAGTGCCAATACTCAACCAAAGTCAAAAAATATTAATCATACGAAAGTAAAAGATTTATTATTTGTATCTCATAAGAAACAAATCTAGTTGGCCTAAAGCGAAAAATCCCTTCAATATTTAATCACCATTAAAATAATATCCACTCAAATAAATTAAATGCACCATCATAAAATGCAAAAATTAACATCATTACCACATTATTTTGTTTTGACATAGAGCAAGATTGAATTTTGGCTATTGAATTGCAGTTTTGGAAAAAAGTAAAATGGCTAAAATTTCGACAACTAATAACCACCATCAATAGCATGTTTGTTGGAAAATTATAATTGGGCAACTTTTTGGAAGATCATTAACCCTCCGTTTGGTTTTAAGATTTTGTTAAAGAAAATAGGGTGGAAAAATTTTTCTTTGCTTCAAATGATAGTACTCTATGCTTTTATTTTTTATTATTTCCATTTTCCTCCCACTTTTCCTCACCAAAATCTTGGTTCCAAACATAGTCTAAGGGCCTATATTTTTCTCCCAACACAATAAATTGAAAAAAAAAAATAGTGGGAAACTTATCTAAGTTGGTTGATCTTGAATATTCTAGTTTTCTCTATTATTGATTTGAAAATTCAAAAAAAAAAAAGGTTAATTTTGTTGGTTTTTTCCCGGAGAAGACAAAAGAATGAAAATTATAAGAAAAGAAGTTAAAGAGGCTGCTACTGAGTGTTGACCCACAAACAACCCTTAAAAAAAGGTGAGTTTATTTATTTATATTTAAATATGACCCGCCAATTTGGACTGGTCGAACAGGCACTGGTTGAACCAGTTATTAGCCGGTTTGCACTAGTTCACATTGGGTCAATTAAGGACAGATTTTTTCTGGTCAACCGAACCGGATAGTCGATCGAACCAGCCGATCCAGTCCAGGTTCAAAAACACTGACGCATACACGTTCGCTCACATGCTCACACACGCATTTGCTTTATGGGATCTGTTTTCACATACCATTTTATACTTCATCAGTTATGTTATTTTTTCTTACACACACACATGCGTAATAAAAAGATATTAAGTTTTAATCACTCTCTTACCACTTAGGGAACCAACTTACGTGGCTTCAACATACAATGTTGATATAAAAACCTCAACTTGGCTGCCACGGGACACTTCCCCAATGCTTCAATCCTTTATTACAGGCTATGATATTTTTCGACAGCGTAAATCATTGCCAATCATTTGTCCAATCCACGTAGAAAGCACTTTATATCTTATTGGCTTTTCTCTTTTCTCACTAAGTTGGAATGTGAGTTTTGTTTGGATATTCTTTTTCTTTTTCTTTTTCCTTTTCCGTAAGTGACTTTTTGTTTGTAGAATTTACAAATAAGTATAATGAACACAATATTATACAGTAAAAGATATATATACACAGATCACGTATCCAAATAATAAAATATTACAAGGAAAAAAAAACACAAGTAATAGTAAAATTGAAACTTAATTACCTATTTCTTGGGAGTAAATTCTTATTTCAGCTGTTATCTTATATAATATTCATATTGGAAACACACGAAAACAGTTTGGCACACACCGTTTTACAGTGTTAAATAGTTATTAACTATCATAATACCATTAGTCATTACTAACATTTGTTTAAAACTTGAAGATGAAAACCTGATCAGACTGGCATAGTATAGCATCATATGGAGTGCATCATGATAATAATTAACAAGTCCTGTTTGAATGATACATTGCAAGGCTTGCTTTCAAGGTAACTTTGTATATATGGATTACAATCATTAAAATGTAATGCAAATGATGGGTCTTTAATTAGCATCATGCCACATTTCTATTGCGTTAATAATTAATGATTAATATAACCAACTAATGAACTATTATGAGAAATTAAATAAGCATAAATTCATATTAACCAACTAATGAGCTATTATGAGAAATTAAATAAGCATAAATTCATACGTTTGAAGAGATTCCAACCCTATATTTCATAATCGTAATTCCTACTATAATTAAGAGTGAGCATGAATTAAGCCAGCTCATGTACTTTATTTTTCTTCTTTTTCCTAAAAAGAATTAATTATACTACTAGTAATAGTGAAAATTTAAACCACCAAAAAAAAACCAAAAGTGAAAAGTTAACAATATTATTACTTTTAGTAAACAAGTAAAATTAATAGGTAATGTGTACATATAATTTTTTTTATCTTTCTGTAATATTAATCGTTATACATAATAAAAATAACTTGGAATTATATATTGGTTTATTGATATACAAAATATTCATGACGGTAAGTTGAAATAATAATAGTTATTTAAAATAATTAAATTAATAATTATTCTTCTTAGTTTGTAAATGAGAGTGAGCTCGAATTCGATTTTTTTGGCTAGAACTTAATTTTCAATTTCGTTTTAATACCCCTAAACTCCTTAGTTTTAATACTTTGGGTGAGGATTCATTTGCTCGGCTCAATTTCATGACTTTATTTTCTTTCCTTTCGAATTTTTTCGCTTAACTCATTTTAATACCCCTAAATGAAGCTAGTCAGTAGCGACGCATACAACCAGAAGATTGTAACAATCAAGATATCAAGTTAATTACAGTGTATGTGTGGGTTTATAGTTATGTTTAACATTTCTATTAAGTAAATTTTGTCTTGAATTAGATTGCTTCTCTGGTTTTATATATTTTTCGTCTTTTGTTTGTATTGTTTTTGCTATTTAATAACTAAAAACTTGTTTGCTTTTTACTGCTTAGAAAAAAACTTACTTCTTTAGCCAAAAAAAACCATTTATTTTCATTTCCATACCTGTAATAATCATTTCATAACCTAATGCACTATTTTGTCAATTAATTTGAAATAATCGAGACTCATTAATTTAAAAACTCACATATTCTTTTAAGTAATAAGAGCGATATATAATTGACTGATAATTTTTATTTAATTAACATATATATATTTGATTGATGTTACATTTAGAGAAAGTAACTCATATTAATTAGACTAAAAATAGTAACTTTCCATACATATATATATATATATATATATATATATATATATATATATTCTTAAATTGGCATGGCATAAAAAATACTGAAGTTCAAAAATTCTCTCTAATATATTGTAATGTATATATACCTTCCAAATCAATTTTCCATACCATTAATCCAAATATATATTTTCTTACATAAAAATTAATAAAAAAAAGTATACTTTTATCTTCACAGTGTAAAAATATAAAATCGAAAATAAAACCAAGTAGGCACTTGTCACAACCCTATAGGTTTACGATCATTACTTAAAATTAACTTCTTTTGTCACAAGTAGTAATTGTAACTATCATTAAAGCGAGAAAAAAAAGAATCAAAAGCCAAATTCATGATGGCAAACCAGGGAAGTCAGGATATAAAGAATCAAAAAAGATGAGTTATCAATTTACCAAGATGCAGCTTTCAATATTGACTGCAGTTAGTGGCAAAATGATTATGACGTTTTGAATGGGAAAAATAAGATTGAACCCTACCCTCAATCATAAAAGGCATACCATTTTTGCACAAAAAGATGAATAACATGACGTTTTTTGAAAGTAAAATCGTCATAGTGGCTATCTCGAGTATGAAACCAATTAAGAACTTTATTAAGTGTATGAATTCACTAACTTGGGATCCCAACTAATTAGTTCATGATGAGTTTTGATGTTAATTTGATACATAATTAGTTTTTCTTGGATAATCTGCGTCTGCATTAAAGAAATAAACATTGATATATAAGAAATTAATTAATAATATTATCGATTGATGCTGTGTATACCCTAGTTCAAAATGCAAAAGTCGAGAATCGCATAATACATATAGATATGCATTCAATGGCGTGAATTTTTTTTTTATGGACTATTACAATCAATTACATCAATCGTCTATTCCAAAAATCGCATTAGTATTCCAAATGAAAAACAAACTATTATAATTCAACATTATCAAATGATAACATGTTTTTTTTTTGACTCACAATCCAACATTATCAATTGATAACATTTTTTTTAACTCAAGGGAAACCATTTTTATGTAATAATTCGTGTCCGTGGTTACAATCTCTGCTGCGCTCACACGAACATTCGCCAAGCCCTTTGAATTGGGAGTAGTGTTCCTAGCAAGCCAATCTGCCAGTCTTTGCCTAAAAGACCAACTTGGTAAATGGAAAATGACTCAAAACAAGCTAATAAAATTCTAATACTAGAAATAATATGACAAATGAAAGACAAATCCTCATCACTGTTCTTCAAACTCTTCATCAAACTAAAATTATTCCCTTCAAGACAAATCTTGTTCCAGCCTCGTCATCGTGCAAAATCAATACCTTCATATGCTGCAAGGACTTCAATATGAACAGGGTCCAATACGTCGGCCACACGATGCGTAGGCCAACCAATACAGGAACCATCTTTGTCTCGGGCAACAATTCCCAATCCTGCCTCCCCTAACTCAGAAAAATTGCTCCAGTGAAATTTACTTTGAGCTCATTGGCTGCCAACCTCTGCCATTGAGAGGTTGGAGCCTAAGGTAAGGTGGATATTTGGGGTTGGCTGAAGTTGAAGAAATTGAAAAGGGTAATTGAATTTTTTTATAGTTTTAGTATTGTTATTCTTTTTGCTTATGTGACTTCATTTATGATATTGACTAATATGTTTTTTATAGAGCTAATGAAGCTCGGGATTGATACAACAATTGTGGATGCTTGAAGTGGTGAATGGTGATTGGAACTTGGAAGTGATTGTTCATCGACATTAGGATATTTATGTTTTGTGAATTGCGAATTTGATGGACAAATTTAGTTGTAATTTGTAAATTTTAAATTTGTGTTGGACAAACATGGTCACTTGGTTGTAAACTTTTAATTTATATTTCGAAAACTATTGTGTGTCTTTTAATTTGTGACATGTGAACTTTTAAATTATGTTCAATTCAAAGAATTTGTTAGTTTTTGGATTTTGGAGACTAGTTTTCCTATTATTTTTCCAGTATGTTTTTCAAATTTTCTCCAGCAAGCAGCAAGTGCCCGGTGCCCACTGTCCAGTTTTTCTTTATTGTTTTTTTTAATACTGTCAAGTACCCGATCCTGAATACCCACCACGACGCCCACCCCTACTTAGTGTGATTGAGCACATCGGCTTCCAAGACTTTGTTGCTAGCCTCCAGTCTTGTTTTAAGATGCTCTCAAGAAACATAGTGAAAATTGATATATTAAAGATAGTCGATGAAGAGAAACATGATCTCAAGTGCTACACATTTTTTTGATAGACTTAAGTGTTGAGTTGCTATCATGACGATATGTGGACTTCAAGCAATAGCAAGAAAGGTTTCATGGCGATTACTTCTTATTTTATTTATGATTCGTGGACTTTACAGAGCTTTATTTTGAGGTTTGTTTAATTTTATTTCAAATATTTTATGTAATTTATGTGTATAAAATATATATATATATGCCTATAACATCTAAAATTCAAAATCTTTTTCTAGGTTTATATATATGCTTGCTCCACATTTGACTAAAGTGCTATTTGATTGGCTTTTCAAATTGCTCATTGATTAGAACATTGATAGGAGATTATCTATAATAATTGTAGACAATTGTATTACCAATGATGCAACGCTCACTCTTCTTTTGGATAACACTACAGAAAAAACGCCGGATTCCGGGGGAAATTTTCCCCCGGAATTTCCTTTTTTTTTAAAATTAAAACCGGGGGAAATTCCGGGGGAAAATTTCCCCGGTTTTTTTTTTGAATTTTTTTTTTTAAAAATCGGGGGAAATCCGGGGGAAATTTCCCCCGGTTTTTTTTAATTTTTTTAATTAAAAACATAATATTAATATATAATAGGCAAAACAATAAACAAAGTTTGAAGTAGCTCAATGGTAAAGTATTAGTCTTGTATCCAAGAGGTCCCAAGTTCGAGTTCGTACAAGAGCAAATATTTTTTTTTTTTAAATTAAAAACACTCTTTGGGGAAATATATTTATATAATATCAATACTATCTTTTAACTATTATTATTTATACTATTGTTTAATTTTATATATAATATACTTATAGGTATACATATGTCTATATAGTATATATATGTTCATATAGTATATAGAATATATATATTTCTATAATAATATCAATACTATCTTTTAACTATTATTATTTATACTATCTTTTAATTTTATATATAATATACTTATAGGTATACATATGTCTATATAGTATATATATGTTCATATAGTATATAGAATATATATATTTATATAATATCAATACTATCTTTTAACTATTATTATTTATACTATCTTTTAATTATGTATAGAATATACTTATAGGTATGCATATGTCTATATATTATATATATGTTCATATAGAATATAGAAACTATATTTATATAATATCAATACTATCTTTTAACTATTCTTAATTACTATCTTTTAACTATTATTATTTATACTATCTTTTAATTATGTATAGAATATACTTATAGGTATGCATATGTCTATATATTATATATATGTTCATGTAGGATATAGAAAATATATTTATATAATATCAATGCTATCCTTTGACTATTCTTAATTATATTATCTTTTAATTATGTATATAATATACTTATAGGTATACATATGTCTATATAGTATATAGAATATATATGTTTATATAATATCAATACTATCTTTTAACTATTATTATTTATACTATCTTTTAATTATGTATAGAATATACTTATAGGTATGCATATGTCTATATATTATATATATGTTCATATAGGATATAGAAAATACATTTATATAATATCAATGCTATCCTTTGACTATTCTTAATTATATTATCTTTTAATTATGTATATAATATACTTATCGGTATACATATGTCTAAGTAGTATATTTTTTTATATAGGATATAGAAAATATATTTATATAATATCAATACTATCTTTTAATAATTATTATTTATATTATCTTTTAATTATGTATATAATATACTTATAGGTATACATATGTCTATATGGTATAAATATATCTATATAGTATATAGAATATATATGTTTATATAGTATCAAACTATATTTTAACTATTATTATTTATACTAGAAAACGGCATTCCGGGGCCATTTTTTTCGGCGGACGCGATTCTGCCGGTTTTCCGCCGGATTTGGCGTTTTTTCCTGTAGTGTAAGCTTTCAAGAAAAGACATGTCACTATATGGAAAGGTGCTCCGTATGCGTTATTGTGCTCATATTTTGAATTTAATTGTTAGAGATGACTTGGAAATTATTCATGATGCTATTGAGAAAATACATGATAGTGTTGCTTATTGGATTACTTCACTTAGTAGAGTTGAAAATTTTGAACTTTGTCAAATACATATTGGTTGCAGTAACAGATTGGCTTTAGATTAGAAGACCTATAGGAACTCAACTTTTTTGATGCTAGAAACTGCTTTGATATATAAAGATGTGTTTCCACAGCTCAAAATTTTAGAGCAACAATATAAATTTTGTGAAGACTAAATTTTTTTACTAAGTAATCGAGATGTTTTTTGGTACTCTTTATCCTACTTCTAATTTTTATTTTCCAAAGATTTGTGATATCTAATTGAAATTAGATGAACAGAAAAAGAGTAAAAATGTGATGATTAGTGGTGTGGCTGAGAAAATGTTGGAAAAATATGAAAACTATTAGGATACTAGTCATATTATGATGGGGGTTGTTGTTGTATTGGATCCTAGATTTAAGATGGAGTTGGTTGAGTTTTACTCCCCGTTGATTTATGGTGGTAGATCTCAACATCAAATTGATGAAATTTGTCAAACATAAGCTTGAGTCAAAAAAACTACAAAAAAAATGCTGCTGATATTATTGATTATTTTCAATATTTTTCTTCTTATATAACCTTATCTTAAAATTTTATACTATAATTTAAAATTGTTAATATGATTAGTTAAACAAAATATTATTATGGTAACATTAATTTAATTTTAATTATCATTCATATTTTTTATTAATATTATCAATGCTACCGGCTTACCATTATTGTCATTATCAAATAATAATAATAATAATAATAAGATTAAAAAAAATTAGAAGTCAATCCAAAATTTTTCAAAACCTTTCTTCTAATTTGAAATTAACTTTAAAAAATGTAGCGCCCCACTCCAGAACATCTTATTTCTAACTAGTCGGTATGCTAGCAAGCACTTATCAGCATGACATAGCCCAAATAATACAACTTCAACTTTCAAACCTGTACCTACGCGCAACTCCACAATACACACACACACACACACACACATATATATATATATATGTGTGTGTGTGTGTGTGTGTGTGTGTGTGTGTGTGTGTATACTTACATAGCTCCAAGAATTGTATACGCATTAAGTCCAAACTGCCAAAGCATATCACATTGGTTACTACTCAAATGGGTGGCCACAGGCCCACATGCTTTGAACATTACATAGCGTCTACATGAGGTCTAAGCTTCACCAATTGTTGTATATATACACAAAAGTGAACATGTGATCGAGCGTGACGCCCACCTGGCAGCACTCTTAAACGAACTCCTACCTTCTAACAACCCACTAGCTCTCTATATTTGAAGAGTAGAGTAAACACGTATTAAGGTGAGTTGGAGTGACTTGATGAGGGTATATCATGCAAAAAATCTATAACACAGTAAAAGAAACAATACGAAATGAGTATATAACATTTGAGTGCGTGATAATATAATAAGGTTGTTTGGCTATCATATAGTTCAAGTGAATTAATAGGAGTTAGCTTGAATGAGTAGTTCAGATAAGCAAACAAGACAAGGAGAAATTGTGTGGATGAGCAGCCTCAGTTAACACATAACTCAAATAATAGAGGAAAGATTTTCCATCTTATCACTCCATATACAAGAGAAATTAGGACTTTTCCTTATCCCTCCCAAATTCTGGGTGGCCACACCAGACAAACAGACAATAAATAGATGATTAGAGGACTTTCCCACCCTATCATTCCATAAGAGCTTTCCATGGAATAAACACAAATTATGGGCACCCCCATAGTTGGCAAAACAGTACGGACCCCAGTCCAGTAAAGAATCAAGAACGGTGCGATTTAATAACCAGTATTCATAGTACAGGAGGGACAAGTCCCAATCATTTTAGTACATCATCAACAGTCCTAAATCATCATCAATATCAGTAGCTCAAGACAGAACGACAATCCATGGAAATTCACAATGGGTGGCAAAAGCTGAGTAGTTTAGTTCACAAAGGGTTTAGTGAAGTATAGCAGTTCAAGAGATGAGTCAGGAGTTCCTCACTTTTCACAACGGGTAGCAATCCCCAATAGTTCATAATAGCAAAAGTTTAACAGAGATTTTGAGGAACTCTACTCCTCAGTAAGGAAAGGAGATAGAACCCTCACCTCTCAAGTGTGTATAGCTCCTCAAGCTAGTTACTACTCGGTGTCTCTTAGTGCACCAGCACCTGACCCGAAACCACTGACATTATCGCTGTCGGAACTTTGACTTGTTTCACTAGGAAGTAAGCCTCGACGTGATCGCTGTCGCTCTCCATCTCAATTCAGCCGCCTCCAATGACTCTAGGTTGAAATTGACCTCACCAACATGTTCCCTATGTCGAAAAATCTAATAGCCGTTTCGAGTTCACCAAAAAACTTGTCGAAAAATGAAAACCCGCCACCACCTCATCGCCGTTGCCACTCCTCTACTGTTTGGCGAAACCCAAAACTACCACCACCATTGTGTTCCTCTTCACGGTGATCGATTTTGGCGTATACCTGGCGTTATTTGGAAAAGAAATGATAAGCAAGTTATGATGGATTGAAAGTGTAGGATTTCACTTGCATGTGTGTGTGTGTGTGTGTGTGTGTGTGTGTGTCATATGTATGTATCTGTTCTCTCTCTCCCATTTCCAACCCTTTTAATGAGGGGAAGTCTCCCATTTCTTTATTTTATGCTTTGACCCCAATTTTGAAAGCTTAACTCAATTTCGACCCCAAGACTTTTAAATGATGCACGATTAAGCCTCTTATCTATCAATTAGACCCTCAGTACTTGTATCAATCTCATGCACAAATTTATTTATGGTCCTAGGATCCCATAATTCGTTTGAACTTTGTTACTCTAGCATGCACACCAAAATATACAATTATGAAAATATACTTTAGTTCATGGAATTATGGGGTATTACAAAAAAGCTCACATTTAAGCTTGAAATTGAGGCAAGCATCACTTGATTTGGCACATTAAAATTTGCACAATTTATTTTACACCTCTACCATCAAATTGATAAATAGCGTAGTTCTATGAAATAAAAACACTATATCTATTATATTTATAATATCTTTCTGAATTTCAATAATTATATTAGTAATTTATTGCACAAGCAATGTTCAATTCTTAGTTTCTCCTGTTAATTTTTACAAGTTTATTATTTTCATTTTTCTATCCTCAACAATTTTATCAATATATTAACGCAATACTGTCCTTTTTGTATTCGTGTCGTGTTTAAATTACTAATTAATTTTAATATCTAATGTGTAAAAATAATATTTACTATAATAATTACAATGGATATATACACACACACATTCATATAGGTACAATAAATATATGAAAGGTAATTATAGTTTTTGCTTATTTCAACTACTATATGAACTACTTCTTAATAATAATAATAATAATAATAATAATAATAATGCAGCAGCAACAACAACAATAATAATGTTTTGTTGAAAGCATTAGTGTGAAAATATATAAAATTAACTGCCATGGCTCCTTGAATTCCCTCCCCCCCCCCCCCCCCGCCCTTCCCTTTACCACTTTATTTCTATCATTTATTTTAGTTGTTTTTTATTAAGATTAGTCATTTATTAAGGGATACCATTCTCATTTCTCAGTCGAAAGAAACACTCTCAAGATCCACACTTTTACAGTAGTGTATATTTGTATAGATTTAGATTACCACCTTATTTCTATCATTTAATTTAGTTTTTTTTAATTAATATTAGTCATTTATTAAGTAAAGGACATAATTATCATTTTACAATGAGAAGAAATAGTTTGAAAATTCACACTTTTATAATAGTATATATATATATATATATATATATATAGTTGACGCTAGAATGACATTGAAAGCTGTGCTAGTAATATCAAAGTGGCAGGCCCATAAACAAGTTAATCTAATGCATCAAAAACTTTTTGCTTAACTACTTCGGCTTTCCAATATTTATTTCTTGGCAGTGTCATTGGGACATGTAATCTGATGAAACAAACAAGCTTCAAGGAATAACATAAAAGTGTTGCATCATACTTCCAAGCTATATAATATGATTTAAATTATCTATATAAATTATGGTAACAGACTCTACAAGTTCATTACCTAGGATTCTACAGAAGACACATTGACAGTAACAAAATACAAACATAATTGACATTGTTAAATACAACACATACTGTCAAAGAAAAATTGCAAACCCAATCATGGCAATTACAAATATCGAAATAAACATAACCATCCAACATAAAAAGAAAATTATATTGATCATATAAAAAAGCATGTTAGAAATTAAAGAAACAAATATCAAAATCGTTCACGTTAGCTAAGACCGACAATTTTGGGGATTAGGGTTTTGCTCGGCGAATAATCATGAATAGTTAACAAAAATTTTGAAAAAAGGAGTATTCTTGTTAGAAAAAAGATTATACAAATAGTTAACAAAATTTCTTGAATGCGAACGAAAATGGTGAAAAGTTCCTCAAAAAACCACTCATATACTAACCAATTGTTGAAAAAAAATTCTCACAAGAACAATTTTTTTTAAAAAATTGAACCTTACCTCATTCAAATCGAATAATGAAAGAAAAGAGTTCGATTATGTTAACAATAGTGGCCGCAGTGACGGAGCTAGGGGGTGGCTGGAGGGCGCAGTCGGCCCGCTCCCCCCCCCCCCTCGAAAGTTGATATCGAACTAAAATTTACATGCATTTTTATAGAAATTTTGAATTTCGCCCACCATAAATTATAAAAATTCCTTCATATATTTATAAGAATTTGATCTCGCTCCCCCAAGTAAAAATTTTTGGTTCCGTCCCTGAGTGGCCCGAACACCTTCTTACTTTTTATCTCAAATAAACTATTAAATATTAGTTTATATGACTAGTGGCGCGGTTCTATGTGCGGAACTATTCAATTAGTTGTACATTCAATAATTGGTAATAGGTTCTACTAGATGTAACTGTTCAATTAGTACTTATAGAGAGGCGCTCTAAAATTACAAGGACTTGATTCGATTCTCTTCAATACATGCCTGAATCTTTATTCTACTTTAATAATATTTCATGGTATTATAATTTGATTTATATTTAATTTGTTATTTAGATTTTTTTTTTTTTGAATGAAAGTGGTCTATTGCAATTAATCAAATATATCAATACTCTAAAATGAAGAACAAATCATTACAATTTGTGATTATCAAATATCAAACATGATCAAATTACTATACAGTAGAAAAAAAATTACTATACGACTAGAATAATACCCACATTCATGAAAAAAATACTTTAAGAAGAAAGAAATATGATAAATATGATTGTTCAATTAGTGTCGACAATCATGTTTGATCGGTGTTTTGGTTCAGTTTGTCCCGTCCGGTTTTTTATGTCATACTTCACCAATATATACGTATACATATATATATATACACTGCTAATGTTCTCTTGATTTTTTTAACTATATATATATATATATGTATGTATGTATGTATGTATGTATGCGTGTGTGTGTGTGTGTGTGTGTGTGTCAAATTACAAATGAAACTTGGCATGCGATCGAATTTTCTGAGATCAACTAAATAAACGTTTTTCCAATAAGTGGGCACGTAAATGGTGTTGTCAAAGATATTTGAGTGTATTTTACGTTGCATCTTGTACATTATACAGGATAATTAAATAGATATTGTATAATTAAAAGTAACATCATGACGTTGATAGCGTGAAATAAAAAGATGAGTACACTTGAATTAAATGAATACTTGTCAATTATTTAACCATTGAATATATTATGTTATATTATATATATATATGTATCTATATATGTATGTATATATCAGGTACAACATTTACAACAATTAGATACACATTTCCCTAAAAATCAACTTACAACCAGACATGTTTTCTCAGTACAATTCTTCCCAAATACTGTAAAACAAATCTAAATATTCGCTTAATCTGTTTATATATTAGTCAGACTAATTAAAGCCCAATCATATGATATTCGTGTTTGATCCAATATAGGTGATGGCCCAACAGATTTGATGAGCATAGGGTCCAGGCCCAATCATATGAGATGGATTTTTTTTAATAATAATCATCTTTCGTGTCGGTCAACATTTATTTGAACTGATATACACAAAGATAATTTGTTTGAGGAGATAGCAATCTATATTACTAAAATTTTGACATTTTTCTTTTATTTTGATTTGTTAGTTAAAATTGGAGCTATTATTAGGAAATGTTTATATCTCAATTATTAGATCAGTCTATCAGATAAATTTCATGTGTATTCAATTAAAAGATAGAAAATATTGTACAAATTCAATTTATTGAATTTAACTAAAAGAATGTGGATATAATCTCTAATTTTGATCCTTTGTTTCTTACTTTTGAATTTGGGTTTTGGAAAGTCAAAGTCAAATACTTCAGGAGCGGATATGATGATTTAATCTCCTTAGGAGTTGTTTACTTTTACCCATATGGTTAATGGCAATTAGGATTAAGGTAGTTAATACAATAGTTTGGTTCATCCTTTAACCAAAGAAAACCTTTGTTTACTTTGGAAGTTAGTTGAGTTGTAAATCTAGGAATTATTCAAACCTTGTTTACTAAAGCTGTATGACAACATTGGTTATTCCTTAAATTTACCTTTTTGTCCTTTTGAGTGTCCACCTCTCAAAATGAATTTTTTTTTAGAATTTAATAAAGTTGCAATCACCCTGTTTTTTCAACCTATTATATATATATATATATATTTATAATATATTATGTATAATATATTTATAAAAATTACATATATTTATATATAATATTTTTTTTATGCATAAAAAATCAACCCATTTTTCATCTTTTGATTTTCATGAGGAAACATACATTCTATCACGTAATCTACTCGATCAACAAATCAATATTTTTCAAAAAAAAAGTATGTGATTAAAAAAATTTGAAGGAAAATAGGACGATATAGAGCATTTCTCTATAAATGTTTTTAACCTAGATATATATGTACTCATATAATAATTTCAATTTTATCAATCTTATGTAATATCTATTTTTTCCCCTCTTATTTTCTAGTGCTTTGCAGCCCATGTTACATACCCCAATCAAAGAATGATCATCCAACAGGCTTCTACCAGTAGTACCCAAAGGTGCCACTACCTGCAGCAGGAGGTCATCATTTCAAGAGAACGAAACTAATCCTAGAAAACAATATCCATGATCATCAAATATACAACAGATCAATGCATGATCAACCTATGTAGTAATACTCAACAATCACAAGCTAGGAACATCCTTTGTTTGAAGAAAACAAAATTTCATAGCTATGAAAACAATCCCAAGAACAAGAAATTCTCAACAATCACAAGCCATAAAATAGGGGAAAAAACAAGGGACAATCTTTAGACTTGTTCAATTCCAAAACGAGGCCAATTCACCTCTTCATGAATCATTTTCATGAAGACTCACCTAAAGCACCAAAATGGAAGTACATTTTCATGGCAATTCACCATCTAAAGCCTTCCTAACGAGACCAATTTTAACCTTTTCTGGACCACCAAAGAAACCATCCAAGTACTTCGATTTGTTCACCAAAATGCAAGTAGCATTGAGTTGGTCATCTTCAGTTATTTGCATTGGCAAATTTCCAATTGTCGTGAACAAAAGCTCACGACGTTTGGCAGCATCGACCTCTGATCCGAAACGGCTTGCAACCTCCTTCATTGTTGCGGTTGCATTATCACAAAATCCCTTTATCACTTCAAAGAGATCATTTTCTTGAGGATCAACTCTTTTTCTTTTGTGTGAGCTCGAACCTGATTTGTTGCTAGACTTGTTGCTAGATTGGGTACCTTCCTCTTGTGCAGCCTCCGGCGGTATATACATGTTTTCAGCATTCTCCTGCTCATCAGGGTCCAAGTTAACTGCCTCCATCTCTTCAGCAGCTGCTGCAGCACCATTCCAGTCCATTGCCCCATCCCCGTTGGCTTGATCGTTCCCATATATATCAATCCAAGCTTCATAGAAGGGGAATGGTTTTGTACGAAGTGGCTTTGTCTTTGGGAAAGCCTATAACAATTTAAGAGGTGTGTTGGGAAAGTCACTGTGAAAATCTAATATAATCTATCAAATTCTAAACATAATATATATAATAGACATTTCCAATTTTCAAATAAAAAAAAAATGTTGCCACTATCAGTTGAACATACCTTTATGAGTGCATCCCATGCTCCAGGAGGTTTAGAGTCTATATAGCCGGTGGTTGCATTCCAATTGAACCCACTAGTAGTTACTAAGTCCTTGAAGTCCTTGAAGGTTTTCTTCCACGAAGAATACTTCGAGCTTATATGTGGTTCTGCATGTAGGTCAGTGTCGGGTAGTGCTTCACGAAGTTTCCTCTCCAATTGCATAAGAAACCCATGGCGAAAGCCATTTGGAGCCTTCCAACCTGCAGCCATAATATCTTTGAATGCTTCAATCAACGCCGATTCCTCCCGTAGTGTCCACGACCTTCGGGACCTATTGTCCTTTGATTGTGTGAGGCTGTAGCTATTGCTACTTTTTTCCATCACCCTGAAAACAAAACTATTGAATTAATATAATTTTTCTCAAGTCCAACAAACAAAGTAACAATGAAGACTTATGTCAATATGCCGAAAACTGAAAAGCACGCAGAATGCTAAATAAAAATTCATTGCAATAAGGAATACACATAACATTCAGCTTGCTGTCCAAAGGCAGTACATTTATCACACATTCTGGCTGTTTTTTTTTTCAACAAAAAACAAGATCAAGCAAAAGAAATTCCCTTATTCCTCCTACTAGAAATCTTAAGCTCACAACACAATAATAACATAACCTAACGCCTTCTATTCGTAGTTGATCCCCTCCACTCGTTAAACATATTTTCTGCTAGCTGGTCCCTCCACGTAGTCCATTGAGAAGATGTTTCGACTTGCTCAACGTAGTTAGCCATACCACTATTTTGTTCTTCAACTTCCTCACCAATGGCAGCCACAATAGGATCGTTCGGTATTTCACGACGGATGAAGTTAAGAAGCAAACAACACGCTACTATGATCATGTTTAGGGTGCGAATTGGATAGAAGGAATTGCTTCGTAAAATAGCCCAACGATCTTTCAAAACAGCGAATGTACGTTCTATGACATTCCTAGCCTTTGAGTGCTTCAAATTAAAGTACTCTTTTGCATTTCGTGGTCTGGAATTTCCGGTACCCCATTCCTTTAGATGATATCTGATGCCTCTATAAGGAGCGAGGATGCCCTCTCCGTTGGTGTAACCCCCATCGACGAGATAATAATTCCCTGCAAATTTAGAATCAGTGATTAGTAATATGAAAATAGTCAAAACTTAAGAAAACTATGAACCTATCAAATTATTATTTTTCAGCTGTAAGTCAACCCACCCTAGGTAGAAAAAGGTATAAATATTGTATTTTAGCTGGTAAAATTCTTGAAAAATGATTCGTAGTTTAGCATTTGCAATCATTCATAAGATGGTAATAGCATTTATATCACAATGCTTAAGAATGGAAAGTATTAATGTCCTTTTAGTTACCTCTAGGTACTTTGAAGCCATTAGGCCGGCTCATAGCTGATTTAAGCACCCTTCCATCAGCCGCGGAGCCTTCCCAACCCATCAAGATGTACACAATATTCATGAAGCGGTCACATACAACCAAAACATTTACACACACATCCCCTTTCCTTGTAAAATAGCGGGCTTTATCAGATTCACCGATGCGAACAGGAATGTACGTACCATCTAATGCACCCAAACAACCCTATCATTTAATAACATAACAAATAAAACAAAATTTCAAACTATTGTAGTAATTTAATGTACATAACTTTAACAGACAAGCAAGTTTTAGTGTACTACTATTTACCTTAAAATTCTTCCAACGCTCATCCGTGCAATCTGATGGTATGGGTTCGGGGTTTATGACAAGCATATTGTGTAGACTGAGAACTGTTTTTAGAAGCCTATTAACAATAATACTAACTGTTCGTGCAGATCGTTTGAAGTCGTGTTTTACCACTCTCACTTTTTTATGGTATGCCAAAATACTTAAAAATATAGCAACTTGTTCTTGCACAGAAACACCACGAGTGCTACTCAATCCACCCATTTCTTCCAAAAGAATGCATAGGCGACCAAATGCATTCCTATTTAATCTTAGATTATTAAAACATGCTTCATCTGTTGCATTTACTAAGTCATGAAAATGAGCAACTTGGGCAGGTATCTTAGAAATGATGCTATAAGTCCGGCAAGAAAGTTGTCGTCGAGTATTAACATTTCTTCGACGGTGTCTCAAAACCAACAAAGTTAACAATAAGACATGCATGGTTTGAAATCTTATGAGCTCTACAACGACAATTGGTTCGGCATCACGATCATGCAAATCCATTTTCTATCATTGAAAAACAAACAAATGTAGCAACATAAGACTAAAAGAACATTTCTTGTGTATAGATTAAACAAATGTGGTGGGGTTGGGGTGGGGGTAGTAGTAGATTGTACATTGATTATACACAGTACATTCATGTACAGGACTCAGTGGTCTCCAATACGGTACATTTACTCCATTTGAATTAATGGGTGATGAACATACAAATGGTAATAACCAGTTAAATTGGACTAATTTATTTCTAATAAATAAATTAGGATTACCTGATACTAATGAATTGGTATTAACATCTATATTAAGTTATAGGTTAATATTAATTCACAAACTCGTAATGAACTTATAGAACTTGGTAATAAGCTTAGTTCTGAATATGAGAGTATAAAAGAATTATTATATTCTTTAAAAACAAAGGAAGATTTAGAAGTCTTAAAAAGAAGGATTTTGAGAAACCATCCAAAATCTAGATTTGAAACAGTAGAACCAAAAGTTGAAAAACTTATATTAAAATTTGAAGAATTTGAAAAGATATTGAAGATTCAAGAGTAATGCAAAAATTACTGAAAAGAGTCTTGAGGATTTTCAAAACATTCCTTTACATTCCAAAAGGATTGTATAACTTGCATTTGTCAAAAAATTTACTGAGTCAAAAATGAGCAATTACATGTTCTTTTTACAACAAAAAATATATGAAAAGCAGCAAAAAGGTAAAATTCAGGAAGACATAGGACCAAAACCCTATGTAACTACAAAGTCTTCTAATTCAATTGAAGCATTGAAAGAAGTACACTTAATTCCATTAAGGCATGCTTCTTATGGTGTTCTGTTTATCTAGATAATTGGGAACAATTACTTGAAGAATTTCAAAGACAAAAAGAAATTCAAAGGATGACAAAACCACCACAGGGCATTGCCTTTAAAGAATCAAAAATCACTAGCATTGTTGAAATACCTAAATCTAATCCTAAGGATAAAGTTAAAACAATAGTAGAAGATGAAAGTTCAGATTCTGAAAATGTTTTCATGATAGATGAAAATATTAGTAATTTATAATATGTCCAGGCATTGACTGACTTGGGCGGAGACTGATGAGGCCATATGATATAAATTTTGACGTTTGCTATCTGCTTTGAGTCCCAGTAAATATCACATCTACTCAATAAAATTGCCATTTTAGTTTCTCAATTTATCACTTTACTGCCTTAGAAAAGAACATTTGAGCCCCTTAAGTCCTGCAAATTCTTGATTGACAAATAGAACAATTAGAAGTTGGTGGATATTGATCTGTTTACATCAGTAATTTAATGTGCAAGTATACAATTAGATACCAAGCCGTACTATAGTTGGGAATATTGCATACCAGCCTGCAGTCTCCAGCCCCTAATCAGATGGAAAAGCAAAGTGTGAATCCTTCCCATCACATTCTAGAATCCTTTTGTTGACAATTACTTTATAGTTATTAATGATCTAAACCCTTTACAAGCAATGCTTTATGGCAAACAAACTGTAGTGCCATTCTGGAGAATTTAACTTAGAAAGTCAGAGATAATGTTTAGGTGCAGCATTTTGTATCATGAATCACAAAAAACATGGTGTAAACACGCTTTAGAGGCTACAGTGGATGCTATACTTTCAGATTGAAGCCAAGGTTGCCTATGTCAACACACATCACCACAACACAATGACGCAATATATCCAAATTTAAGGACTTTAGATGAACAATCTCTGGACACTTCACAATCAAACTAAAAAATAAAGAACCCACCAACATAAATGCTACAAAGAGCAACCACACCAGCACTTACATATAATCGACTCAAATACGTAAAATCCAACGCCATCATACACCATACGCAATTAAAAACAAAAAAAAGGACCAAATCATTGAAACACCTTACAATTATTTTGAAGCAATGATCTCAACCTAGAGCCAATGAAGCTTCTCGAGACTGGAACCCGCCTATATGTCCAATATCTATATGCCCTATCTTCAAACCTGGAATACAATTAGGTGAATTCAGTAAATGACTCCATATTCAAAAATTTTATCATAGTAATCTGAAAAATAACCAAAGCTATTGAAATCAAGAAGTAGATATTATGAAATTTTGATTAATCGATTCAATTCATCACCGTCGTCTTCATGAACCCTAGTTGCGTCTGACTTTTTTTCTTCCGCTTCTAGATTTTCTTTCGTTTTTCTGCAGTGTCGAGAGAATCAAATGGCAATCTTTGTGATTTGTCCAAAATTTATGGGCATTAATGTCTTTTCATATTATAAGCCAAAATAATGGATAAAATAACCTTCCAACAAAAGATGATAATCAAACCCCTCTTAACTTTTGATTAACCCGGGTATAAAGGATAAAACCGAGTTTTTAAAAAATTTTAGTAAACAAAAGTTTATGGCTGATAAATTAACCAAACCACCAATAACCTTCAATGTAAACGACTCCTTAAAAATTGATTCATTCTTTAATAGCATCAATTTGTGGGTTTGGCAACTTTTTATGAATTAAACATCGGAATTTGGACGAACACTATGACTTATGCCTTGGGCCTCGTCTTGAACATCGTGGAAGTTGATTTGATTTTGATTTGGAAAAAACCTCAATTGACGGGATTAAAATCTTGATCGCGGATTGAACGCTTGGATTTGATGATATTCGCGAATAACACATTTAATCTTGCCTTGAACACCATGGATGCTTATTTAGGATAACACTAATCTGCAGACTTAGCACCCTAACTGCGGATAGAATGACTGGGTCTATTAATCTCCAAGAAGAACACCTCGCACCTTGAACACCATAGATGTTGATTTGATAGAATTTTTGAATTTTCTTGAATGAAAACTCCTTCTTATGTTTCTCTTATTATGTACTAGCAGTGTCGCACACTCTATGTGTGTGCAAGATATAAAAAATATATACCTTAAATTAGTGCTTAAATTATTTTAGGATCAAAATATAAATATATTATTAAATTTCTTTTATAAGAATACTTTTTAAGAACTATTTGACATATTTTATTAAATAATAATAAGCTAAAAATAAAATAATTATATAAAATAAAATTACGTGATAAAGAAATAAACACAAAAAGAAGAAAAAGCGTCGGATAATTGTAATTAGAGAAATTATATTTTTTGTGCGTGAGAGAGATAGAGAGAGAACTAAAAATATTAATTATTGATTTAGTGGAACCTTTTATTAAAAATGGGTTTCAACTTCCAAAATCCAAAATAATTTAGAAAGTGATTTGTGGGTTGAGAAAATGAATTTTCAAATTGAATTGTGATATTAGAATATTGTCCTCCCTATTTGTTTCTTTATTGCGTGTGTTTACTAATTAAAAGGGTAAAATTAGTACATCAAAATTTGGTATTCAAATTGAATTCATGTCATGGAAATTTCCAATATTAGCCACAATTTGAAATCGCTTTATTTATTTCACATAGAGTTGAAGGGCAACTTTTGTAAAATTACAAAACAATCCGCCATTTTAGACACATAAGTGACTTTCTTTTTATAATAGTATAGAAAATATAGGTAGATATAGATAATTTTATTTCCTATAATTATTATAAGAATACTTTTTTTAAGAATTATTTGAAAATTTCATTAAATTATAATAATTTTAAAATAAAATAATTATATGAAATAAAATTACATGATAAAGAATAAACACAAAAAGAAAAAAAATAAGTCATTGTAATTAGAAAAAGTGGCTTGTGGGTTGAGGACATGGGTTTTTTAAATTGTATGTAATATTACAATATTGATCTTTTATTTGCTTATTTATTGCATGTGATTACCAATTAAAAGGATAAAATTGGCATATTAAAATTTGGTATCTGAATTGAATCGATTTCGTGTGAATTTTCAATTTTAGCCACAATTTTATATATCTTTATTTATTCCACATTAAATTGAAGGCCAAATTTTGTAAAATCACATAAATACCCGTAATTTGTGAGACAAAAATCATGACTTTCTTTTTATATTAACTAGCAACCATCGCACACGGTCCCCGCGCGCCTATTATATTTGTAAGTATTATAATTCTTTATTGGTGAAAATTTGACACGCACAAATATTTGACACAATATATTTATGCGTTAACAATTTTGACATTGAATTCTCATGTATTTCGAACCGTGCTAATTCTTAATTTTGATCTGAATTGGATGTCATTTATTTTTTGATTCTCATATATGTGTCCATCATATGCATATATTCTATTACCAAATAATTGATATTTTAAAAAAATTGTTAAATAATATAAAATAATGTGGCTTGTCCATCTTAAACACAATGAATAAATATATGTAGTGAGGTGATAAAAATTATGAAATCAATTTCACACACAAAAAATGTAACACCTTATATAGCATATCCCAACATAAAAACAAAAAAAGAAAAGCAGAGAGAGAAAAAGAGAGAAGGAAAAAAAACATAAAACCATTAATATAATAGAAATTGAAAAAGATTATAAGTTACAACAATAAGAATATACCTTCAATTCAAAGTAAAATAAACGTTGTTTATTTTCTGTGACACAAAATTATGATTTGATGGTAGAAATCGGGCATTGATCAATGCAAAATTGGAGAAAAATTAATGGGAGTTTTGGCCTAATTTAAAGGGGAGGAGAAAAAGAACATGGGGGAATAAGATGTGGCGAGAGAAAGGTTGTGGAAAATGGGACGTGGAGAGAAAAACCATGATGGTTGTTGAGAACATAGCTTTGGATTGTGACGTTACAATTTTAACCTGGTGATAATCATTTTATAGGGTAAATTAAAGGATAAAATTGGTATCCAAATTGATTTCAATGTGTGGAAATTTTCAATTTCACCTTTAAGGTGATGTTCTTATTTAAAATTTTTAAGAAGTCTAAAAGATAAAATATGTAAATTTACATTAAAAAAAACTACCATTTGTGAGAGAAAAACACCTTTCTTTTATAATAGTATAGATTTGGCTTGTAAAGAGCACCATATTTATAAGTGTATGAGATGAATGATTGCTATATTCATAGCGCTATTTGATTGGCCATTCAATATTTGCAATCATTACTCTTGATCACAAAATATGATTTGAATTGACAACGCATCAACATTTAGATACTTTATTTGTGAAATATGTCTTTTATTATTAAACATTTAAACATGGAAATATTTGGTTCAATTAATTATATATTTTATTTAATTTTAAAAGTTATCTTCAAATTATAAATAAAATATAATATAAAAATATTTCACATATTAATTTATATTTGGTATAAAATTTTAATGCCTATATTGTCTATAGACTATATATATACATGATGAAAAATTTAAATAGTTCAAATATTGTATGTTACCATAGTTCAATGACTGAGCCACAAGATAACTATATCTTAAATACCGTAAAAAAGTCAAATATTTAAATTTGTTTGCTCATATAATAATAAGTTAACTAAATCTGACATCCTGATCTTACTTTATTGAATGTGACACTACATTAATCAGGGCTAACTACACTTGAATAAATTAATACTTGAATAAATTACGTTAAAGCATTTCAATTTTCGGGGTATATTACACTTTAATATTCAATTCTTATAAATATATATTTTGATATTTAATTTTTATCATTTGTATGCTGATGATATTTTTTGATTATTTTGATGAAATCTTTATAGAATATTAAGATATATTCTGTGAAATATTGAAAAATATTCTATCGAATTAATATAAAAAAATATTATCAATGCATAAATAATAAAAATTAAGTACCAAAATATATATTTACAAAAATTAATATCAAAATATAAAAAATTTCAAAAATTAAGATGTTTAACATAATTTACTCAATACACTTTAGCCTAACAACAAAAGTAACATACTGAAGCATCATACCTTATAAATTAAAACACCTGTCACAAAAGCAATTACTTTTAAAATAATTAATGTGAATTCGAATAGGACATCTATTTTTTGTTCATCCATTCAGTGAACGAGGAATAATTTAGACGCTTAATGTCAGACTTCCATGCATGTGAAGAGCCAATTGTAATTAGATCTGAAAATGAAAGTTGACCAAAATCTAAGAGAGAGAAAGAGGAGAGAGAAAGAGGAGACAGGTGTGAAAAAACAGAGACGCATTAACGGCTTCTTACGCTATCCCTAACTTCCTCTCCTAGCAAGCAACTTCCTTTGTCACTTTCACACACACACACGCGCACATATATATACACAATCAAACCATCGGTTTGTATCAATCATACTCTACTTCACCATCTGTGTGATCTCTAATTAAACTGCAGATCATTTATGTCAGAGAGAGATTTGAGGCGAAGGATCTCGGCCAACCGGAGAGCGGTGAGTAACACCAGAGCACCGAGGCCATCGCCGTCGCCTACCCCTCGCCGGAAAATCAGGCCGGGGAAGTTTTGGAGGCCATCGGAAAACGTTAAGGGTCTGAAGAGGAGCAAGTCGGAGCCGTCACTCCGGAGATCCCGCGGCGGAGAGGCGGCGGCAGCGGTGGCGCTGGCTCCGTCGTGTGAGGCGGAGGAGGAGGATAACGGAGTGCTTTTTCGGCCGCGGACATGTACGGACATTTTTTCGTCTCCGGATTATTCGTTGCCCCGATCTCCGGGGAATTGTTCGGAGGTAATTTTTTTTATTATTATATTATATTAGGAAACAAAATAATTTTCATGCTTCTGAATTTTGATTGATGCTTGTTTCTGTATATAATTTTTTCTTTCCTTGTATTTGTTAAAGAATTTTATTTTATCTGCAAATTGGATTGCAGAATTAGATTATTTACTTATTTCTTACTATTATTAGATTTTCGATAAAGAGATTTTTTATATATCTGCCCCTTCCACAATGATCCATTTAATGTTCTTGACAATTTTCTCTGTACAATAATAATATAGTACTTTCAGAAACAGAAGGTATAAAAAACTAGAATTAATTTAAATAAGCATATCAAAAATTACTATCTGATTCAGGATTGTAAAAAATCCATGTAATTAGCTAGACAATTTACCCTTCTCTTTTGATAATTTAGTCAAAATTACTTGACTGCAACCAATACATTTGCCATATGATTTGTCGGGTTCGACGACTTTTTTGTTTTTGGTTCTTTTCAGTTGAATTAAAGTGTCAAATACAAGTGGTCTGATTTATCCATATAGACAAATGAAAAGTTACAAAGTATGAGAGTATCAAATGTACATGATATATATGTGTGTGCGCGCGCGTGAGTGTGTTCTGTGTGTGTGATTAGTAATCAGTAATAGGCTTCTTCCTGAGGTATTTATTACATAACATTCAAACTTTACAAAAAACATTGTCTTAATTTCTACTTCATTACAAGGTTCATTAATCAGTAACATGCTCAAAGATATTCCTTTCGTGCTTAAGTCTCACAAATTTCTACATCATTCTATCAATCTGAAAATTGAAAATCGGAACTGCCCTTGACATTCAAATTGTTTGTTTTTGCAGGGGTATAACAAAGATGCCAAGGTTGTGGTTAATGTGACTGTTGAGGGAAGTGCCGGTCCGATCCGAACAATGGTTAAATTAGGATCCAACGTTGATGATATGATAAAGCTCGTGGTTAAGAAGTACAATGAAGAAGGACGAACTCCACGTATAGATAAAGATGCAGCATCGGCATGCGAATTACACAACTCTTACTTCAGTCTTGAAAGTAAGTCTCATATTTTCAAACTGCATAAAATATCGAGTTGTCATTTTCTTTAACCTAAAATGGTAGTGGATGGTTCATTTCGACTCTGTTTGATCGATGAAGAAATCTGAATTTTATTTAGCCTGCATAACATAATATGGTTAACTACAGTAACACCCCATTTGAAATACTTAAAGTACAAACACCTCCCCTTCAAGTTTCATCATGTAACAAATTCTCTCATTCCACTAGGATTTTTAACGAAACTACAAAGCGCAAAGTCATCCTTCAAAAATTTGATATATTCATTATTTTTTTGATTTTTTCTTAAATCAAGCTCAATTGGTCGTTTTACACCTTATTTTTGGGTTTTGTAATTATGTAAATTTTGAGGGGAGGTAATTCTAATTATTTGTTAGGGGAGTGTTTGTTAACTTGATATTTCAGAGGGAGTGTCAATGTAATTAACCCAATTCCCAATCTGCACATAATATCTGGTTGTCTTTTACTTTTGCCAAATATGTGAGGGGATGGCACATTTTGACTCTGCTTGATAAGTGAAGTCTGGATTTTCTGTAGCCCCCCCCCCCCCCCCCCCCCCAACACACACACACAGAGTTTCTGCTTTGCGAACTTGTGTTGTCACTGTCATGTTGACACGGCCTAACCTGATTTTCATTAATTTTGCCGACTTGTTTTTCTTATAAGTTTTCATTTAGTTGACATTTAGCGTTGTCGTCACCTAAAAGAACTGGTTTATTTAGTGTACTTGATAACTCTTAAGCCTAATTTGATTTGAGTTTAAAAATTCAAGCTGTCATTTGTCAAGAGTGTTTATTGAAGCAGTTACCAACAAAACGAGTTGATGCAAGGGGTCAGATGAGGCCAAATGAATGTCTTAGATGTCTCTATCATAACCTCACTCTAGCCTTTTGTTTACATATAAAAATAGGTTAACTAGTATATGACTCCACACTGAATTTCCGGCCCCATATCATCAGATGCTTCAAAATGTCGGGCAATCTTTCTGTCCATCATATATATACACACATGCGAGCACGCACACACACACACACACATGTATATATTTGTTTATATAGAACTAAAATTTTTGGCTGATATGTGGAATTTTCTTACCAAATACTAACAGATGTAAACTTTGTAAGCTTAGAAAGGAGGTTTTGGTAATTTCTGAAGGAAGAGGGGTACAGACTGTAATTTCACAAACCATCATGGGAGGTCCCTGTAATTAAGGATCAAATTTCCTTTAAACCAGTCGTTGAAACAATGTACTATTAAAACTTGACTCAAATCGGCTACCCCATATGTCATTCTCTCGCTTTTGTGCATAGGCTTGAGCAAATCTGATCTGATCGGCGACGTTGGCAGCCGAAGCTTCTACCTTCGCAAGAGTAGCAGCAGCTGGCGCAGCGATGATAGCAGAACAGACAAAACATTGGCCTCTTCAAATCAGCTGGCCATTTCTACTCTACCTTTTGTTCCAAGTTTCATTGATCGGAAGATCAAGAAAATCTTTCGTAGAACAACAAAATTTTGGAAAATTCTGGGCTGCATGCCATGTGCCGGATAGTTGCAGCCCCTCCTCGTCCTGGCCAGATCAACATAATATTAGCTTGTTGCTCTGTCGATTTTTTCCTTCATTTTTTTGACGTCTTGTGAATGTTCATATACGATACAACCTTGTATTAGGTCAGGAGACTGAAATAGGGGTACTTTTGTCAAATTCCAGTCCAAATTTGGCTGTCGACCGGATCAATATCAATTATACAGTGAATGCTTTGTACTAATTATATGATTGATGTATAATTTAATTAATTATATAATAAATGAAATATATATGTTATATAATTTATTAAGTTCGATCGACCTGGCGCGGATAGGAAGTTTTCAGTTTACATAAATATAATGTGCACAAGCTTGTATAGATGGAGAAAACAACGCGTTTCCATTCGCGAGACAGGAAACGGAATTTGAGGGTCGCTAATAGCTGGCCGTCATGTCGAAACCAATAGTCAATTTTGGTCGGCATGATTTGATTTCATAGAGCAATTATTTATGGAAATAAATAATATCTCGTGAATTTTCTTATTGGAGTTTTTTGGTATTTGTTTGGACCGAGAAGAATTTAGTGGTGTGATGCGAATCTTGAATTATTTTAATTCTACGCCATGTGCTTTGTGGTCCCGTCTCATGCGAAATTGTTGGATGATATAGGTATAGACTTAGAAATATATTTAATTGAAAAAGTAAGATTAAATTTTTATAAAATATTACAAATGTTCCTATGATTTTGGAGGCCAATTAAGTAGGGTACAAATGTAATCATCACTAAAAGAGTTTGAAATTTTAAAATTAAATAAATAATAAAAAAATTATTTCGTATGTAAAAAATAAAATTTAAATAAGTATAAAATTATTTTATAATATGTATAAAAACTATATATTATTTTTTAAAAAATATAAAAAAGTGTATTATAAGTTATAATGGTTTGGATATTATATTTTATTTAAAATTATTTACTAACATTATATATGTAAGGTTGCTAATAAAATAAAAAAATATTATTAAAATTCGGATTCTGATCTTTTACAAATCAAACTGCTTGATTTCAAATCCAACCCGTTTATTTCGGATTACAGATATTTATCATGAATATTTTAATTTATCGAATATGCTATAATTCGGATGAGATTCGGATTAAAATCTGCTCCATTTTCAGCCCTAGCTGAATGGATGAGTGGATACTTGCTCTATATATTGGATCAATTGTAGATACTCTGAGAGATTAAGGAATTAAAGGTCGAACAAAAAAAGCATCAAGGACTAATGATGAATTTGGCGCTTTGCTTTTATAATTTGATAATTAGTTTTGTTAGTACTCTCACATCTAATTTTTGTTTCCCTTTGATCCTCATATTTTGGATGCATTGAAATAGTCCATTATATTTAATTTTTGTACAATGTTAGTGTCTCGTCTCACAAATGCACAACCATGATCTCACATTTTTAAAAGATAGAAAAACTGCATTTTATGTCATACATGGTGGATCAATTTTATTTTTGGTCTTTGTTTGTAGGGTTTGACAATTTAAGTATGATAACTTCAAAAAGTTGATAATTTAAGGACAAACTTAAACCAAAAAAATTGAATTTCATTGAAAATTTTAAAAATAACGAATGAAATGTTTTTTTAATTAGGGATTTTCGAAATTGGCTGGATATTTGATTATGCGGCAGTTAATGGGATAGGCAACACAAGTCCAATTAGTTATGAAATTTTTTAGTGTTAATTATATTTGGACCCTACTTAAATGTGCTATATTACAATTCATATATATCTGTTTAGATAAAAATCTAACACCTAATCTTCATTTAAAAATTTAGATTATATATAGAAACCATATTCCGTTAGGGTTTCGTTAACTCTTTAATGATATCATCTGAAAATTTTATGGAATACTATTTTTGCCCTTCCCATCTACATGAACATTTTTTTTTTCACTGAATGCCCTTTGTGATTTTCATATTATTATGGATGCCCCTTGTAATAAATAAATGTAATAAGGTTTTTTTTAAAAAAATTAAAAGCTTAATTCTACCTAGAATATACACGACTACAAGCAAACACACACTTTGGCGCACACACACAACAAATTACTCTCGATGTATTTGGTGTGGAATTTCATCCATTAACTTATCTTTCACACTCTTTCAGCGCCTCTGGATTATTCATAATTCACTTTTAAACAATGTTAATCATGTCTCAAAATGATTGTTTTAATCCGTTTACAATTCTATAACACTCAAACGAAGTATAACTCGTGTTTAGTTTTTATCATTTTAGGTTTTAATAGCCTAAAATAGATAGATTTAGTGTGGAATTTTAGCCATTACAGATAAATTTTTTTGCATACCATAGGTAAACTATCCATGTATTCAACTTGAGGATTTAATCAAATTTTAATAATTGATTGTGTATGCATGTGCAGCAGTGTGGGTTTCCATTTTGTTTGTTTGCTTTTTGATTAATTACATTTGGACTCCACTTAAATATGCTATATTACATTTTTGCCAAAACTTTGTCTTTTCTAACATGATTTTTCAAGAGGAAAATTTGAAATTTCACACATTTTAAGAATATTCGTATGATATTTTTTATACAATCCACTCGAGGGAGCCTTAGATGTTCATCGGAACGTCACATACACACAAACACTTTCAAGGGGAAAAAAGAAGAGAAAAAGAGTGTTAGAACTGAGGACCTAATTGGTGCCAAGTTTGAGCCCGTTCCATTAGGGTGTAGGCCCAGTAGCATGCTTATGAAATATTGATGGAATCCTAACGGAATACATATAAATTCTTAAATTGGGTGTTGATGTTGTGTTTTTATCTAAGTGGGTTAGAATGTCTTCAATGGAGTCCAAATATAATAAACAATTTTTATCCCAACTTTTCACTAATGAATTTAAACTTAATATCTAGCAAACATTAAAATCTTGAAAATAATATCCATCCCTTAGTATATATCACATGTTAAAAGTTTGAATATACCTATTTAAATATCCACATAGTATCTCATATAAATACAATATATATAATTCAAACATACTGTTGGCGATCAAATTTCGCCCAATAAAGAATTGACAAGTGCAAATTAAAATATCAAATATTAATTAAATTGTCTATTTCTATTTGGGAATTTCCTAAATTTAATTCTGATATTAAATAGTTAATTTTAATTAATATTTTAATATTTATTTCACTAGTGAATGAGAAGCCGCCAAGTATCAATGTGTAGTGTTCTGACCAATCAAATCATGTCACGCAATGCCAAAGTCCAAAATCAATCAAATTGTGACAAATGATGCATTTGGGCACATGGGCCAATCAAATAATGCTACACGAATGATATTTTCTTTTTAAAATAAATTTATATTAAAGAGATAAGCATCAAAGAAGTTTGTAACCATCTGAAAGACCATTCAAATCCCGATCTATTGAGATGCAAGACTCCGAATGCTCGATGATCAGAGCTGCTTGCAAGCAATCGCCTTCGATGATTACCACACCTTATCCCCTCTGAATCGCCAATCTTAGCCCCCTCAAGAGCAACCTTAACCTCCATTTCTAAAGGTTTGAAGAAGCCTATCATGGCAATAGACTTGAAGCCTATCAACTCTCCCATGTTGTTTTGCGCTATCAGGCCTAGCACAATGCCTTTATTCTCATAGTTCCTCTCAGCATCACAATTCACTTTGATGACTGCAGCCCTGGAGGCAGCAAGTAGTAGTCTAATGGCGGGTTCCTGTGAAAAACGGGGCCTCCTTCTCCTAGCTTTCGTGCATCTCATGGTAGTATGACTCCACCCAAATTGCATGCCTCCAAAGTCCGGTAAAATTTGCTCGAAGAACACCTTATTTCAATACCACCAAATCCTCCAACAATTTAACAATAGTTTACAAAGATGTTCATTCTTCTCTTTCATAGCAAAACTCGAGAACATATCCTAAATTCTTGTCGGTCTCAATGTTGAGTTAAACAGGAAGCTTATATGGTGAAGAGCGGTTGCAGTTCCACTAGAATCACAAAAAAGATGAACTATTTCCTTTGTTGAGGCGCATATCACATATAACCCATTCTCCTCAATACATATTCTTTTGAGGTTCGTTTGTGTGGGAATTCGTTCCCTCAATAGGCACCAACATAAAAATTTTATTTTTAATGGAACCTTCAAGCCATATTGCTTTATATGTGCTAAACTTCTCATAATCTTCTTCTTGCAAGTTTCAGGGTGCTCCTGGCAGGTCTCATGTATGAGGCGGTAAGCCGATTTAACCATAAAAAAACTCAAGCTTTTTATAGTCCAATAAGGATAATCATTTTGGTGCACTCAAAAGGTTTCTCCCATTCTTCTGAACCAATTATGGCACGGGTTTTTCCTTTATCCCAGCAGCTATTTGCCTAGTCTATGCATTCACTCACCTTCAAGTCATCCCATCCATCCATAGGTTTTGGTTGGCTCACTGTAAGGCATTTCTCTGTCCATCTATCATGAAACATCGACATTGTATGTGCATCCCCTACCCACTATCTTGGTCCCTTCACAAGCCAGTCTCTACCTGACAAAATACTTCACCACAAAAACGACTAGTTCTGTCAGGCCTTATATTTTAGAAAAGGTTCATCAGAGCAAATGACCCCTCTCGTGAGCATTCCTGATTGTAGCCAAAAATCCCTCTGAACATATAAAAAACAAGTACAAAGACAAATGATCTCCTTGTCGCAATCCCCTTATTGAACTGAATTTGGTTGAGAGTGCTCCATTAACGCGGACTTGAAACTATACTAACTCAAGACAAGCTCGTATCCATTATTTCCATCATGGGTGAAAGTTCATGCATTCCACAATAGAATAAAAAAACTCCTATTCAAAATGATCATATGTCTTTGACATGTCCAATTTCACTGCTATTTTTTCTCGATTGCCCTTTTTTCTGGTGGAGGATATGAATGGCTTATTAGGGCAATTTGGGCAATGATTGCATTATCATAAATTTGACGTCCTGGTGCAAAAGCATTCTAGTTCTTGCTAATAACCATGTCGAGAACTTTCTGTAGTTGGTTTGCTAAAATCTTCACCAACACCTTGTACACTACATTGTATAAATTTATTGGCCTAAATTTTTTAATATTAACCTCCCTCAGCTTTTTTGTGATCAAGACAAGAGTTGTTCTATTAACCATTGCTATGTTATTACACATTTTTTCTATCAACCTTGCTAGTAGGAAACTCTCACATACTTTTGTGAATTCATTTCCCACCATCCACTAGTATCTTTTGGGAAAGTCCTATTGTTAAACCATTGGACCCTAGTGATTTGGTTGGATACAATTCTTTAAGGGCACCTAGAATTTCCCCTTCCTGAATCAGTAGTACCATATCCCATTTCTCTTAGTTCTAGAGTTGTTTTGTAATAAGCGATGGTAATTCTCGGGCTTCACATGGCTTAGTAGTTGTAAATAGCTGCTCGAAATATCTCCTAGCAAGCAACTCCATGGCCTCTTGCTCGGTCGCTACATACCTCTTCATCATATTTTAGCACCTATATCATATTCTGTCTTCATCTCCCCCAGGCCACTTGGTGAAAATTAATAGTGTTTTTATCGCCTTTTCTTAGTCACTTGACCAATGCCTGTTGGTGCCACAATTTGTTTACATTGTCCTGCAGAGGTAGGATTTTCTTATTTACCTCATGTATTCTATTATCTCTAGCCAGCGACAGGCACTAAGAACTAGTTGCTCTAGTTCTAGTTCCACTTTCTTAAGCTCATGGATTATGTTGCCAACCTTTTCCCTATTCCACTTCTCTAAGTATTGCCCACACCTCTTGATTTTCTTTTCAATAACACCGTAGTCGGGGACTTCGCCGTTTGTCCTATCTTGCTATACTTTAGATATGATGTCTATAACATCCATGCTCTTATGACAAATCTGCTCTTATATGAATGATTTTTTGATATGCATTCTGTTGTTTTTTAGTTGAAAGAATAGAACCATACGGTCTGAAATAGGGACGCAAATGAATCAAGCCAGCTCGCGAGCCTGACGAGCTGGCTCGACCCATGTTCGAGCTCGAGCCCAATATTTCATGTACGTAGACTTGCGAGCCTGTAGTACTTTAATATTTATTTTATTTTTTATATATATTATAATTATAATATATTATATATATGTAATTATAAAAAAATAAAAATTTTAAGTCAAAATCCCTCCCCCTCCCATTGTTTTCTCTCTCTCCAACGTCATCTCTTCCCTGCTCTCTCTCTAGTCTCTCTTCTCCCGTTATCTCTCTCTATAGTCTATTCTCTCTTCTCTCCCGTCATCACTAATGCCTCTATCTTTTGTCTCTCTTCTCTTGGTTGTTTATCTTGCCCCCCTGGCCCTTTCTCTATAGTCTCTGCAACCACGTCTCCGCCGCCGCGTCTCCGCCGCTGTTCGTGGGTTGATTCTTTTTTGAGGTATCTAGTGAAAATGGAAGCTTGAGTTTCTCAATCAAGAATCAAGATCTCCAGGTACTTTTGTTGGATTTTCTGAAGTTTAATAAATCACAATTTTGATGGCTATTGTTATAATTACAAAGATTGTTTAGTATTCTAAAAAATATTTGATTATGGTCTTTTGCGTTTTTCTTTTCAAAAGTGGTTTTAAAGTCAAGCATATTTTAAAGATGACCATTTTGAACGTCGAGCCAATCGAACCAAGCTGAGCCTAAACATAGGTTCGAGTCGAGCTCGAGCCTGAAATTATCATGCTCGTCAAGCTTGAGCTCAAGTTCGAGCTCGACTTAATTTGTTCGAGCTCGAGCTTTGAAAAGACACAAAAGCCGGCTCGTTTGCATCCCTAGTCTGAAACCACCATTGGATAATGACAGAGGCTAGGTTGGTGATAAATTCCTATCCTTTAGGATTTGCTATGGCTCGGTCAAGTCGGGCCTCCTTCCCCTGAGCTCCTACCCTTTTGCTACTCCAAGTGAATTGCATTCCAGTAAAACCAATATCGTGCAAACCATAAGAGACTAGAATGCACCTAAATGCATCAACTTGAGGTTGCGGTCTCCTATTCATATTATACATTTCATCTTGGAAAAGAACCTTGTTAAAATCACATATAACCAACCATGCATCGTTTGTATTTGGTTGGAGTTGTTTTATCAACTCCAACGTCTCCGACTTTCTATGAGTTACTGAGTTCCCATAAATGCCTATACAAAACCATCATTTACCCAAGGTTGAGTCAAAAACATGTGCATCTATATAGTTTATTGACATTGGTAGTACATAAACAACTAAAGGTGCCCTCCATAACTTAGCCAAACCTCCTTCCCCTCGGCCATTTTATCTAACTTCACAATCCACCGCATCTACCCCTTCACAGCACAACTCTTGTTTTATTCTCTCCATAAATGTTTTAATAAGTCAAGTCCCTAATATGAAGGCTAGTCAATGTCCTTTTTCTCGGATGAAGCTCCGAAGGTGACGAATGATACAGAGGTTCCAAACCTCCTGTCTGTTCCAAGCCATGATCAACATTTAAGTGTTGCAGGGTTGGGTGACATCCCCAACCTCCACAAAAACAGTGTCATGAATTGCATCTCCCTTCTTTTGTCATTTCCCAATATTTTGGTCCTCATTTTTTGCTTCATCTCTGTGATGAATTACTCCTCTTGCGTTCTATTCACTTAGCGTAAGTTAATGGCTTGGGTATTTTTATCACGGGCCTGTCTATTGAATTTTTAGGCTCGTTTAATGGACCCTTGGTCACTACTTTTTTGTAAGTTCTCAGCTACACAATCCAACCCAGCCTTACTATCAGTTAGCTCACTTTTTCATACTGCCTTCCTCCAACCATTTTGCCAATCCAATTGGTTTATCACATGGGAAGGCTTCCGTGTTGTTATCATCCTCTTGATTGGCGAGATTTTCTCTCCTATTTTGTGAATTCAAGATCTTGATTTACGTGGTTTGTCCTATCCTCTTCTTGATCTGCGTGATTTGCCCCTTTTACCTCGTCGCAATCAGCGTCCATTGGGATTTTGATCACCTCCAATGGTGACTTCTTCGATTCTAGCCCTTCTCCCACTTGTTATCGTAAGGGATCATCTTGGGCCATCGTCTATTGTTAGTCCCTTTTAGTATAGAAATGCCCCATGTCTACTTGATTATTGGCCTTCACTTCATCTGGTATAAAACCCCTACCTGATCTATAATAAAGAAATTGACCAAAATGTGGGTTTTTCTCAGCATCGGACACATATTCCTCCGTTGCTCCTAGACAGTTTTGGACTGAATGGCCAATCACCCCATATTGACAATAGAATTTTGGGACTCTCTCGTATTGAAACCACACCCATGCGTGCCGAAACCCCAGTGTTGTCATGAATTTTCCTCTGCACAGTGGTTTCATAACATCTAATCTCACCTTAATTTGCATTGAATTTCCAGTTATCTTCTTTTCTAAGACGCCTCCATAGGAGTCACCCACTCATTCTGCTTGACCCTGTTTACTTTGCAAGTAACTTGATTGGTATCGAAGCCATATGGAAAACCAAGAGAAAGCTCTTCTATTACTCTCTTGTAGTTTTAATAATATGGACTAAAACCTAACCCCTATAGGACTCACTTGCAAATATTTAGAGAGCACTCAAAAAAAAGTAAACATTTTACGTTTCAGTTATTAGTTATATATTAATGTTTATAATGAAATAATATTTAATATACCCTGTTTCACACCATTTGTTTCCAAAATGCCTCTGATTTGGAAAAGTTTTCTTTTCTAACATTTGTTACTATCTCCAAAGGTAACTTTACTATTAGAATAAAATATTGTTTTTTTAATCTAGAACATATAAAACAAACAATTGCACAAGAACCCCAATCTATAATATTATATATTTGGCAGTGGTGTTTGACTACAATTGAACCAATTTTGACTAGAGACTAAATTCTTAGAATTTTGAGTTATTTTAATACCAAATTTTTTTTTCATTGGTTGTTAATTAATAAATTTGATATTAATTATGCATTTAATATTCCTAATTTTTAAGAAACCATTTTTCTTAATTGAAACAATTATTATAAGTTGTCATATTTGAATTGGGATAAAACCAAATTTGGTCCCAAAATATATAGGCCATTTCAATTTTGGCCTCAAATTTTATGGGCTCATCAAAAGTAGGACCTTTTTTTCTGGATTGTTAATCTAACTTGGTCCTATTGGCTGACTACCATTAAAAACTAATAGAGCAGACCACATGCACCGTGAATCAACTACTAGAAGAGTTTTAAATCTTATAAAGACTAAATTTGTATGAATTGACCCTCATTTCCCCCCCAAATTGAAAAACTCTAAAAAAATTGGCACAAAATTCTCTCTAATTTGTCTTACCAAGCCATAGCTAATGGCTCCGAAAATGATAAATCTAAGGGAAAAAGGGCTTAACAAAGAAGTATTGCTACGCGATGATGTTGAGAAATCTAATGCTAAACGACTTTAGAAACCCAAATTATGGCAACCCCAACATAGATAATGATCCTTATTAAAATCTTGTTTGTCTTTCTTAAATTTCACATCTCTTCCTCATTGTAATTCATACGATGCAGCAACTCGAGTATTTACCCAATGCTCTTGCACACATGGGTGGGTTTATCCACTCAAAAAAGTAAAACCACCTCTATCCCTTCCACTTTGAGTAGCATAGGCATGAAGCCTTCTTCCAAGGTTTTGGTCAGTCCAAGAGGTCTTCATGGCCACGTCTCCCACAAAAGTAATCCAATATTTATGTGTTGGAATTTGGAGTTACTTGAGACATATATTGTCTCCTCTCTGCTTTGCGGGAATTTTCACTCCACCAAAAAAGAAACAAAAAAATAACCAAACCTTTAAGATAGAAGAGAAAATGAGAAGATGAAAGGAAAAAAGTGGCAAAAGATGGAGTTTTATTCTACTTTTTTCACATTACCTCAATAGTAAATAGGTTTTTTTGGAGGTGAAATTCCCCCACAAAATTGCCTCATCAGTTGCACCTGGCCAATTCCCCTCCCCCCTCCCCCCCACCCCAAAGGAGTTGACTCACGGCACATGAGAGGAGCATGTGGGCTGCTCCATTAGTTTTTAACGACAATCAGTGAAAAGTACCAAGTGTGATTAAAAATGCAAAAAAAATTGTCCTACCTTTGATGAGCCCGTAAAGTTTGGGAGCAAATTTGAAAAAGCCGATATATATTGGGACCAAATTTGATTTTATCCCTATTTGAATTTTAAGTAATAAATGACCCTATATTTATATTTTCTTATTAAAATAATTCATGATTATCATTAAATACCGTTTCAAAAATGTGATTAGCAAAAATCATGCAATCTCTCCGTGTTCTTGAAAATGATTACTGCAATTTATGTCTCTATTCTCAAATCACGGCCTAAAGTTTGAAAATCATATCTAGACAGTTATAAATTTTTAATTTATTAATGTAAGTTTTTGTTTAAATTTGTTATGAATTTGAATATATATGATCTAATTCCTTAATCAAAGGAATATCTCATGTTAAATTGATGTCATTCCTATGACCACAAATTTTTTAAAAGGAACATATAAAATCAATCTTAAGTTAACATTAATGTTCCTTAGATATGATTACAAAGTCTTGAACACGTGTTTTATACAGGAGTAGACTCCATCAAGCCTCTAACGGGGCTCTGATACTAGAGCTGCAAAGTGCGTGCCTGATTTGCGAAAGTAACTAAAATCTAAGCAACTTGAAATGAAATGATAGAACACTTTTTATGTTCTTATACAAAGCTAGAAATATTACAAGGAAATGGAATTGAGAACTTAGTTTACTCTCAAGAGAATACTGAGAGCAATGTTTTCTTCGATGCTTTCTTCATGTGAGAAGGAGCTCTATTTATAGCCAAACTCTGGACTCTGAAGACCTCTTTTAATTTAATAAGGGATAAGTGGAGCCTGGGATACCACTATTCTTTTATAGTCCAAATTTCTTTGCTTGGAGTAGGAGGAGCGTTTATTTTCAATAACCTTCTTTGTTAATGGGGTTAACATGCTTTTGTAGTTTTTACCCCTCCATCATATTTTAAATATTGTTTCTAGTCGGAGAATTTAAGGTGTTCCAACAGTCACTGCCATCCAAATCTTCATTGGCAAATGATGATAGTTCAAATTCATATTGGTCCCAATATTTATCAAATTTTTTAGTTACCAATTTAGGGACATCAACTTGAAGTGTGACTATGTCAGACAAGAATTTTTTAACTTGAATAACCTCCTTTCCTTCTATGACAAAACTTGGTTTGGATTGTTTTCTCTAACTAGATAATCTTCATATTCTTGTTGAATGCTTGGACAAATATATTATAATCTAACTAAGACTAAATAAGAATTTCTGCTTCAATCTTTGCTTCTCCAGGATATATTTTTCCAATGTCCATATCTGGTCTGGTTGGAAAAACTTTTCTTTTTCTTTCCATCCAACGGAGCGTATGCTTTTGAATAAAAGAGGAATTCTCTTATATTCTTCAAGAATTCCATAGATCATATGTTTAATCATGGCAGAAACTCCCAAATTTTTATGGGATCCATTATATTAAATGTAATATGAGCAATCAATCTCCATTCAATTGTTTCAAGTGAAAATGGACATAATTGGAGATCAAAGTTGATACCTTTGATATGATATTTTTGAAAAGGGATAATTACACTGAATTACCATAAGGTTTGCTTAAATTACAAGCTAAACCCTCAATTTTTGGAAAAATTGCCTATATAATCCTGAGGTATGCAAACATTTTAGATATGTTAACCCTCTATCTACTACTGTGAAGATTATTAATAGAAATCGTTAAATTTAAACATATTCATCCTATAACAATTCTGTCATACCTTTCCTAAAATAAGCTCTTTTCTCATCATTCGAGTTTTTCATACTTTATTTAAAGGCTCATAAAAGTTTCAATCGATTCTAGGATTATAAAAATCTTATGGCTCTTCAATTTTCTGAGGAGTTCGGTTATTAACAGCATTTGCAAAACTGTAAAGGGCTAAAAGACTAGTTTTCAGGAATATATCAATATTGGGGGTTTGGAGGATATCAAAATTGATTAATTGACATCATGTTTGGTGCTTCTCTTGGTGCAGACTTCCTTAATCCTCTTGAGTTAGAGGCAACATGTTTTCCGTATTTTCTGTGACAATGCAAAAGGATATGATAGATTAATATCCATTTGGGTATCTGCTAAGATAATTTGCAAGAACATTTTTATTAGAATTAATATTAACAACTTCAAAATTGATCATCTCATTAAAGCAGATCTACTGATTTTAAATATAGATGCTTCAGATATGTTCTAAGGGGTAGTACTCAAAGCAGTAAATATATCTCAAAAAGATCTTCAAAAAGAAGATACTTTACTACAAACGCTCAAAGAACAAAGAAGTTCAAATGAATTCATTTGAGGATATAATTCTAAAAATGTTAAACCAAGTGAATTGAATTATATCATCTTTGCGAAAAAATTGTTAACCATAAAATGGTATTAAAAGGTTTTACATATACTTCGCACTAGTCAAGTTCTTAATTAGAACTGATAATAAAGTTGTACACGATTTTTTAATAGAGAAAGAGTTGAGGATAATCCTAGAAGAGTGAGATGGTCAAATTACATCTCTCAATTTTCTTTTTAAGGTGTTCATATTAATTTTGATGAAAACGTCCTTGCAAATTACCTTAGTAGACACTCCAAACGGATATTAATCTAATATATCCTTTTGAATTGCTATTGAATTAGGGAAAAGTACTCTTGTCTCTAATCCAAGAGGAGCCAAGAACTTTGCACCAAGAGAAGCAACAAACATGATACCAACCAATAAATTTTGGTATCCTTCAAACCATCAATATTGGTACATAGACAACCAGTCTTGGTTTACCCTTCCATTTATGCAAATGCTGTTAGTAATCGAACACCTCAAAAAATTAAAGAGCCAAAAGAATCCTATAATCTTGGAATCTTAAGGGAATTTTCTGAGCCTTTGAACAAAGTATGGAAATCCCATATCATAGAAAAAGAGTTGATTTTAGGAGAGCTATGATTGAATTATCGTAAGAGCTAAAAAAGTTTTGCGACAAAATCTAGCTCAAGCAACAATATACAAGAAGCATAGTTCTAAATATGAATTTTGAAAATGTAACTTATGATTCTGCACTTGTTTCGCAAACAAAGAGACTTATGGAAAGTTTGGAAATTAAGGTACGCTACCCTCATTTGAATAAGTAAAAATAAAATTGCCAACATGAGTCTTTGAAAAACTCAATGGCATGATACATGAATCAAGGATCAAACTAATTCTTGAAAGTTCTATTTCTTTAACATATTTTCAAAAACATCATATCAAACGAATCAATTTTGATCTCCAATTACATCCCTTTTCACTTGAAGCCATCGAACATTGGTTTGTTAGATTACATGTAATACAATGGATCCTATAAAAGTTTGGGAGTTCCCTACCATGATCAAACATATGATTTATGAAATTCCGGAAGAGTATAAGAGACTTCCACTTACGTTCAAAATCATAACATCTGTTGTATGGAAATAAAAAGAAAAGTTTTTCCAACCATATGAGATATGGACATTGAAAAATCACCATCACCAAAAAGAGCAAGAAGAAGAGAAAACATATCTTCGAGAAGCAAAGACTAAAAAAAATTCTTATTTGGTCTTGGGTTAAATTATATGATATTTGTCCATACATTCAAAGAGAATTTGAAGATGCTCTTGTCACAGATGGAAGGAGATTATTCAAGACCTCATTATTTACTCCATTTAAATAAAATTGTGGAGAAGTTAGAAAGTTCTTGTCTGACAAAGTCACATTCAAGTTGATGTCCCTAAAATGGAAACTGAAAGATTTGATGAATATTGAGACCAATACGAATTTGATCTATCATTCTGTTCCAATGAGGACATGGACAGAAGTGACTATTGGAACACTCTGGATTTACCTACTAGTCACAATATTTAAAATATGATGGAGTGTTAAAAACTATAGAAGCATAGTGGTTCTATTCAAAATGAAAGCTAGCAAAAAATAAAGCACTACTTGCTAAAAATAAAAGAATTTGCAGACTTCACTTCAAAAAGACGAAAGAATCTGAACTATAATAGCACAGTGAAATCCCAAGCTCTACTTATCTCTTATTCAACCAAACTAAAGGAGTGTTAAAAACTATAGAAGCATAGTGGTTCTATTCAAAATGAAAGCTAGCAAAAAATAAAGCTCTACTTGCTAAAAATAAAAGAATTTGCAGACTTCACTTCAAAAAGACGAAAGAATCTGAACTATAATAGCACAGTGAAATCCCAAGCTCCACTTATCTCTTATTCAACCAAACTAAAGGAGGCCTTGGAGTTCAAAGTTTGCCTCTAAAAGGAGGCATTATCAGATGGAGAAGGCATCAAAGAAAAACATTGTATCCTCTCCACACACTTGAGAATCAATCCAATTTTTCAATCTTCCTTACCTTTGTAATATTATAATTCTAGTTTTTTTTATAAGAGCATAAACGTGTTCTATCATTTTCTTTCACTTGTTTAAGTTTTTAGTTAATTTCGGTAATTAGGCGCACACACTTTGTAGCTCTAGTATTAGAGCCTTGTTGAGGCTTAATCCAGGAGGCTACTCACGTATGAAACTTGTCAATGTTAATATTTGATTTTATGTGTTTCTTTCAAAATATTTGTGTAATTTATATCTTTTTGTCACTTATTTAAAAATGTTTTTGTTCTTGTGCAATCGTTGATCATTTTCTATGTACTAGATCAAAAATAAATATTTAATTGTAATAGGAAAATTACCATCTTAGATCGTAACAAAGAGTAGAAACGAAAACCTTTTCAAATCAAAAGGCATTATGAAAACAAATGGTGCAACAGAGGGTATATTAAAAATTATTTTAGAACTGTATGGCCTAAAATGCAATTTGCTTGTAGAGCTAAAGGACTGTAATAGTGTTAAGAAATGAGAGACCAAAGTGGTACCAAAATCTATACAATCACATTAAGGGTGTGGGGTTTTGACTATTATTTTAATGTATTTAATTATAGTATTTCAAAAATACCTTTTAGAATTTTAACTACTCTTCTCTCCCCTATCGTTTCTCTTCTCTCCAACAACTTTTTTTTTTATTATTCTCATCTCTCACCTCTCTCGTACTTCTCTTTTCAAAAGTTTGTTAACATTTCATATTTCTCTTTATTTTTTAATAATGAAAAGTTGTTTTTATTTTAAATTTACTTTTTAACTTATCATAAATTTAATGAGTGAATTATAAATAAGTAAAAAAATAGTGCAAATAATAAAAATATTTAAAAAGATAATTTAATAAAAATATAGTTTTATATTATTAAAATTTAACCATTTAAATTACATTATATCTTATTTTTATTTTAATAAAAGTGTGTGTCGTACACTAGTTACACTACAAGAAAAAGCGAGATTTTGGGCAGTTTTTTCGCCGAATTTTCGGCGGATCTGTTTTAGAGAAAAAACTTTCATTGCTTTTAGATTTTCGGCAGAATTTCAATGAATTTTTTTTTATTTTTTTCCACTAATAAAATTTTTGGCCGCCGAATTTTTTTTTAATTTTTTTAAAAATAAAATTCAAATTGCCCCCAATTACCAAACCTTGGACTCGAACTTGAGGCCTCCACCGCACCCTCAAGTGCATGCATGCACACGCTTGAAATTATCCCAAATTTTGGGATTGGTAGCAGTTGAAAACTTGCGTCTTTGTTGGCAAACAAACCCCTTATCGTTGGGCTATCATCCTTTTGTTCGCATAATACATAAATATTATATATAAAGTATTCAACAATTCAAATAACAATAATAAATAATAATGATTTAATAATAATAATAATAATTATAATAATTCAAATAAGCAGATTTTTTAATTTTTTAATTTTTTTTAATTTTTGGAGGAATTTCACCCCGATATTCTGTCGAAAAATTTAAATTTTTATATTTTTTTAATTTTTTTAAAATTTTCGGCAAAATTTTGATGGCTTTTCCATGGTCAATAGCCACGGATTAGCCACAACCTGGCTTTTTCAACATTTAGTGGCCAATTTTGGCCACGGATAGTCCGTGACTATTAGTCACGGCTAATGGCCGTGTCTGGAAATCCGTGGCTAAAGCCAGGCCGTGGCTAAATTAGCCACGCCACTTTTAGCAACGAATTTTTTTCATGACTAATTTTTTTAGTCACCAAGTTTTGACCAAATCTCTGGCTAAAATTCGTGGCTAATTCCTCTTTTTCTAGTAGTGTATATTCATATAAAAAAATGCAATAAGTATTTATTATTTAATTTAAATTATACATTTAAGTATATAATTATTTATTTTTTTTCTTTTTACACACCATCGAGTGTGCCATCATGCATAATAAATAATTCTTATCAATGACATATTCGGAATAGCATTGGTGAAGGACTGAGGTTTTATTTATGAAGATGATAATGAGATATGGAAAAAATTGAGACTCAATTAAACATTCATATATATATTTTTTTTGGTCACACAAATGGAGGGGAGATAGGTTGCTACCCGGTCAAGAAACAGTTTTATTAGACCTTTAAAATCAATGTATTATTTTGTGAGAACCGATAGACTTGGCGGTTCAACCAGTGAACCAGTTGAACTGGTACTAGGTCAGTACAACTAGCTGATCACTTCGTAGTATTAATTCAACCCCAAATTTGTGAACACTAGTGTTTTTTGCTCCCCCTTCTCTGGTTTCATCAGTCGATTCACAAATTTTTCTTGTCCCAAATCACAAATTCTCTGCCGATTCAATAGAATTTGATATTGTTGTACCTTGTATGAACTAAGGATATCATTTTATCTTCATGGTCTAAGACTTTAATTAAGAACGTTAGATATGCTTGATTTGTGACAATTAAAATTCCTTGGACAAACTTTTTTTCTTATAAACTTGATTGATCATTAACGTTTATATTGTTATCTATAATATTATTTGCATTTTTGGTTTTAAATATTAATTTTAAATAGGAAAATACATGATTTTTATTATTTATTATTTTTGACAATGTTTTATATATTAAATATTATTTATGATATAATTATGACATCACCGGTTTGATTGTAGTTAACTTGACGGCTGAACCAATGATCCTTAACTCAATTGATTTTTCGATTTGATGAACGGACTGTGCTTTAAAACATTGATTTGACCTACAAAGATATAATCAATCAGTTCTAATGAATTCGCTGCCATTAATAACTATATATATATATATATATATAATTTTTTGAAGTACATTCATAATTATCTTAAAATATACCAACTATCAACTAACTCCTTAGCAACCAATAATCTCTGATAAACTAATCGATTTTTATGAAGGTCAACAAATATACGCACGCCGTGGTGGAATTAACTTACAAGTATTGAAAGACGAACGATTGAATAAGTGCCCAATCATTGATAAGATTCTCAATATTAGAATTGCACAACCATTTGATATCTAATTATTTTTCAACTATTCATGCGAAATGTTCATATTTTTTAAGAGATAGTACTCTTTAGCAGTGGGGACATCAAAATTATTAGTCACTAGATTAATGAACTTGCAGTTTGTCTTTTTTCTTGTTCCATGCTCCAAATCTATCAACAAGAGAAGATTAGCCTCTTATTTGTTTTTTGATTTTTGATCAAAAAATATAACAAATTAAGCAAAACACGTCTAAAAATATAATGACCGAGTTACAAATTTTTAAAATTTTTATGGGCTTCATGAGTCATATAATAAGTTATTAATTAATATTTAATATAAAATAATATAAATATATAGTTCTACAAGAAAAAAGGTAACTGAAGTTGCCTGACCCCACACTCCCAAAGATGAAGTCGCCCTTGCTCCTCACTAATAAGGTGCAACTGTCCAAGTCTCACTACTAGCAAAAAGAAAATTTGCGACGGAAATTCGCAATCAGAAAAAGTGGTCGCAATTTGCAACGAACTTTACAACGGATTTAGGGGAAATGAGCAATTTGCGACTATATTTGCAACCAAATTTTTCTTCGTTTATTGTGACGGAGTTATTCGGTCTCAAAATTCTTTTCTCTTGTTGACTATATTTGCAACTTATTTCGTCTGTCGCAAAAATTTTATTTTAATTTTCTATAAAATTTTTGGCAACCAATCATTTTAGATCCTACTTTAATGGTTTTTTTGAAAAGTTTGTTTATTAATATGTACAACTAATATTATAAATTTTAAAGTATCAATCATTCTAATGCTATGATATAATGAATGAAATATATATATATATATATATATATATATTATATGCTAATAATTGGTACTGGTTACTTGTGCATACTCGATGTGTGTGCAAAGTAATATATATATTATTTAATTATACATTTAAATTTTAATAAATTGCATTATAAATATTTTGAATTTTATATGTGAATACTTTTTACTATTTATTAATTTTATTATAAGTGAAAAGTAAAGTAATTTATTTAAAATAAAACAAAATTATATGGTGAGTAATAGAAAAATAATTGAATATGTGAACTGCAAAATATTAAATAGTGTGATATGAGATAAAAGTAAGAAAATATATTGAAAAGGTAAAATGAAAAAACAAAACCACGTTGAATTGGAGTATTAGAGTAAAACTAAGAGAGAGAGATAATAGGGAAAAAAAATTGACAGAGTCCAAGATAGTTATCCAATGGCATACTTAGTATATCTAGTACATAGTTAAATTTATTAATAAAATTCATACTTTGTAGAATTGCATACTTTGAGATGCCTACTTCGTATTATTAATTATATATATATATAGTGCTCATTTAAGATATTAATTTTGATAAAGTCAAAGGTAAATATTTTAATTTAAAAAAATAATTGGATAATAAGTTTCTAAAATTAGTAAAATTCACAAATTATAAAAATTAATGAAATTTATTTAAACAATTTAAATTTAAAATATCACGTAAATATATGTTGAGTATTAAAAAAATAATTTCATAAACAGAAATTTTAAGTGGTTCAAATCTCCTTGGGCGCTGTTGCAAATTTTCCGCAAGTGTACGGGTCGTTCAAGTAATAAAGTGAAAGTAAAAGTATCGTTCCCACGAAGAACGGGCTACCAAGCACCAAACTTATAACTTCTCCATTGTTTAAGCATCGAAAAGTGAGTGGAAATATATTGAAATAAAAACAAGCAGGTAAATAAAAGTAAAGAAATCAATACAAAACAAACTAGGGCTTAGGCATCATCGATTGAATCCCCCCTTGTAACCAATTAAACCCTATTGATTTTAATTAATACACTTTTCCTACGATCCAACTCACGAAAATATTTGTAATCTCCTTTCGAAAGTAAAACAAACATGCCAAGGAATGCTATGTGTCTACTTTCGTGATCACATACGGATCCCTTGGCCCATTGCACACAAGAGTTGTGTTAGTTAAAAAGCCCTCGCTAATTAACCAAATCGATCGCACAAGAGCACGATTATTTCTAACCTATGCATCCCTTATGTCTATAACACAAATAGTCAGATTTTATACACACCCTTTCGTAGTCGAATATAAAATCTCAAAACTTGTAAAGATTGACCAAAAATTCACAAGTAATAAAAACCTTGAATTATAGATAGGAAGTATGTAAAATTAAACTCAAAGGGGTTCAACAAAAATTACAAGGGTTTCATCAACGACAAACCTAGAACCTTATGATTTAATTAGCTAGACATAGCAAAGAGAAAAAAAAACAAAACATGATAAAACTAAAGGAAACAAAAGGCAAACTCGGCTTGAGGCGATAATCTTGAAGGAAGGACTTGGCACTTGAATTGTCATCCTTCTAGAGCTTGTTGTCTTTGAACTCTTCTTGAAAATCAGCCAAAAGTGTCTGAAAATTGTGCCTTTGATGTCCTTAAATAGTGATCGGGGGATTGGAGTCAGAATTCTAATAGGAAACAAACTTTCTTGTGTGCGCATGCTTACGTGGACGACTTTAGCTCTTCAGGATGGCTTTTCCTATCCCATTTTGCACGGATTTGAGGCCTTCTACAAGTGTTGGGACGGTCATGGATGGCCGGGACTGCTTTGTGGCCTTCGGGTTGGCTTAAGCCGTCTTGTTATGCTCTGGAATAAGGCTTTGGTACATTGGGACGGTTTCACGCATGCTGGCCGTCCTATACTGCACAAATTCAGCAGCTGTTGGAAGTGTCAAGATGGCTTCACATGTCGAAACGGCTTCGTGCGCATCAAGACAGCTAAAGCCGTCTCGGTGCGTACGCTCACGTTCTTGGCTTGATTTCGGCCCCAAGTTCCTACAACAGAAACTCTTGTGGGTGCATATAAGCATCAAAACCTTGGAAAAATTGTGCTTTAAGGGCGCAAAAACACTTTAAATTGATCAAATTAAGGTTTTATTATATACAGCACAAATTTTATCCTTAGAACTTTGAAACCTTAAAAAAAATCAATGAAAAGCACACAAAGCTTGTGCATCAAAGTGTATACATTTTAAGCTTATCAGGCGCAACGAGTAATATTTATTTCAGGTGGTTGCCTTGGTTTGGGGCGGGAGCGAGCGGGCGCGCGCGAGGGGGGGTGGTCGGGTGCACAACAGCCTTTTTTTTTTTTTTTTGCGATGACATTTGCGACGGATGTGGTTGGTCGCAAAATACCAAAAAATGTACCAGTTTTGCGACCAATCTAGTCTGTTGCAAATGTTGTAACCCAAACTCGCCTATTTGGATCGTAAAATAATCGGTCGCATTGGTATCAAAATTTGCCACTCAGTTTTATGACACAGACTCCAATCGGTCGCAAATTCGGTCTCAAAACTGTTTTACAACCAATATTTAGCTAAAATTAGTTGCAAAATTCGGAGCAAATTTGCATTTTTCTAGTAGTGTCTTTCAGCCAAGATGCCAAGTGTTTAAGCTTTTTGAGTCATACGAATGTGAGTTTTAATATACAAAATAGCCATTTATGCCGATTGTATAATAGACTTTTTGTATTTTCATAATTCGAGGTAATTGATGTAAAAGTTTGTTCCTAGTTTTTAGAGTATTGATATACTCCATTCATATGTCATAAACAACTTTCTACCCGAAAAAGAAAAAAACAGAGTTCAGTTCAAAATATTAGAAAAAGTATTAATACTATAATAGTCTTTGAGAGTGTTTGGTTAAACTTACATAAAATATCTTATAAGATGTTTGATATTATTTTAAAAATGAACTTGTAAATTGTTTGTGTTGACAAGATGGGTGTAACTTGTTGGATGTAACCAATCAATTTTGTAATTAAGTTAGTTAAAAATAAAAGAACTTGTAAAGATCTTAAAAGTAAGTTGACAATTCCTTATTTTTTTTAAAAAGAATAACAAAAGTAATTAACATTTTATTTTAGAAGTTTATAAATTTTTTATGTAAAAGTTTTACCAAATACTATAAAATATTATATAAACTCTCAAACATTTTATAAGACATGTTTAACTGAATAAAAGTTTAGCCAAATACACTCTTGCTTAACTTTCAACTTATTATCCATAAAAATAAGAAATTTCACTTTTAAGTTTCATATAAAACACTAAACCAAAAGAAAAATGGAAAAAAAACCCTCTAAACCTATTAAAAATAGGCCATATGAAGAAAAGTGCGTCCTCCCTATGCCCCCAAAAATGTCCTCTTTTTTTGGCCCCATGATTGACCAGCTAATTTAATTATTACTTTTAGTACACTAATAACTGAAAAAAATAACAATTAATACAATAAATACCAAAATTTGAAAGTTTTACAAATTCAAGATAGATGAAAACAAATATAACCATAACTTAATAAAAAACAAAACTATCCAAAGAGAGGTAGTTAACAAGGTAAACAACTTCACTACTAATGAATCACACACAAATAGAGAAACTTATTTTTAGAGTACTTGAAGTAATATAAATATAGTAACATGTTCTTTTACATTTCCGATATTCAAAGAGAGGGAGAGAAAAATAAAAATAAAAATAATAAATAAATAAATAACGAAAAACTAGGCCACACCTGAAAAGAATTTGAGTTGCGGAACACCTGAGCATTCCTCTCTCTCTCTCTCTCCCCCACCGGAAAGTAGTGTTTCAGGTTTTTTCCGATCGGCTCTGATTCTTTTCTTGAAAAAATTTGTAGCACCAGGGGCGCTCACTACGCACCTGGCGCTTCATAGTCTCTCCCCTTTTTCCTCTATTGTGCGCCCACCTAGAGGATATAATATATCCAAATAAAGAAAAAAAGAAGGAGAAAATACGAAGAAGGAGATATGGGGGATGTGTTGTTGTGGATTATCTTCTTCTTCATTCTAATCGGCATTATTATTTTGTTAGTTTTCCAGGTTAGTTTTTGCGACAACCCTTTTCCTTTTTATTGAGAATCTTTGTTGGTTGCTTGTGTTAATTTTGTAGGTTTTATGTTCTTGGTGGGACATGTGATTTTGAAGAATTGGTGGGATGTAATTCATATGATTTCATATTTTATGTGGTTAATTGGATCGTGGTGCAACATATCAAGATGGGATTTTTATTATTAGTTTTTCTAGTTGCCTTTTGAATTCTAAAATATGCATTGTGTAGAAATTCATCTTGTATTCTAGCATAGTACTTTGGGAAGGTCATGCAAGAGTTCAGATTAGATTGTTGTCTTTTAATTTGATCCAAATAATTTCATCGTTTTGGATGAGCATATTAAAGGGTTTTTTTTTTATGATTTGAGGGGTCAAAATTCAAAATTTTAGAAAAAAATGCATGAAAATTTAGCTTCATATGCACTGTCGCCCTCCCGCACATCTCCGTCCTTGCTTGTGTGTATTAACATGCATAATTTTTGTTTATATCATCAAGAATGCATTTTGTGTTTGGAAATTGACAATTATTTTAATGATATGCAGCTCATGTGCTTGGCGGATCTAGAGTTCGATTATATCAATCCTTATGATTCTGCCTATCGAATAAATGCCGTGGTTTTACCCGAATTCATTACACAAGGAGTTCTATGCTTTCTCTTCCTTGTAACAGGGCATTGGGTTATGGCACTTTTCTGTCTCCCATACCTCTACTACAATGTGAAATTGTAAGATAACTTTTGCTTGTTTCTAAATTGAATTGAAGTAGCATTGCTTATTCCATACTAATATATGCACAACATTTCTAGTCCCGTTTATACATCGATGTATTGATTTCTCATAGCATGCATATCTCTTCTTGCCTATTAGCTTTTCACATTCAGATCGAAGCTTGTGGAAAGCTTCATTCCTTCGGCATATTCAAAAAGCATTTTCTTTGAGGAAATAGTTTCAATTTCATTTTTCTCCCTTCATTTGCTGACACCCCCTGAGAAGTTTGCTTCAAATCTTACAAGAAAAATGGAGTGCATTTATCAGTTCTATATATGCTGCTGATACTTCCTCTGGATGTGTAAATGCCTAATCTTTTGTAATGACTATTAGCACAGAATAATTTTACATTCTTGTTTCTTGGTTTTAATTGTTCCGAATTGTTGATATTTGACTAGTAGAATGGAAAATCTGTAGTAGGAAGCAAATGCATGCTTGTCATGCCCATTACTTGGTTTTGGATCATAAGCGAAAAAACTTTATTGCATGCAATTCACATAAAGAGATTAGACTTAGTTTGAACTTCTGGTTCACTTGATCCTATAATTGCATTTTGAGCTATAAGTGTATATAAATCTGTAGTGAATAGTTCCTTTGCAGCATTAAATGTTTGCTTGCTAGCAGGTATGGTAATGGTGCGGGTTTAGTGAATCCCATAATACATGTCGGCTCTTGGGTGGACCTGAGTCCTACCTGCCTCATCTTTGGTCATAATCTTAGGATCTTGTGTCTTTAATCTTGATCAATCTCTATCACTCACTAGTCTTTTACCTTTTTTCACCGTGGGACATTGTGTATTGGCTCTGTTGTGTCCTTACTGAATACACACGTGAGACTCTCTTTTAGCACACGTTGATAGATATGAATAAAGTGGTTTGTTATGCTCTTGGACCAGGTATCTTCAAAGACAGCACCTTGTAGATGTAACCGAGATTTTTAACTTGCTTATTTGGGAGAAGAAGCAACGGTTTTTCAAGCTAGGCTATTGCGTATTTCTTCTCTTCATGTGCTTGTTCTGGTGAGTAAAAATTGTTCAGCCTCTTAATTTGTCGTAACGAGCCTTTTAACTCCTTCGGAATTCATAAAGAATAGCAAGCTAATAATTATTCTTGTTGGTGTAGGATGATTTTCAATGCACTCGAAGACGAGTAGACATTACAGTTTAGTTTTTGTACTAGTCTGAAATTCGAGTATCGGTTAGCTGCTGCATTTTCTGGACGGATAACAATGTTTTAGGCTTGTGAGGTCCATCTTCTTTTCTTTGTAAGTTAAAATTTTAGCAGTTTTAGGTTTAAGGTGGACTCGTCTAATCTTGGGTTGATTGTAGAACTGTACAAAAATAGAATGTTATAGGTTACTTGATAGGGCTGCTGTTGTATTGAATTTTTGAGGTCCCTTTTCTCAATTTTTATGGATAAATCGTTTTGCTTCTTATTCCATCTTGAATCATATTTTAATTGGTATACGATAATCTTGGCGTTGTTTATAATTACATGGGGCATACTTGTTATATTCCTATGGTTTCATGTGTTCCAATTATACTTCAATATTCTTCAATTTTAATCTATCTATCTATATTATAAAAATGCGAATAACTTATCAAAGTTTTACATTTCTTTCTTTTTAAAAAAAAATTAAAATAACTTTATATAATTGACAATGAATAATATTTATTAAACGTCTTTTGGTAATCTCAAAAGTTAAAGTGTGAAGAGTATATGTATATATGTAAATAACCTTATATAATTGATAATGAATAATATTTATTAAACGTCTTTTGGTAATCTCAAAAGTTAAAGTGTGAAGAGTATATGTATATATGTAAATATTATTTAGTCAGCAGATCTGTATTTTAAGCATAATTCTAGATTGATTAGGATTTGTTCTTTACTTTTCTTTTACCATTGTAGATGTATATAACACTCTCAGCTTGAATAATATACAAGAGATTTCTTTTCCAAACTACATGGTACCAGAGGCAACCCTAAAAAAAGAGATCGTGGGTTTCATGGGTACCCCCCGTAGGGTGTTTTTTAGGTCTCACCTCTAGCATAGGGAGGAGCGTCACCCAAAGATTGGCGTCCCCTCCAATTTCGGCACCCAAAGATTGGCATCGCTGCTTAGTTTCTAGCATACCAAGGTGTGTTGTCGGGTGTTTTGTTGTTGTTTGGTATTGTAGTGATTGTTCTGGTATTGTTGTTGATGTTTCATCTATTTCGTTGCCTTGCCATTGTTCGTCTAGCTTATTGTGGCCCTTCAAGCGTGATGGAGGAGAGTAAGATAACGATTATATATGTGATTCCAGTGATGACTAAAATTACTGAGCACAAACTCAATGGGTCGAATTATTTGGACTGAAATAAGATAGTCCGAGTTTATTATGAAGTAATGAAAAAGATGACCATCTCACATAAATTCCACCTATGAATGATAAAAAGAAGGTGTGACTAAGAGACTTTCACTAAGAGACAATGAACGGTTATTGTAGCAAATACGGAACTCTATCGATAGTGAGGTAATTAATGTGAGTTTGTTAAGGAATTGATGAATTACTTAGATTTCTTATTTTCCAAAAAAGGGATATTTCTCGTATTTATGAAGTTTTCAAATCATTTTACCAAACAGAGAAGCATGATAAATCCTTAATGGCTTATACTTCATGGAGTTTAAGAGAGTTGATGAGGAACTGAATGTTTTATTGCCTTTTAGTATTGATGTAAAAGTTCAACAAACTCAAAGGGGCAGATGGTTGTTATGAGTTTCGTGGCAGATTTTCCTTTAGAATTTGAGGCTACTAAATCTCAAATTCTCTGGAGTTCTAAGATTTCCTCCTTACATGACAGTTTTACTAGACTGCTGTGAATTGAAAATATACCCTCTCTTCAATCTAGCAGAGCCCTTATTAGTCGGGATAATACTGGCCGAAAATACAACAAAGGTAATAATAGAGGAAAACGTGGAGGAAATGATGTACCTGATAATCACAGTCAAACATCAGGAGGTGTGGTATGTTTTAGTTGTGCTGAGACGGGTATATGAAGCGCTTTTGTGGACATTTGGGTAATCGGTCTTAGAGGAATCATCAAACAACGATTATTGTGACAAGCTCATCCTCCGAGAAAACTACGAATGTTGTGACATGCTCCTCGTCTGAGAAAACCATTCTTGTCTTTGCTGATGGATTTGCCAAGTTCTTTCAATACTAGGAATCGTTGAAGGCGTCATCTACTCCTATCACTGCTATTGTCGAGTCTTATTTCCTCCTTATCAAAATGGTTTATTGACTTTGGTGCAATAGGTCATATGATAAGAAACTCTAGCATTTTTTCTACTTTTGAGTCATGTTCATCGTCTTCAAGTGTCACTTTAACATTTGGGTCAAGCTCTGGTGTCCTTGGGTCTGGTACTATTCACCCTACCCTTCAATTTCTCTATCATATGTTTTGAGTATACTAAAATTTTCTTTCAATTTAATATTTATGAGTAAATTGACTTGTGCCTTGAACTGTTGTATCACATTTTCCCCTGTTCATTGTGTATTTCAAGATCATATGACAAAGCAAACTATTAGTAGAGGCTTTGAATTTGGAGGTCTCTATATTCTGGACACTCAAGTACTTAAAGCTGTTGCTTGTTCTAGTATTTTAACCCCATTTGAAGCACACTGTCAATTAGGTCATCTTTTAATTTCTACCACCGCTGAAGAAGTTGTGTCCTCAATTTCATAGTTTAGGTTCATTAGACTCTGAGTCGTGTCAGTTTGTGAAACATCATCGCACTTAAATGAGCCAATTGTCCTTTTGAATTGGTTCATGTCGATAATTGAGGTTCGTGTTCTATTGTGTCCAAAATTATATTTAGATATTTTCTTACTTTTGTGGATGACTTTTCTCGTGTCACTACGTTATATTTTATGAAGAATCATTCTGAATTGTTCTATCACTTCTCTTCCTTTTGTGCTAAGATACAAACCCGATTTAATGTTTCTGTTCAAACTTTGAGAAGTGATAATGCTAGAGAGTACTTTACAGAAACTTTTTAGGCTTATATGACTCTTCTTAGTATTCTTCATTAATCCTCTTGTGTTGATTCCCCATCTCAAAATGGAGTGGCTGAGAGAAAGAATAGACGTCTCCTTGAGACAGCTCGAGCCCTCTTATTCCAAATGAAAGTTCGTAAACAATTTTGGGCTAACGCCATTTCTACAACCTGCTTCATGATTAATCGCATGCCATCAGTAGTTCTTAATGGTTAGATTCCATATAATGTTCTCTTCCTTACTAACTCCTTGTTTCTAATAGAACTTAAAATATTCAGTAATACGTGTTTTGTTCATGATCTTCGTCCATTGGTTTCACGAGGTACCTTTTAGATTTTTGGAAACGGAGCATCGTGCAGCTATTAATTGCCAGATGCAATTACGTACGCCTAATACATATGAGAATAGCACAACAAATAGTTGTGCGTCACAACCACGTCCATATCAGTGGCGCGTTTTAGAGGGACAACAAATACAAGATTTAACTGAAAGTCAATTCCATTGATAGCATAAATATAGTTACACTACAACAGCAAGAAAGATTACAATGGACTAGACCAAGAGGGAAAAATCCAACGCTCGACTAGGCTTCACTATACTTCACTTCAACTATCTATCCCCACCCTATAATAGCTTACAAAAAATAAACCCTATTGACAGCAGTAGATATTAAAAGGTTGAACAATGAGATAAAAAATGAAAAATATTACAATGCAAGAATAAAATACAAAAATGGTCTAACATCTAGAATTCGGCAGAGTTTTCATTGCGATCTACCATCTTTAGGTGAAGGTCGGTGCGGAATGCAATCAAGGTGGCTTGGTGCACGTAGGCCTATCCTTGACATTCTCCCCCCTTTAAATTGGTGACATCCTTGGCGCCGTGGAATTGTGGTACACCTCGATGAGAGGTTTGAACGCCTTCAGATTTGTCACTCGCTCCCAAGTATTCTCCTTGCTGTTGTATCCTCTTAATTTCACCAATTATTCGCCATGTGTTTTCTTTGTTGTGTGCACGACTTGGTATTTCAAGTTGGCTTCTGCTACCCTCTTCTCCATCTTCTGCACTTCTAATTGTTGACAGTTTGGTTATTTGCGATAGGGGTCCTTTTGGTCTGCTGAATATGACTTCAATTGGCTGACATGCAGGACATTCTAGATCTTCCATCAGGGAGGTAGCTCTAACTTGTAGGCTACCGTCCCAATGCATCTTATGACGATCACAAGTCCGATGTATTTTTGCATCAACCGGGGATCCCTCCCCTTCGATGACTTCGAGAGCCTAGGACTCGGGACCTTTACCATCACTTTGTCTCCCCTATTAAATTCAAGGAAACGATGATTTTGATCAGCATACTTCTTCATTCGGTTATTGGCTTTCTCCAAGTAACCACGGGGTGATTTCAATATTTTGCTTCTATTCTTGGGATGCAAGAGGAGATTTCACACTTTGTGGGGAGTCAATGGTGTGAGGGAGCCGAGTTTGTTGCCCGATAACTATCTCAAAAGCGCTCTTATTAGTGGTAGAGCTCATTTGAGTATTAAAGCACAACCGAGCAACAAACAAGAGCTTCACCAAATTCATCTGCATGCCTCAAATATAGTGTCAAAGATATTTCTTCAACATGGAATTGAAGTGCTTCATTTGGCCATTAGACTAGGGGTGATAGCTTGAGCTCAAATCTAATTTTATATTATGCTCTGTTAACCTGATTAAATATTAGAAATTAATCAAGCCTAAGTAATCATACATAAAATTAAATATTGTGAAGAAGAGGGAAAAAGCTAGATGTTATTTTCCCAATTTCTCGATTATTTATTTCTTTTGTTTATTATTATTATTATTATTATTATTATTAGTATTATTATTATTATTATTCCTTAGCTCCCATTAATAGATGATAATTGAATCAAAGGGTCAATCCTATAACTACGGCTAGGCTTCAAATTGAAATTGGTAAGGTACTTAGAAACACATGTATCTAAGTTAGGTAGTTATTTTTGGTTGCTCATCTATTTCTCTTTTTGCTCATAAAGAGAAGCTAAGATTGAATGATCCATCAAATGATAAATCTCATGAAATAATATCTCAATTCTTGATAATATATTATGATGAGTTTGAAAAATTAAATTCGTATTTTCATTTGACTATTGATAACAATGAATATGATGCCATAATTATATATGGTTTTATTATATAATGATAAAAGTATATAAAAAATAAAAATAAAAAATCTTAATGCCGATGTAAACGTTTAGAAAAATTCTTCCGTATGTACACCAACAATGGTTAAAATATCATAGGATATATTTTTGTATAAGAATAGATTTTAGGCTAAATTCCATATTTGCCCCCTGTGGTTTAGCGAAGTTGCATAAAATCCCCTATAGTTTAAAAATATGCAAAAAACCTCCTGTAGTTATCAAACACTGCATAATTTCCCATGTTAACGGAGTGAGGTGCACGCGCCTAGGGTGCGTTTGGGCATGTAATTTAGTTTCATATTGACTTTTAAAAGAGATTAAAATGACCAAAATACCCTTAAATAAAAACATATTCACTATTATGCCTATTTTCTTATAAATTTAAATTAATTTATCCAATATTACAAATAGATCCTTTTACTTTTTAAGTTTTAATTTTTTCACCACCTTCAACATTACTCTTCCACCAGCACCGTCGCCAGAGCCGCCACCGCCGAAGATCCCGCCGGAGTAGTGGCTCAAAACCTCAGTGTATGCGTTTTCGCTAGCTCAACAAAATCCCTCTATCAATTTCACAAAATCTCAAACCATTTGCATTTAATTTGAAAAAAAATCAACAAAAATCCTAGATCCACCACAATATTTATTGCGTCTTTCTCACATAATAACTGTTAAATCAGCCATTAAAACTCAATAATGTCACCATCAATGGGTTCCTCTCCTCGAGTTTGTCAAAATAGTGTATAATTTTACATGATTTGATGAAAAAATGGAAAAAACTATATACGTATGTATGCATGTGTAGATCCGCCGCCGTCGAGCTTGGTGGCGTCGGGGGAGAAGGAGATCCGCCGCCGTCGAGCTTGATGCCGTTGGGGAAGGAGGCGTGACTGTGTGTGTGCGTGTTTGTGTGTGTTCGTGTGTGTGCGTGACTGTGTGTGTGTGTGTGTTCGAGTTCATGTGTGTGCGTGACTGTGTGACTGTGTGTGCACGTGTTTGTGTGTGTTTATGTGTGTGCGTGACTCTGTGTGTGTGTGTGTGTGTGTGTTCGTGTTCGTGTGTGTGTGTGTGTGTGTTCGTGTTCGTGTGTGTGCAGAGTGTGTGTGTGCGTGACTGTGTGACTGTATGTGTGTTGTGTGCATGACTCTGTGTGTGTGCGTGAGTGAGTGTGTGTATGTGTGCTGTGTGTGTGTGTGCGTGCAAAGAGTTTGTGTATGTGTGATGTGTCTGTGTGTGCGTGCTGTGTGTGTGCAGAGTGTGTGTTTGTGTGTGTGTGTGTAGAGTGTGTGCAGAGTGTGTGTGTGTAGAGTGTGTGCAGAGTGGTGTGTGTGTAGAGTGTGTTTGGGTGTGTGTTTGTGTGTGCACAGATTGTGTGTGTGGGCAAAGTGTGTGTTAGTGTGTGTGTTTGATGCTAGTGTGTGTTTGTATGTATTTTTTATTATTATAATTTAGTTAAATTTATATATAATTATATATTTTTATACTTTATATATATGTTATATTTAATTTTATAATTAAAAATCAATCTCAACCGTTAATTTTTTTAAATGAAGATTTAATGGCTAAAAACAAAGGGGCATAACGGGAAATACCTGTCAAAGTTTAATACCGTCAACTAGGATTTAACGGCACTGTTGCCCTAGGGCATGTGAGCATGGTTTTATGAACCATAGGGGGCATTTTGCCTATTTTTAAACAATAGGAGGTTTCACGCAATTTCGCTAAACCACAGGGGGCAAATATAGAATTTAGCCTAGATTTTAATACCAAAACTAATAAAATATTGCGGCACCAAATAAATAAATATACAATTTTTTAATATACGTGAATATACATATATATATTATATACAATTTTGTACAAATAAGAATAGAAAATATAAATTTTGATAAGTATAAGCACACTATGTGGAAATAAAATCTTGTTTCCATGTATTATCTATTAAAAGACATAAAGTAAGAACAAAAAAAACGTGGAGGACAAAATTAAAAAAATTAAAAGAAAAATTGTTTAGTAAATCGAACATTTTCGCCTAACGGAATTGATTGTGCTCAACTAATTTTTGATAACATTAACAATGTTGGCCATTATTCAAAATGATGATACAATAGCAGCTCAATCAAAGCAAATTCCTAATCTAAATCAATGAAAAAGAACCCTTCTTTTTGCATCAGGTTGTTCAGAGAACATTTTACAAACATTTGTTAAAACCTGTCGTTGTTTCTTAAGGATGATTTTACAAAACTCTTTCTGGACCTATCTTTGGTATCCAGTCTAACCCACAAAGCCCTAAAACGCCTATCCTGCGGCTTCAGCGGGCACAACAGGGTTTAACAACATACCAAGACTGTATCCAGAACATCTAAACCTTTAGAAACAAGACTGGTTCAATAGTTTAACCAATGCAAAAAGGTTGCAAGAAGATTATGGAACCAAGAGTTTAGCCATTATCATGTCTTAGCTTTGACATTATTTAACACACTAACAACTTAACAATACATGATGACAAATTTAATCTAAACAATTATTTAAATAAAGCTTAATAAATAAAAAGGAACAAAGCGTACCATGAGTGTTAACTCTAAACTTCTGAGTAGAAGCTTTTTATTTCTTTTATAAGATCTATTACAAGGCAACAGTAGAGATAGTATATTACAAGGAACAAAAGGAAGAAAAAGAACATGTAAAGAAGAGATGGGAAGAAAAAGAGAGGTTGAATAGTTGGAGTAGAAGTACTAGCTTCAGAACTATCTTTATCTGTTTCTTTATCTGTTTTTTCTTTTTCAACTAAGATTTTATTTACTTTTTGATTTACTCTATCAGTTTTAGTAATAATTTGATCAATTCTATTTATAGCAAGATTAATCTGTTCACCTAATATTATGAGATACAGATTAGAATAATTATTTTGTTGAATTAAACTATTTAATAGTTTAACATTTGTTATTATAGTTTTTTCTTCAACTAATTTTGCAAAAGCATTATATTCCCTACTTTGATTATTTGTTTTTATTATAAATTGTTCATGAGGAGGATATACTCCTGTAACAACATTATTTGAAGATATTTCAAAAGTTCTTTCTAAAACAGAAATTTTATTTTCTAAAGTTTCATTTATCTTAAAAATGAACCATTGTACAAAAGGTATTATTTCATTAATTTCTGAAAGATGTGAATAATATTCTTCAGATATTAATTTCATTTCTGAAGGGTTAAAAGTTTTATAAAACCATTGTCTGAATTTATTCCAGTTAGGTTGATTAAATTCATTTTTACATTGTTGGCGTGCCAGGGATCCTGGACTAAAATCAATTTTGGTGTAATTCATTAGGAAACTATTTATACATGATATCCCATTTCACTTGGGGTTGGATCGATTTCATCGATTTTCTTAGTAGGGGAAACAAAATAATCTTAATCAATTTTTAAATGTTTGAATGGATCATTTAAATATATTGTTGAATCTAGCGATTTATCAGATCTAGCAGGACTATCACTATCTTCTTCTTTTTTAATTTCAGAAAGACGAGAAGTTGAAGATCTCGAAGGAAATTTAATTTGATAAGGTGTAGGTGATATAAAAGAGTATCTAGATTGACTAGATTCTGGTCTGTAACCTATTCTTGGTAAAGAAAGTTGTCGTTTTGGCATTTTAATAAAAACATTTCCCTCTTGGGTTTGTTGAATTTCAGTAGGTTGGTCTGAAATATCATTTATGACAGGGGCGGCTTTTTCCATTATCCAATTTTCAGGAAATTCAATTTCATTCCACTTTATGGCTCTTCTTGTAGTAATATTAGATTTACTAAAATTAGACTCAATTACTATTGTCTCATTAGCTAATTTATCTTTTTGTTTACACTGGGGATTAAGTGTATGTAAAGTTTTATAATAAATTCTATAACAAATACATATTACTTCAGATCCAGGGGCATAATTATATCTATGGGTTTTAACATTCAAAGTTAATGCATCCAATATATTACTATCTGTGAATGATAGTTGTAAATTAGGAAATACATTAAAATATACCGGGCCATGAGCCAGGCTACTTTCAATTATTCCCATTATAGATTGATCCCAATTAAAGTTTCTACCATCTCTTAAGACTGCTAGAAAACTTTCAAGTAAACCTTCTAAGGTTAAAGGTTTAAAGGCGATTTGAACTAATCCTATATGTAAGAATTTATACAGATTCCTGTATCTACCTAAATCTCTTTCAGTTAAGAGTTGTATTACTATTTCATCTTTATTTAAAGATATAGTTTCTTCAGTTGTTTTAACAATCTATTTCCATGAAATTTTTTCAAATGTACCTATTTTATAGATTTCATTAATATTCATTTTAGGAATAGACCATTTGTTTAACAAATCTAAATCCTGTGGTAATTCTACCTCATGACTAACACTGTTTTTAACAGTTTGTTTATCAGATCGAAATATATTCATCATAATAAGCATACAAAGTGTGTGTTAAATAATATCGCTACTAAGACAATCAAATAACATGGCTCTGATACCATATGAGGCAGGACCCTTCTTTTTGCACCAGGTTGTTCAGAGAACATTTTACAAACATTTGTTAAAACCTGTCGTTGTTTCTTAAGGATGATTTTACAAACTTTTGAAATTACAAAAAGACGAACAATTATTGTCCTTCAGGCATCTGAGCACAGTGAATTGGCAGACAGAATAATTTGGCAGGCGGCTGATTTGTCAAAAAGGACACAGTGACATCTTTAATCAGCATCTCGAACAGTGACTTCAATTATGCAGGTTTAACAGTTCTTCAAATTATTGATTGATGACGTCATGGCTTACGTCTGGAATGGCTGGCGTCATGGATGACATCTTCAAACAGGTTTTTTACCTTGAGCTTTATCCAACAGAGCAATCATAGCGTCAATTTGAACTTCAGACTCCTCTGCATATGGATCCTGGGATTCTCCAGCAAGAACTTCCTCTTTAGAGGATGAAGACATGGAGATTAAGTCATCCGTATTCAAATCAAAATCAAAGTTTTCTTTTAATTCGTGCTGAACTTGGTTAAGATATGCATTTATCACATCTTTCCTAGAGAAATTTCCTTTCATTTTGAATTCTATAAGAATCTCTTGGAAAGTTGATTTTCCAATAGCATCTTCATCTGCTTGCTTCTGATAATCATGGATATTCATTTTAATGAGATCAATAGTTTCTTGACCAAATAAGGTTCCAGTTTTGGGGTCTATCATTATAAGACGTTTCCAGAATGAGGTAAAGTGAATGCGTTTAACGCAGGGTAGGTGTTCAGGGGTGTAACCTAATTCAGGTTCCCACTTCCAAATCCATGGGAGTGAAAATTCAATGAAAAAATGGAAAGAACTTATTCCTTCAGGCCAAATTTTAAGGTCTTTGGATTTTTTAACTAAGGGAGAGACTGTAAGCCAAGCTGAATAAAGGGTTTTAAACGGTTCTGGGAGAATTTTAATTGATGGGCCAAAGGTCATCCACCATGAAATGAACCATGAAGGAAGATTATCTGATTTAATCGTAGGACATTTTTTAAACATCCAGGTGTGTTTTTTCTTATGATTATCATAGAGAAAACACCTCATAAAGGCATTAACATAGTCCCAGTAATTATACTTTATAAGAGTTTTTAACTCTGGACTATAAATTTCTTTTTCTGAGAAGGTACTTATACCCCATTCCTCTGCAGATATTATCTGTTTAATCACGGCTTTAGTATAATTATAATAAGCCATGGTTCCTGTAGGATAAGCATGAAAAAACTGGACAGTACCAGTTTTAGAAAGTATTAACTCATAGATGGTTCTGGTTTTATCAGTACCACCTGGAAAAGATCTTGTTTCCAAATATCTGTGAGTTATCGCATTTGGATCTGTGGAGATTAACAAATCTTTTTGTTCAATTATGAATAATATATCTTTTCGTTCCATTAGAACATAAGGAAGAGGTTCCATGTCTTGGAAGACTTCAGGATTTTTTAACTTATCTGCATATGATGAGGAATTACCTTCATCTCTTTGTGAAGATGAGTTACCTGACTCTGTAGAAAAACTTTCATTATAAAGTTTTGTTGAACCCATCTGATTTATCAGATTGCCTCTGCCTCTGCCTCTACGGATATTACCGTAGCCTCTATAGGGATTATTTTCTCGAGGAAACATTATTCCTGTAAAATTTTATGCAATATAACTTGTATTAATTATTCGGGCAAGAATTTTCTGTTGTTTCTTTAATTCTTCCAATTGTAATGTATGCGTATGAAAAAGAGGGTGAATAGGATCAGGAAAATAAAGAAACCAATCATTTAATCTTTTAAGTTCTTTATCTATTTTCTTAGCCTTTTGCACATAATAATGAGGGTAGGGTCTTGAACCAAGAAAATATTCATGAACCTTTCTTAATTTATAAAGATTAATATCACCTTGATCTGTGAGTCCTAATTTATTAAGATAATTATGGAAATTTAATTCCCATCCAGCTTTATCTTCTTCAGAAAAATGTAGTAATTTTCTCTGAATCATCATGCGCCAAAATATCGGACCATCCATCTGTTAATTAAGAAGGATTATGTAAATAACCTTTTTCAACAATTTCAATTTCATGAATTTCTTTAAGATTATTTTGAATATTTTCATTGATATCATTAATATCATCTTGAGTTAATGTCATGCGAGAAAGTATATCATGAAGAAATTTTAAATTATCATGATATTCTTGTTTTAATTCATGAAGTCTTTTTAAATAAGCTTCTTCCTTTTCATCAGGAGATTGATACAAACTGTAGTTTGTAAAAATGTTTGACATCTGCAAAATTAAATAATAAGTTTATCAATTAAATTTTTTAAGTGATATTTTAGACTAAGATAAGCTTGATAATGCCATGTAAGGTATCTTCTATCTGAATAAGATAGAGGATTAGGACTATCAAGATATCGATTATTCATTAAGGCAAATTTAATGTCCTTACACATTCTGTTAGTAATTTTGAAATCTTGAAAAACTTTAGTTTTATGAGTACCTTGAAACTCATAGAACTGAAAATTATCATGATTATGATAAAGAGAAAACCAAACATACTATGTTCCTATAGGACAATATGAATGGAATGTAATGCCATTTGGATTAAAAAATGCCCCTTCAGAATTTCAAAAAATTATGAATGATATATTTATCCCTTATACTACTAATTTCATAATTGTATACATAGATGATATTTTGGTATTTTCAAAAACCATTGAATTGCATTTTAAACATCTTGATATTTTTAAGAAAATTATTATCAACAATGGTCTAGTAATTTCTCAACCAAAAATGTTACTTTTTCAAACCAAAATAAGATTTCTTGGACATAATATTGAGAAAGGGAAAATAATTCCAATTAATAGAAGTATTGAATTTTCTTCAAAATTCCCTGATGAAATTAAAGATAAAACACAACTTCAAAGATTTCTTGGAAGCCTTAATTATATTTCCCCTTATTATAAAAATTTAGCACAAGATACTGCTATTCTTTATGATAGGCTTAAAAAGATTCCTAAACCCTGGAATTCAGCTCATACTCAAGCAGTACAATTGATTAAATCTAAGGTGAGTAATCTTCCTTGCCTTATGTTAGCTAATCCAAATTGGGAAAAAATAATAGAAACTGATGCTAGTGACATAGGGTTTGGAGGTATATTAAGTCAGATTTCCCCTTTAGATAAATCTAAGCAATTAATTAGATTTCATTCTGGAAAATGGAATAATAGTCAAAAGAATTATGCTACTGTTGCTAAAGAAGTTTTAGCCATAGTTAAATCCATATTGAAATTTCAAGATGATCTGTTTAATAAACCTTTCACTGTGTTTACAGACTGTCAATCAGCTAAATTTATGTTTGATAAAGATTTTAAACATGATGTGAGTAAACAGATGTATGCTAGATGGCAATCACATCTCGCTCCTTTTGATTTTCAAATAAAATATAAAAAAGGAAAAGAAAATAGTCTTCCTGATTTTCTAACTAGAGAATATTTACAGGATAATGCCTCCCCGAGCAAGACTTTTACCTAGGATAACCATTCCCAGGATTCCAGTGATACTGTTTTATGAAAGAGATGCATATATGCATATGTATAATCAACCCCTAAGATTCCATGTTCTTAAGAAAAGAGGAATTGCTGATATAGTTCAAAGATCTAGGCATATTGATAGATTGGTTAAAAATGTTGAACGATGTCTTGATACAGGATGTTACCTTTCACTTAATGGAGACTCTAGAGTAAGGCTTAGAGAAGCAGATAAGACTGATCTTAACCGTATGTTACCTTATTTTAAGGTAATGAAAGATTTGATTAATACTGGTATTAATGGTACTTGTATTGCTTAAAGCAAATCATTCATCATGAATGAATCCGCTGAATGTAAGTGTTTTTCCCATAAACAATCTTTGCTTAAACATAAATTTGTTTCCATGTATTATCTATTAAAAGACATAAAGTAAGAACAAAAAAAACGTGGAGGACAAAATTAAAAAAATTAAAAGAAAAATTGTTTAGTAAATCGAACATTTTCGCCTAACGGAATTGATTGTGCACAACTAATTTTTGATAACATTAACAATGTTGGCCATTATTCAAAATGATGATACAATAGCAGCTCAATCAAAGCAAATTCCTAATCTAAATCAATGAAAAAGAAAACGACCAACACCAACTAGATCAAGAAATCAAAATCAGTCTAAAAGTATTTTTTAATTATAATTATTAAATTGTTAATTTTAATTATTAAATTGTCTTTACTCGTCTTATATCTAGAGGCGAATCATCTATGAATAACAAATTATTGTTAAAAAATTAAAAATATTTCACGTGACATTATCTTACAAATTTCATCTATGATTTTTCATATTTTAAAACCCATTTCATAAACCTGTCATTCTCAATATATCGAATTAAGCAATCATTCTTGTTTGAAATATTATTCCATTTCTACCCAATTGCTTAAAAATTTAAGAAAACTTTAATTTTCTTGTGATTTTAATTCTTAAAACAAAAGAGTGGTTTTTTTATTTCAATTTTAGAACAATCTCAACTATATATATATATATATATATATTTTTTTTTCACTTTTGGGTTATGGATCTTTTGTAACGTATTGATTATTTAGCCAGAAAAAAGGGGTCAATTCAAATTTTTAGAATTTTAATATAGAATTATATCATATAATAAATATTTAACATAGAAATATTATATAATATAGATGTTGAAAAAAATTGAACCGGATCGCGTTACCCCACTCAACAACATGTGTAGTTGTCCTTGCTTACATATATATATATATATATATATATACATATATATATATATAATATTAGTTTTGCATAAGTCTTGGGATGCTAACACAGCAAAAATATAAAAATTTAACACATAACTATTATGCAAAACGCACCATGTTGCTATTGCGATGCGGATCTTATGCAAACAACAAACATATTTAATAAAGTTCAAATGAAATTTACCTATGAGCCTTCCGTTTGATGTAGGGAATTATCGTATTCAAATACGAATCATCATTTGAGTTCCTGACTTGATCGCATCCACGAACCCGAACATATCTTTGCGTACAGGAGCTCAATTGTTCTCCCTCTAAAGATAGTCAACACGAACGGATTTCCTTGGGTTCTCGAATGGAATCGAATCGAAAACCATCTTGATGTATATGAAACTATTGATATTTTAACTTTTAGAATAATTCATAAACCCTTTAGGAATAACTGAGAATGATGCATATATATTTCGAATTGTATTTTAATTCTATGATTATCGATTGATCAAAAACTACGAACATATAAATAAATCAAGAAGGGAGAATACGAACGTATCATGATTATCATACAATCATTCTCGTGTGGTATGCAATGAATTAAAGAAAAACCAAATTTTCCTCTTCTCTATGTTCATTGCCGCAGGCTCTTTGTGTATCTATATATTATAGATGCTATTACTCTAGTCCCGTACATATTATATATTTATATACTCTATTAATGAAAAGAGACGAACTTAGAAAACTCCTTTTTCTCATGTGTATCATCACTTTTCCGTCTTTTTCTCTTTGTACATCCAATGTATATGTCTATCTATATCACATGTACGTTTATCTATATATATTTCTACTTTTTCTCACATTTAATATATATGTACGCATATATATATATATGATTTATCTAGATATATATAATATCTCCTATCTAGATATATATTTATATATTAAGAATTCTTTTACTTTATTTCAAATTCTTTTAAAATAGATCCCCACTTAATTTTTTTATTTGATAATGATAAGAATCTCTATTCTTATATTAATCATAGATCAACTAAATCTCTATTTAATTGATTTAACCAATTAATTCCTAATTAATTGATTCTTCCATCAATTTCACTAAATTGATTTTATCCATCAAATCAATTAATGGGCTTGGGTTTTAAAGTCCAATTAAATTAGCCCTTTAACTTTATTCATTTAAATTAATTATTTAATTTAATTGAGCACGTCAATTAACTTAATATATTCTATTGATTAATTAACATCTAATTAATTAATGGATTGAGCTTGATTTAATTTAATTTAATTAAATTAATTTATTGATTCAATTAAATCCATCAATCAATTAATTTACTTAATCAATCGAATATATTGCATCTAAATCGATTAAATCAAAACTTTGATTTAATCCAATTAAGTGTTTCATGTACGTTTATGAGTTTATCCATTCATTTGTGTGTAACCCCTTAGGTCCACCAATTGATTAGAAATGGGCTCGCAATACATTGTGATATTTTAGATGGTAAATTCATTAATCGATTAATTAAACTCATCTAATTAATTACTTATGAATTAATATCCGTTCTAATTCATAAGACCCATCTATCGTGGTCGATGTCCAACAACAAGCTCACCACGCCTAGTCAATAGGTGAAGTGTAATGCATGAACCTGTCTGCTTATGGTTATCGTGCAAATACATTTCTTCCATTATCTAATCTCCAGATTGAGGTATAGGATATGAGATTTATCAGAAATCCTTTTAACCTCAATTCTATGGTTCTTATTTATAATTAGTCTTTCGACAATTGATCTAGAAAACTCATTTATAATCATTGTCTCTACCGTGGTCACGGATTTTTATAGACTAGTTAAAATAGAACACATAGGAGATTCACTCACTCTACAAGGTGAGCAAATGGATTCTTTATCGACTCTCACAAACCTTCATACATGGGAGATTTATACCCAACATAGGCGCCATAAGACCCGCCATGGGATTGGTGTCTATATCAAAGTATAAATTCACATGTACAAGATTACTATGTAGTCTCAAATCTAATGACTAATTAATGTACTCCATAAGTTGAGAAACAATCATAATTTGATGTGCAACTAGTGCTCTCATTTAGGTGTTTCTCGGTGCGATCCTCAGTGAACTCATTCTCCAATGAACGCCTACTTATGCATATGAATGTCTCCACATTCAATGTCTATGAAATAAAGATATCATCTCTTTTGAGATATGTCATAAGTACAAGTCTTAATCCGAATCATGTTAATGCCCCTGGTATTTGTTAGACTCTTCGACTTGGAATAATTTAGATCACGCCTTAGAGACTTATTTCAAGACCTCCATCTCTATGCGAGGCCAAGTCTCATAACCTTATGTGATCTAGGAGTTTCAACCATATGTGTATAATTTATACGTTATGATGAAGGTGGCCAAAAAGTATAAACTTTTATTTCTATTATTAATCGAAAAGATTGTTTGTTACAAAGAGTATTTAAAAGTGTCGCCAATCTCATTGGCTTGCTAGGCACTACTCTAACAATATATGTAAATATATCATATCTTTTCATATGCAACGCATGTGCTTTTTTTCTAATTATATATAAAAATGGCAAACATTGCAGAATAAATACTCATATTTGCTATCATTAACTACAATCACTATTTTTATTCTTATATAGTTTGATACATCTTGGCCACTCGTTTATATGAAGCTGTAGTTAATTATGATGTGCAATTGAGCGCTACAAGACCTTGAGGTATAACACTTTGTGCAATACGCCTATAAGCTTCCTGTGTCAACTGTAAACCATCCCAATAGATGTACTGATTTGGGTTTGGACAGACAGGCACTCCCGGGCTTCCACAAAACCTTTTGCTATCATAGTTATATGCCCCTCCGATTCCGCAACAAGCTTTTAGAGACGTGTTCTCAGGGCCTATCACAAACACAAAACTCTTAATATAATTTCTTTGAGATTCTAAACGCAAATCAGATCAATGAATCTATGAAATCGATAAAAGAGCCAATTACAACACTTGCCTGTGGTAGGTGCTTGGGCAATAACTGTTTGCACAATTTCGTAATACGAGATATACATTACGCTTGCGTTGGGGAATTCCATGCTAAGAATATTGTTTGCTTGTTGGAAACTATTGTTTTTGAAAATGGTAAGATCATTCACACTCTTCAAACACCCTTGATTATCATAGGCAGCACTGTCATCGCCGTGCAGTGCAGTTAGAATATAGGGGTAGCATCCCAGGGGAGCATTCCCGATAATTGCAATTCGTGTGGCGCCCATTCGGATCAACTCCTTTGTTCAATAAAAATAAATAAATAAAATAATGTACTAAATTAAATTGAAATAGTTCAATTTCATATATATCACTAAAAAAAACCTAATTTGACACATGTAACATAATGTTTTTAACGAATGCCTCAATTGCTAATCTATTATGACACGTCATAAAAGTGCCTCAACAAAAAGGAGACATTTGTTAAAGTGGCACGTATGTTAGTACATTAATAGTTTATTATGACACTTCATTGCACCAAAAAAGATACTCATATATAGTTAAGCTTTGATATGGTTTATCGAGGCAATTTTGTAAGGTGTCATAGTCGATACACAATTGATACATTTTTTGAAAAATGACACATTATATATGTCAAATTAGATTACTTTTTAGTAGTGATAGTCATATAAAGAATAGCAAGTAAAAATTGATACTAAAAGAAGGTCTAATTTGACACATACAATGTGACAATTTTAAAGAGTGTCATAATTGTGCACCTATCATGATACTTTATAAAAGTGCCTTAATAAACTATGCCAAGTTTGAACTATAATATATTTATTGTGATACTATCAAATATCAAAATATGCTAGTGTCATGTATTTGAGTGTCATGATAGCGTATTTTAACAATTTATAGTGTCAAGATAAGTATATTATTGTTCAAATTTATAATAGCTTATTCGAGCACTTATTATGAGATGTCACGATAGGTGTACAAATATGACATTACCATCCTATATGTTCTTAATTAAATCATTTTTTTAGTAGTGAATAATTCTAGATTGGAATGAATAGAAAACATCGTAACGAATTTTAGACCCAACAATAAATTGGACAAGAATTTAGTTGTAGTCAATTACTCTTGCGGCATTCACAATTGCCCTAACGATAAATGGAACGTAACTCTTTGCTTCCTCTATAGATTTGCCCTGGGTCAAAGCATAGCCAATGTCATTGCTTTCAATATCAGACAAGTAGATGAGAGAGTTCTGTAGTCTTTTAGCACAGTCTGAAATCAATCAAATAAAACTACTATAAGTACTCATTAAAGATCACTTAAATATCAAAAAGTAAACTAATGAAATTAGGTTGTGATGAACCTGCTGGTGTTGGACAGATAGACTTAAGGAACACTTTGAACCAACGTAATTGACCACTCAAGGGAACAACAAAAGGTGGTACTTTAATACCCCTTAACGCGAAAAATGAAATGTCGAGCACTGGTCTTCTGGCCACTGAAAAGACGATGGAATCGTTGATAGTAGCATTCCGTGACAAATAAGGTACGATATGCAAACCAAAATCTGCATTGACAAATACATGCAATTCATCAAGTTATAGTTGGTCAAAAAATTTTAATTTTCGTCCTGTAAGTTGACATGTTTTGGGTTTTAGTTGTTCTATTTACATTGTTTGGAATTAATTTTCATCTTGTAAGTTTTTGGAATTGGCAACTCCGGTTCTGTTTTTGCTGGAATTTCAATTTTCCAGTAGTACTAGAAAAACGAAAACCCCAACAATGTAAATGAAAGGATTAAAACCCAAAATGGGTCAAGTTACAGGGTGAAATTTGCTTCTTCTTCGCCCCCCCCCCCCCCCCCCCTTGTTTGTCACTTCTATATCTGTATTCTTTTATACCATGTATGTATTTTATCAAGAAGTTTTTTGGGAAAAAAAAATTACATTTAAATCATATAAATGCATAATATCCTTATACCTGAGTAATCTATATCAATAAGACCATCAGACCAACGACCAGTAGGTCGACCGGGAAAAGTTCTACCATAAGGCAAACGTGCAGCTGGAAGCAAAGGTCCGAAAGGAAGTATTTTAATTGAGTTGCCAGTATCTGCTGTTCCGTCTCCAAGGTCATATAAATACCGAAATGGGCACTTGATATTTTGGGATGAAGTTCCACGGAAAAAATACAATTTTAGTCCCATAAGTTTGGCCCTCTGCAATTTTAGGACATCATTTTTTTCAATTATTGATTTGATGCCACAAGTTGACATTTTCTTTCGATTTGAGGACAATGTTTGCTTTTTAGCTGTGATAACTCACGCGCCGGCTAAATGCGTTTGAAAATCCAACGTGGTTGCCAACCTGGATTTTTTTTAGCTGAGCTTACCCTGTTGGCACTTCAGCCCAATGTTGGAGGGAAAACACCCACCTTTTTCCCTCCAAAATATGTACAGTAAGTAAGGCAAAAGTTACACAATACTAATACTAAAAATGGCCAAAACGTGAAGCTCTTGTCTGCTGGTTCCAAAAAAAAATCCTCCATTTTTGTGCAAAGTTTGAAGGTGAAAAATAGAAATGCCTTCCTCTTATTCCATGAGCAGTGGAGCCGTTCACTTCTGTCATTGTGGGAGAAGGGCAGTCTTGCAAACATCCTCGACTGATGATAATCCGGGCAGGAGGTTTTATGGATGTCCCAATTGGAAGGTTGTATTTTTTTCCTTTATTTTTTATTATTTTTCGTCTGTTTCCCTTGCTATTATTTTGATTGATTTGTATGATTTTTCGTCTGTGCCATGTGTTGAACGATCGTAGCAGCGCCGAGATTGTAAGTTTTTCATTTGGGACGATCCACCCGTGAACGAGCAGACGAAGGCTATTATTCACAACTTGAAACTGGAGAAAGCAGATCTACTTCTTCAAGCAGAGCAGCTGAAAACTGAATGCTTGAAGCTGAAAATTTGGATATTTATACTATCTTTGATAATTGTGTGTATTTGCTTGATGTAGGAGTGGGTATTTCTTTTTTTTGGTTAATGTAAGATGTTAATATTGTTTTTCGTAATATTAATGCTTTGCTTATTTTGAATGCATGAAGGCTATTAATACTAATATTGGTTAATGTTTTACTTATTGGGTAATTTCAAGCAGAGCAGCAGAAAAACTGAATGCATGAAGGCTATTAATATTGGTTAATGTTTTGCTTGTTTTGAATCCCTTTTGCTGAAGTATATTGTGATTCAATTATTTGAGATGAAAATAGCCTTGGAAATCAAAACGTGGCCATGAAGTAGCACAAAAGAAGAATGAGATTTGAACAAATTCTGGTAACATTAAGGCATCCATAGCTTAAATCCATATTACATTGAACACACTCCCAAACTAGACAAAACATATTACCTGCAAATCATGTCTAAAAGCTGACTGCATTCAAATAACATGAAAGTTGACAGAATAAACCAATAAACCATCATAATACAATTAATATCTCAAAGTCATAAGAGATTTCAACCAAAATAAATAAAGTCTAGCTCTCAAAACGTGCCAACATATGCCAAAATACTACATCAATACATGACGAAATATAGAGTCCAGCTCTAGTATATCATTCACAAAAAAACACTATTATCAAATCCCATCATAGCAATTTGCCCTTCCCTTTGTTCTTGGTGAGTGCATTACTTAACTCATTCAAAGTGACAAACTTTTTCCCCTCCTCAATACTTATTTGATTGCTTGAGCCAATCTCTACACTCCATTTCGATTGTTGGTAAGGCCTGTCGATGAATGGTGCAGGTCTTCTTATGAAGGCTCTGGGAAATCTTGGGCCTTGCAACTGCCCCAGTTGTAATTGTTTATACATTGTAGGTGGTGGTATGAAAGTCACAGCTTTGTGTTGTATTACAGGATTAGTGGTTGAGGTTTCTGAATGATCAAAGGATAGTTTCATCCTTGCAGATCTCCTAACCTATAGAAAAAGAAACAAAAAGCAGCCATTGTAAGTGTACAAACATGATTGGGAACAATAACAAAAAAAATTGTATATGAATTATGGTACTAATTGAAGCACTTACTTGAGAAGATTCTGTGCTGGCCTCTTGGGTAGAAATACTTTCTGCAGTTGGATTAATAGGAGCTTCTTGGGTTAGGTCCAGAATATATCCTCCTTCATCAACTACACCATCTTGCACTTTACTCATGTTGTGGATTTCTTCTTGGCAAGCTCTTCTGTTATGTCCCTGTTTCCTACATCTTCCACATTTTACAGTGAGTTGCTGCCTTTTCAACCTGTTTGGGTTAGCTGCAGCTACAGGTCTCCCAGCTCTTCTTTTGGTTTGCTTCAATACTGCTTCAAGCGGCTCTCTCATTCTGGCCTTGGGAGGTCTACCAGGAGCTGGTTTGTCACTAAGTGGAGGTAAAGGTGGATTATATTGTGTGTGTCTCCACTCATCCCTACTATTGACAGGCATGATTGCATGTTGGTATATCATTTTGTAATTCACAACAGTGTAGCATTCATCTGTGAAATCCTCATAGTCAAGGACTTGAGCTGAGATGGCAGAAAGAGCATGTTTACATGGCAATCCAGTAAGCTCCCATTTCCTACATCCACACATTCTTCTCTCCAAGTTGACAGAGTATTGGGTGCCATCAATGCAAGAAACTTGGTAATGTGTATCATCTGACTTGACAGGAATGCATTCACCTACTTTTTTGATAGACTGCTTCAACTTGTTCTTTATCTTTGGACATAATCTGCCTTTCCACTTCATAGCACTGTCTCTGTTTTGTTGCATCCTTTTCATGAGATACTCCATAATTTTTTCAAGCATTGACACAATAGGGAGTTCTCTGAAATTCAGTATATTGCCATTAAAAGTTTCACAGACATTGTTCAGCATCATGTCTGTCTTTGACATGCAGGAAAAGTGAGATCTGCTCCAAGTTTGAGGTGGTTTATCATTAAACCACTCTGCTGCCTTCACATCCAACTCCTTTATGTCCTGCATGGTCCTGGCAAATTCATTCACTGTTGTTGCCTTACACATTCTCCAGAATATAATTTTGTACAACTGCCCTCTAAAACCTGCATTCTGAAAATTGTTTAACATATGTCTAACACAAAACCTGTGCTCAGCATTTGGAAAAACCTCTTGAAAAGCTTGGATCAATCCTTTCTGTTTATCAGATATAAAAGTGAATTCAAAATCACTTTCAATGCTAAGGTCAACCTTGATCAAAGTTAAAAACCAATCCCAGCAGTCCTTGTTTTCTCTTTGCACAATGGCATATGCTATTGGCAATATATTATTGTTGGAGTCAATAGCAACAGCAGTAAGCAACACACCCTTGTGAGGACCCCTTAAATGACACCCATCTACTCCAAGAAAAGGTCTACAACCAGAATGAAATGCCATCTTCAATGCATTTAAGCAAATGTAAAACCTATCAAATCTGTTATCATCATCCACCCCCATTATAACAGTAGACCCTGGGTTGGTTCTTTTGATTTCATCAATGTAATTCCACATTATCTTGAACTGCTCATCAGGATAACCATGCAACATTTGTAAAGCAAATCTCCTTGCCCTATAAGCTTGAGGTAAACTAACATGGCACCTAATCTCTTCTATAACATCAACCCTAAACCCCTCAACATTTCTTTTAGGATCAGATTTGAACTTCTGAAGAAACCTCTCACTCACCCACCTAGACTTAAGATTTCTGACATTATATGAAGGCATGCATGAATGATCACCATTTAACAGAGAAATAATAAAAGTGGGCTCATCTTTCACCAATTGAGCATGAATCTTCCACTCACATTCATCATCAGCACAAGCAACATACATTCTTCTCTTGTCATTTTTTTTAATCAAAATGTTTCTGTTCTCCATAATAGCATGAGACTGAATAGCTTGTTTGAACTCATCCTTGTTAGTAAATGTTTGTCCTAACAAGAAGGTTGGATTATATTTCAGTGAAGGATTAAATGCAGAATTAATAGTACCCTCTTCCCCCCCTTCATTATCAGATCCAACAACACTATTCAATTCAATATCACTGTCCATCAAATCAGATTCACCATTTTCATTGATTTGTTCATCTAAGTTACCCTCATTATGTTCTTTCCCAACAACACAATCTTCAAACTGACCACCCCACTCCTCCTCCATATCAACATTATCCTCAAACAGTCTGTCATCATCACTACTCAAATTTTGTGTAGTAGTGTCATCAAAACTCTCATCTGAGGTTTCATCAGTTTCAAGATTACCACATTCACCTAAACTTTTGTAACTGGCTTCAACACTTTCCTCCACGTTATCACAACTTAAATCAACATCATTCTCCTCTACAATGAAATTCTCTATATATATGTGAAATTCTCTAACAGTTTTTAACTTATCCATACATAAAGCCCTAAGTTGTTCAGAAGATCCTATACACACCCAACCAGTCTTGCCCCTCATATGGTATTTTTTCCCCCCCTTAAATCCCAATGCATCACAGAAGTAACCAACAGCTTCAATAGACAAACAAGAGATTTCAGCATAATCAAATTTGTATACAGAACCATCAAGGTACTCTGGCCACTGAGAATTAGAGAACTTACCCCCACAGTGAATGCTCAAAGTCACCATCTGACTATGACATTCTGCACAAAAAAAAATTGAATATCAAAAAACAAAGGGAAAAATCAAGACTAAACGCCATTAATTAGCAGACATATAGGTACAACACATCCCTCTGACATGCAAGTGGATCATTTATTTCACATACGTTAAAAAAATCCATTACAAAACAACAATGTATCTATCACTTGGGACCACAATGGACCACAACTTCATTTTATTAACTTAGTTGCGCTAATCAAAGAAACACAAAAACACTTCATTCCATTCAACTAAGCCCCACTCTTTCAACTAAACCTACGACAAGAAATCTGCCCCTTTCACAACATAAAAGGGCTCTTTAATAAAGTAGAAGAATCTTACCGTAGACAGGTGGGGGCAAGAAGTTCCTCTCTGTCTTTCTCAACTCAAGCATCGTGCTCCCTCCTCAAACGACAACAATATTCTTCTTCAAAGAATCCTCTACAAAAAGCCAATTTTTTTGTTCTGAGGTGCGCAAAATGATTCGTTTTGTAAGGGGTTTTTTTTCCCAATTGAGATTTCAACTATTTTGGGATTCACAAGACCGAAGAACCAATATGCCTGTGTTTTTGGCACACATCCCAAACTCACGTGACAAGCTCGTGACTTGGGGGGCTTGAGTTTCCCTCCATTTTACATCTGACCTGGCTTCCACGTAATATAATTACCATTTGTCTGCCAACTCAGTTTTGACAGAGTCAAAATACCCAATTCTACTTGCCGGCAATGAGAAATCTGGCCAATTTCATGAATTTCCCGACAAAATTGCAAATTCCGACGCGATTTGTCCTCAAATCGAAAGAAAATGTCAACTTGTGGCATCAAATCAATAATTGAAAAAAATGATGTCCTAAAATTGCAGAGGGCCAAACTTATGGGACTAAAATTGTATTTTTTCCGAAGTTCCACCAATAAGAAAAAACATGAAAAGCCATGTGATTTGGACCAAGCTGTATGAACAAGAGAAAACCATTTTGAATTGCATTTTTTTTTTCTTTTATAAAGTTTATATTGGATTTTTGCCCTTTACATTGGAAGTTTAACTGACTTGTGCATGTATATATAGGCCAATAAACAAGGATCAATGAATAAATGGAGGATATAAAACTAAATCATCTTCACTTTGCAAGTTACATAGGCTCTGGAAAGAAAGGATTGGACCACATCTACGTACACGCAAAATTCAAACTTAGGGTGGCCAAACTTTTAGTTGACTACATAACGTGAAATTATAACAATTAGGGACATCAACAATTATATCTCAAATGACAAACTTGCTACTAAATAGTTCACGTTGTCATTACATATATAGTGTTATTGTTTAGGGTACTTTTGTTGGAATTGCATTTCTTCATAAGCACATAAAAAGATTATGCTAATGTAGTGATGATATTATATAAGGTTGACGTTGTTCGTGGAATGTTATGAGCACTATTTTCTCAAAAATAAACTTTTAATGTTTTTCCAGCTACTCTAGTTTGGTCCAATGTAACCATTACATGAATACTTTTTTCACATAAATGTTTATTAAGATCGGCTCCTTATGAGGGATGCTTAGGTCAAATAAACTACCATTGTCCTCTTAGTTCAAATAGGTTTCAGAAGGGTGTAGAAGGCAATTGGATAAATTATAAACAGAACAAAAGAAATTGTGAGGATGGCTATACTAAGATGAAATTTTATTGTAAAGTATGATTGTCAATGAATTAAGAAAGGGCACTGAATTAAAAAGTAAGCACTAAAGCATGGTAACGGTGAAACACAGAATTCTTGCGTATCGATTATGAAATAATTAGGAATTCCGAGTTGATACCTTTAGGAGCATACTTAAAGCCACTGTACGACACGTGCTAGGTTTTGACTTTAAGAACATAATAGAAAACTCTTGTTCAAACCCGGGTTTAAGTTGGCCACACCAACATAGCAAGTGTTATTGTGCTTGCCTTGGTATTGGTCACTTCTTTTTGGCAAAAATATAATTTTAGGACAATACGTCACATGTTTTATGATTTTGAGATACTAACTTAATCAATTTCAATTTTAGGATATGAATTTAAAAACTTTTGACACATTTAAGACAACTTGCATCGTAATTAGCAATTTGTCGGAAATTGAATGAAATTAGATTGATAATCTAGTTGTTGGTTTGAAAATTGGGAAAGTTGGACACATAATATGTGACATATCGCTTATTTGGCATTTTATTTGACTTGGCAATCCAAATAGGATGAAATTAAAGGAAAATAAAAAATATATATTTAATAAATAAATAAATAATTTTCTTATGTGTAAATGCAATATAAATATATATATAAATACATATTTACATAATATATATATATATACATACAAAAATTACACACACAAATATATATACATATATACGTAATATATATACACACACAAACATTACACACACACACACACACACACACACACACACATATATATATATATATGCACAAACCCGCCGGTCAACACCGCTGCTGGCCAAACCAATAGCTCGCATCCCCCTGCAACGAGAGACAAGAAGGAAGAGATCGACAGAGAGATCGATAGAGAGAGAGAGAGAGATTGACACAAAGATGGACAAAAAGAGCGAGATCGGTTGACATGAACACACAGACACACACAGAGGGTGGGAGAAAAAAAATTAATTATTTTTTAAATGTAAAATAAATTAAAAAAATAAAATTACAATAATAAATAAAAATTAATTTAAAAAATGTAAATTTCGACTGCCAATGTTCTAACATTACAAAATTTTTAAAATTTAGTGTCCCACATTTGCCCCCCCACCCCCAAATGTCATAAATGTTAAAAGGACCATCATTACTATCCTAAAATTAAAAATTTTCTGGTTTCTATCTATTCCTTCTTGAAGAGTAGAATCATACATAGCGTGGCGTCTCAATGTTTTGGTAGCCTAAAGCAAAAATTTTAAATGAAGCCTTTGATTTATTATTATCTTAAAAGCGTGTGATACATTCTTAAAAAAAGAAATATTAATAATTAAAAAATATATAAAATGAAAAGAATAAATGAAAATAATACTTTAAGTTCATGTATCATTTGTAGTCTTGTATTTCAAGTGAAATAAAAAAAATATGAAGATTGGATGTTAATCAGGCATGAAAAAATAGCTTAAGAATTAAATAAAGAGAAATAAAGAAGAAGATTTGTAGAGAAGTAGAAGAAGATGCACAAAGAATTGTGATGATAAAATAAAATTTGAATAAGTTAAATAGAGTTCATTCCTAAAAAAATATCGATAGGATGGATTAATTGTATACATATTCTCCACATTCTTTTCCTAGAATTTCTTCAAAAATATATGTTGACCCCTTTCTCTCTCTTCTTTTTCATTTCAGAATTGTTGGCAGAAATCTTTTTCAATTAATTGCACCCTTCTAACATAAGTTGCGCCATTTGAGTAGAAATTTTCACTATACATACATACGCATATATATGGGACTCTACATGGGACTCCAAGATTTAGGGGCCTAAAGCAAAGGCTTGAGCTGCTTCACCATAAAGCCGGCCCTGATACATAGGAACCTGATTGTGCATGCATATATGTCAGATTTATTGGTGTTTTTGCAAAGATTGAACTTTTTTAATTATTAGTGATGGCAATTAGTGATGGAAAACCATCCGTTGTTAATAGTGAAGGAATTACCCATGGAAATAGCAAGTATGGAGGTGAATTTTTTTGTGACTAGTAGCGACGGAGCATTCTGTAACTACAAACATCAAAATCCGTCATTACCTTTGTAGAAAATGTAAGCAATGACAATTGGCTTAGTGACGACAATAATCCCTCGCAACACTTTAATTCAAGGTAACTAATATGGTTCCGTCGCTAAGTATAAAATTATTAATTTTGTAGAAACTTTTAGTGATGGATATGATTGGTCGCTAGACATCAGATTAAATTGTCTGCAGATAAAATGTAGTGACAGACTGATCCGTCACTAATAATTGTGCCAAATTTTTACATGTATATATATATATTGAATAATTATATATTTTTAAAATATTTATGTCAGAAATTATGAATCACTATGTAAAAATCATTTAATTTTGGGAAAAAAACATCATCAAAAAAGTACGCGGGTTTTGACAGTCGTCATTTGAAAAAGATATGTTGAATTGCAAGCAATTTGGGAAAAAGAATTTACCATCCAAAGTATACGGTTTAAAACACTTTATCGTACGGACATTTTTTTCTCAAAAAAATATTTGGAATTGCAAGCAGCAGACTTGAACCTAAACACCTAAGAGAAGCAACTTTTATATTCACCAAGTTGGCTGCAATCGTTTTTGGTAAGTTTAACACGCCATATTTAATGAATGAGAAGGAAAAAAAATATTGAATCTTCTCACTAATAGATTTTTAGATGTTTTCAACAACATTGATTGAAAATACGACTATGCCCTTAAGAAGCTCATATGCTAGTTGTGATGAGAGGATTTTGATGGAATATGAGTATGACTATAGATGGCATTTTGTAAAAATGAGCTAACTCAAGTGAAGTGTTAAAAAGCTTTGATAGCTCAAGCTTGAACTCCAGTAAAAAATACTGGAGGTTGATGAGCTTCAAATTTTGGGTCCAGGCTCAAGTTGAAGCGCAAAATTTTGTACTTGAACTCAAACTCAGCCAATTTATTGATAATAAAAAATAAATTAACTAAATTTAATGATATAATTAGTCCACTAGCTTGTTAGTATTTATATATATAATATGGAGCGAGAAATAGTGTATTTGAGCTCGAACACAACTAATTTATTAAAAATAAAATAAAATTCATTAAAGTTTATTATATAAATACACTAGATTATTAGTACTTATACATGTGTGTGTTTGTGTGTGTGTGTGTGTGTGTGTGTGTAACATAGAGTTCAAGCTTGGAAATTTGCAGTTGAGCTTAACTCAACTAATTGCCAAAAATGAAATTTAAATTAAATAAACTGTATTAGCAGACATAAGTATTTAAAAGTATTTAAATTCAACGTTTATATGTCTAATGGGAAATATATTTTTTTTAGTTAATCTCTTAACGAAATAATGGGAATGGAGCTTCCATATAAAAATTTAGAGTGCGAAAATCATCTTCTAATTACAAAATATAAGTTAAAATTAATTAATAAATTAAAATAAAAATAATAAAAAATATATAATATGTAAATAAAACAAAATATATCACAACTTCTTGTAATAGTTTGATGGTGGAGTGCTTGGTATACAACCTTGGCGTCATGGGTTCAAATCCCCTCGGCTACAAAAATTTGCACATTTTGGGGATACTATTCCAGCGGTGGCGGTCTGATGAGTGGTGGCGGCTAGCGGGGCACATCGACAACAGCAAGGTTGGGGTAGGTGACGACGGTTTGGCGAGAATACTATTCCGAATCATCGGATATCAGTTCGGCAAAAATTTCCGACATTCCGCTAGAAAAAACTCCAGGGTAAATCTGGCGGAAAATTTGCACATTTTCCTGTCATATATAACTTACATTTTCCATCGCTATAGCCCTCACAAAAGAGATCTGTTGTATTTTTTTGGTAGGCTCTTTAGCGACGGACATTGCGGCCACTAACCTTTTGTGACAACAGTCGTTGTCACTCAAATCATCACTAGCTGTAACGCCTAAATCCATCACTAAATCCCTTGGAAAACTTCCCACGAAAAAATCCCTCACTAAATTTAGCTACCGGCCTTTTAACAACATAATTTGTACGTCACTGAATCCGTGGGAAACCTATTTAGTGACGGAAATTCTATCAAATTTATCTCTATAATCGTCACTAATAAGCGTTTTTCTAGTAGTATAGTTTTCTAAAATTACTTACTACCACTTCAAGAATGCATGTTCTTTATTGATGAACTAATATACTCTATAAATTTAGTATCTATGACAGATTTAGTTTATAATAATTCTACTACTAAATGTTTTATGACTAATTGTTTTCTCGATTCTATTTACATTGAATTATATTACTAATCCATCATAAACACCTTGAACATGTGACAGAAATCCCTCAATCACAAATTTTTCGTTAGTGAATGGGGTGCTTTATTGTAGTGTATTGTTTGTATTTGATTGTTTCCTATTTTCTGAATTGATTTTATTATTCTTGACGATTGTTATTGTCAGTGGAGTACTAATAACTATGGAAGTGCCCATAGATCGGTATTTCTTTTTATAGGGGAGCCCATTGAGAGATGATTGTGTAGAAGTCAATTAGTCATCCTGTTTGCATGTATTAAGTGGCCACCTATAGGTGGAGTTGTAAGGAAGAGTTTAAATTGTTTTCATTTCTTATGGAGTGATAAAGTGGAATTACTTGCTTGTCTACCTATTCTTTGTTAACTAGCAGTATCGGCTATGTAAAAGAAAATGATATTTTTCTATATCTTGTTATCTTGCATGGCTTTTATGTGTACTTTCACTATGAGTTTTATTGTTTATTACTTATTTAACAATTTTCGCTCACCCGTCGTTAAGTCATTTGGACTCACCTCTTTCATTTTCCGATTCTATTGTTTAAAGAGTACTAACTAGTGAACGAAGTGTAGTCATGCTCTAGCCCTCCAAGAGATGGTACCATTGCTCGTATTTACATACTTGTGTTAATGGGTATTTCGGCTGAGATATGATATTAAAGTTCCTCTATATCTATACTCTTTATTAAAGTACCAGTATCCTCTCATAACTATTTGGTATATTTGGTTTTGCATGCTTTTTTCCATTTTATCTCTCCAATCTCTCATCTCTTCTCTCATCTATTCAATGTAATACTGTTATTTTTCTTTCTTTCCTCCTTCATATTTCTGTCTTTTATTTTATTTTATTTTGTTAGTTCCATAATCTCACAAATTTTAGTCATTGTTGTATTTTATAAATCTAATAAATGTATTCAAAATAGTTAAAAATATATATTCAAATAGAAATTAAGTTTTTAATTTTATGCTATTCAAATTTTTAAACATATAATTACATTATGTATACCTTGTTTTTAATTTGCATACACATTAAGTGTGACGTACTATATATAACTACCATTGGTATTGTTATGACTTGTTTTGTGTATAGTTGTGGGACTGTGACATCTTCTTATGCTTATTTACTCGTAATTATGTGTATTGATGATGCGGGTCCTTTTGGGATAGACAACGCCAAAACATCAAGCTCTAGGGAATTGATTGTTTTCGGTCCACCGATCAAAAGGGATTGAACACACGTTAGACTAGCCGGTATCGGCCCAGCGTAGGCTCTTCGACATTCAAGTTAGTACAGGCTTGAATATTGAGGAGGTGGGATGAAGAAGATAAACAGTGTATTATAGCTATTAATGTGAGAGGGGTGAGATACCTTTTTGGGCAAGGTGAGAGCCTACTTATATGACAGGGGCCATGCTTTGACTAGGTTGATGGGAGTACGTCCCTTGATTGACGGTTGAGGTTCATGTGGACATGCCTTCTGTCCTTTTCGGACCTTCCCCTTGACGGATTGGCCTTACCTTCATTAAATGGAGCTTAACCTCTCATTAATGGAAAATCCCTTCCATTTAATGCTGGAGATATTATGTAAGAGAGAGCATTAATGGCTCTTGGGATTGACGAGGAGGGCTACACATTGTCAAGCCATGTTTGGTGGCAATAACTGTCATTGCGTGTCAGTGGTCAGTTGGATCTTTTTAGAGTTGGTAGCCACCTTTTCGGTTTATCTCCTAAGGGACCTCGTGATTCTTGTTTCTAACATCTTCGCTTCCCTCAATGGTGTTTCATCTCTTGGTCGTTTTGAGGCAATTCAGTTTAGTAAGGTCCCTTCGGCGCTTCTTGTTTTTATAAGGTACCTATTAGGCCCTCATTCAAGGAGTTTCCTCGGACTTAGCCGCTTTAGGGGTTACTTATATGGTTCCTCCAAGCTTTCTTGGTGATGTCAAGTTAATACTTGAGAGTTTAAGACCTTATCGGGAGTTTTCCATCTCCTTTAATGCCTTGGTGGAATTTCTTCTCATCTTGTGATGATATGTTTGGATAAGTAAGGGTTATCCACTCTCGAGTTGTCATTACTATCAGCTTGAAGAGCCACTTTGACGCTCTGACTCCAGAATTTTGAATTTGGAATTAAAAGCTCCTGTTTCTCTCTCTTTTGGAAATGCCGTGCCCATCAATGCTTCTGACTGCCACCTTTCGAAAGCCGTGAGGCATGTGCCCCCACTGTGTCAGACTGGCGATGAATCTTTTTAATAGGAAAAGGTGTACCCTCTGACCCAAGTCCTTCTCCTCAACATTCCATCCTTTTATTTCAAATTAATCTCTCAACCCTAAATCCACTTTTTTTTCTCTTTTTCTTTATTCATTTACTTCAAGCTTCACTAATGGCTCCCTAAAGGCACCTCATTAGCTCCGATGACCTTACGCCTAAAGAATCATGGTTGTACACCTACCAAACCCTTCTTCGGGCACGATAGGGACGGTAACTTTGGCCACAAAGGGTAAGATTTCTGCGTATGTGAATCCCAGTTCCCCCACACTGGCCAGGGAAGATCCCTAAGATGCTGCCCTGACAGGTGCCCTAAAAATGGTTGTGGGAGCCTTACCAGTGTCTACGGTGGAAATCCAAAGGTGCGAAACACAGTGATGGGTCAATTTTAGATCTCCTTGCTTTCGCACAACATCTCCAGCAATATCTCTGAGGAAAAATTGGTACAAATTAGGGATGAGTTTGGGTTGGTCTCACCCTACAATGCCCAAGCCTAGATCAGAACATAGTGGAGCTCCACAATGGATACTCTGCTTTCAATATTCATCAATTTGAATCAGGGCTTGGAATCCTTTTTCCTCTAGATGTGCAAGCTCCTGGACTTTACAAAGATGTGCCAAGCCAACTTGTTCCCAAGTCCATCAAGATCATCACCACATTCATCGTGGTGATGAAATGCCAAAACCAAGAGTTCAACCCAACCAACTTGAATTTTTGTCATTCCCATTACTCAATACGGTTTGGGCCCAGTGAGTCGAGTAAGGTATAGCCTAGGTTTTTATTCTTTTCAGCGATGATCCGTTTGGTAAATTTTTTTAACATGCTTCCCAGCTCTCATGGCACGGGGTAGAAGAGAAAATACATCTTCACCAAGGATCAATGACAATTAGGGATGCCCTTGAGGTGGCTTCAACTTCCCCACTTTCATCAAGACTTTTGGCATGAGGAACCCACTTTTGACGAGGGCCAGGCCAGGGACTTGGTTGCAGTAGGCCAAATATGTGCCCTATCTTTAACCAGCAGAAGGTGCCTAAGGCGTGTAGGTTGTCGAGAGTGTCTAGAGATTCGGTTTTAAGAGGGCACCCCGGTACGAAGCATCCCTTTTTTCAAGAATCTCTCGGGCGGAGCCCTTACGTAGACTTCTTTACCCACTTTCTTTTATTTACTCTTCTCTCAATTACTTTCATCTATTCATGTTAACTCAATTTCCTTGATTCTCAGCAGGTTCCGAGAACTTGATAGCTACAAGGTAAAATTTACTGGCGGCTTGGGGAAACAGATGAGCTAGGAACAACCAGAGCATCTACAGCCTTCTTAATAACCTTACAGGAAGCCCATGATGCAAAAGGTTTGTGGTGGTAAGAAGAACCGCCCATCTGGAGAGACCCAAGTGAGAGGGCCACTACTGAAGATATCCCTTAATCGGAGGGTGGAGGGGCCACTCCCATCAGGGAGACCTTTTTGAATAGAAGAAAACTGATAGGGGCCGGACACTATCCCCCCCAACATAACTACTGAGGAGTCGACGTTCAGTGAGGCTCCCTCGAATTATGATACTATAGTCCCCGAGGCTATTATGAAAGCGGCATCACCTCCTGCCTGTGAAGATCGTCCCTTGGAGAGGGCAAGGATTGCGCCTAAAAAAGCCGTCCCAAGCACCCCTACGAGGCGGACACCTGTCGCGCCTACTCTTGTGGCCCCTAGGAAAGCTATATCTAGGGTAGTGATTCGCGAGGGCGGCATCCAAGGCTCTTGAAAAAGGCTAGCTGAAAAGGAAGCCTCAAAAGAGCCAAAAAATATAAAGTAGGCCTTAAGGACTAAGGGAAAAGGGTGGCCAACCATGAGCTTGAGAACTCAGACGAGGATAAGGAAATCCTTGACTTCAACGATAGCAAAACTAGTGAGTTTGTCAACTTCCACAGGCGGGCCTCGAACTTGGAGATTACCAGAGAGGGCCACCATCGCTCCAATACCCTCACGGACATCAAGTTGTTCCATGGACTTCAATTGAGAGCTAGTAAATGGTGTACCACATGCCCGTGCAATACCGTGATCTAATTCCACTATAGATAACCTCTACATGTACGTGAAATTAGATTCTGTGGAGTGGTATCATACAAAGAAGACCCTAACGTCGGTTCATTACTTCCGCATGGCAATCCCTTGTGCTGACCATGGACCCGACTCTCCCAAGGGCATCCCCCTGGGTGTCAATATATCATATCGGAACAGATACAAATCACATTTCATAAATGGAATATTTTTCAAATATAGTTTGACTTATACCTCGAAGAAATATTTCATTAAGAAGATAGAGGTAAAGTATAATTTCAAAAATAATAGCCTAAATGTAAATATAGTTAATTGGTAAAAATAAATAATACGATTAACACAAATTAGACACGATAGGCCATATGATGATATTTACTACATATAATTCAATGTCCTAGAAAGGAGGGTGAAAGGCATTCACCAAACTCAGTTATACTTCGCTAGTAACTCGAGACGGGTCAAAAGTATCCATCTGTTCTTCACTTATATTTGGTAATAAACTAAAATTAGCATCCGACCTATCATATACTTCCTAAAATACACTAAACCCATGAGAATAGAATTAAAATACTTAGGTGTCTGGATTCTAATATTAGCTTCTATTGACTCAAAATACAAACGATATCATGTCTAATTCTAAATGTAAAGAAACTATATAATATTAACTAAAATTAAGCTCATTCATGTACATGCAGTATCCAAAAAAAATACAATACTATATTTATATACACACGTATACATATATTGGAATTACCAGCCTTAATCCACAAAGCCATTATATATATATATACATTCATGTACTATATTAGAAATCACAAGTTATATTATTACAAGAATTATTAAACTTAATATTGTTATTAATAATAAAAAGAGCATGACCACTCATATACAATATATATGTGTGTGTGTGTGTGTTTATATATATATATATATATATATATATATATATATACGCACAGAATATATATGCACACTTATATACATACATATGCGTATGCATGGACCACTTATAGTTAACATAGATATATGTATGCATGTAAGTTATCAACATATTCAAGATTCAAACATAGAATACATAATAAATTATTGAAAAGGGTTAAGGGGTAAAGGAGGCGTACCTATTTGCAAGAAGAACAAAAATGTGTTCAAGTTTGTAGGCATATAAATATATATCTTGCACAGAGTATATTAATAGAATAATGTGTAGCAAGGTGGCAAAAATGTCGAATTTGTGGAAAAAGGAAAAAGGCCACTCGTAGCAACGCCTAGCTACATACTCATCACGAGTTTTTCTCACAAATTGCAAATTAGTCGCTTAAAACTCTATATTTATAATTTAGACCCTATAACTTCTAATAATGAATAAATCTCAACTAAAATGGTATCTAGTTAGAATTTAGTATCTCATCAAATAAGATTTCTACTAAGTTTTCTTATACCATCTCATTCCCCAATTTATAAATAAAATTTGGGGTGTCACATTATAAATATCAACTAAAACGTCACATAGACGTACATATTCACTCAAGAGAGAAAGGAAGAGGACAATTTATAAACTCTTTGAAAAATAAGTAAGGAGATCTTGCTTTTTCTTTAAAGAGTTTATAAACTATAAATATCTTATTTTTTGAGCTTATAACCTCATTTACCTAAAAACATTAATACCAATCGCTTTTAAAAAGTTTATAAACTCTCAAATATCTTATAAGTTGTTTAGAGATGTTTGTAAACTTAATTAACCTTAGTTGACTTAGGTTTCAAAATTGAATAAATTTATTTTTTAAAATTTTTTTATCCAGCCAATTTTTGTTGCTTTATGTCTTTACATTATATTTGGTTATAGGATTTTAGGGGGGAAAGGAAAAGAAAATAGGAAGAAAAAGTATTTTCTAATGTTTAGTTACTAGAGAAAAAGAACGGTAATGGTCAGGAAAGGAAAATGGAAAGAAAATATAACACAAATTGAAAAAAAAAAAGCATTTCCTTCCAATTTGATGAGGAAAATGAAGGAAAAGTTATGCTACTCTCTCTAGCACTCTTTTACTTCTCAAGCTCTCATCTCATTTTTGTTGCTCAAAATAATTGATTGTTTGGATATATTTCATATAATTTTTTTATGTAATTAATTGATTGTTTGGATCTTTTTGGATGTGTTTTTATATTTTTCTTTAATTTGCAATAATAACCAAATAAAATGAAAGACAATTTTCTAGAAACATCATTTTCCTTATTGTTATCATTAACAACCAAACAAAATACAGAATTTTAAAATTCTTGTAGTTTCTTTTCCTGTTCTTAACATTCTTTTTTCCTCCTAAAATCTTAGAATCAAACAAAGCCATACTATTTGTTGCAATGTAATATTTCTAAAGTATTAAGTCAAACATGTGAATAATTTTAGTTAGGTTGTATATTATATTCATCGTATTTTTTATAAATAAATCATCAATAATATTTAAAGAACAATATCAAAGAAAAAATGCCAAGTTTATACCATAAAATAGAATTTTTTTTCTAATTTTGTCCCATCAAATTATGTCCCATAATTGACAAAAGTTCTCAAATTATGTCCCGTAGGCATATTTCCAACAAATCGTTAACGGATGGAATATGTAATTGCACGTGGCAATTAAAGCGGGAGGAAAATTTATGGATTAATTATATTAATAAAAGAAAAATACATGTCCTACACAAAAGGAAAAAGCAATCCCCCCCCCCCCCAACACACACGTAGAAACACATCGGAACCAAGTGACTAATCACTACAAATAAATGTATTTTTTGTGACAAAAAATTTGTGAGGAGATTTGATTTTGTCACATAAACATACCATAATGTGACGAATCGTAATTTTGTCACATTAAATTGTGTTTTTTAAAACAAATTGAATTTTCCTCACAATAACTATGACTAATGTGAGGAAATAGAATTTTTCTCACAATAACTATGACTAATGTGAGGAAATAGAATTTTCATCATGAAAAAGATTTTTTTTTCCTCACAACAAGTTAACAACATGAGGTTATAAAAACAATTCCTCAAAAAATATCTAATTAATATTTTTCCTAATTTCTTAAAGCAATTAAATGGAGAAATATTATAAAAGACTATTTAAAAAAATATCAAATGAATATTTTGCATGATATCCCAAAAAAAATTAGATGAATCAAAAGAAACCCCAAATATAATTTTGTTTGTAATTTTGACATTTTCAAGTATTTTTATAGTGATTAAAAAAATCAAAATTTAGTAAAATAAATAAATTTAAAAAATAAAAAAGTTAATAAAATTTGTTCTCATAATTTAATATATATATATATATATGTATATATATAGCGCTCATTATAATGATCATCTATCACCTATAATCTTAGTTAGTTAAATACCAGTCAACTAATATTTGACGTTCAACATGTACGTGTACCTATTATAAATATTTTTCAAAATTTAAGGTAAGAAATTGGCTCAATAATATGCAAACAACTATTATACGATTTATTAAAATATTCTAGAGTAAAGATACGGCTTATTTAATATTATGTTCACATAAATTATGTTTTATGAAATTTATATAAAAAAGATTATTTAAAAACTAATAATTAAATTATTTAATTTATAATCATCATATAAATTATATATAATTATTTATATAATAATTAATATTTTTATGAAGTATTACAAAATTGTCTTTTATATAATATTCAATTAATAATTATAATAAATTTTGATATATTACACCAATAAATATTGTTCATATATTATAAATTTAAAAATGAATATAATAAATTTCATAAAATGACGTATTACTTCATCAAGTATGAAACATGTTATATTAAAAGTATATATATTATTCGTTGAGTTTAGAATTTGTATGAAAAATAAAAGTATTTTTTTAAGTATTCATAGGAACGGGTACTATATGGGTATAGTACGTGTTTTAACAAACATAACTTATAATTGTTTGAATTTAATTAATCAATACATAATTAAAAAATAAATAAAATTAAAATTAATAAATTAAGGTAACAAATAAATAAGAACAATAAAATTACAAAACCATCAAGAAAATTGCAATTGGCATAATGGTTGCACTTCATTCAACTATATCCAAGGTCAGGGGTTCGACTCCCCTTGGGAGCCACTAAAGAGCAGTCTTGCGCGGCACTGTTGCGTGGTTAGCGGAGATTGGGGGTTCGAATCGAGTTTGGAGCAAAAAATATAATATTTCCACTAAAATACATTTTTTGTGAGGAAAAAGCATTTCGTCACATATGTTTTTTGTGACGAAACAAAAAATTCCTCACAATAACCTTATGCGAGGGCCATTTTGTGAGGAAACTGTGACGAATTTTTTTCGACACAAAAATATTTTTGTGACGAAATTTGGATTTTTTGTGATAAATATTTTCATCACAATAAATCTATTTTTTTGTAGTGAATACCAACACACACACACACATGCATGGTTCGCAGGAACGATCGCAGGGAACGGAATAGAGACTACCGTTCCAGTTCCGATGCCACGTCGCGGAACGGGATTTTTTAAATAAAATTTTAAAAAATTATTCAAAATTATGAGAAAATATATAATTCCTTTTGAAATTCTACATAATACATAATTTTTGATGTTACATAATATAGTAACTAAAAAAACACAATAGACTACAAATAATTAATGTCTGAAATACTCTAACAGCTTGATTTTTATTTAATAAAAAATAATTCCATTACAAACGTGACATATGTGATCAATACTATGTTGAGCGACGACCTTGTTCAAAGTCTTCAATAACTTCAATAAATATTCCCTACTTTTCAAAAATAAACCCTTTATTTCAAAAAGTATTCATTACAAAATACAAAATACTTTCCCAAAAAATCTAGCCAAAGATTGTGTGCATAAAAAATATCAAAAGTATTTCCAAAAAAAATAAAAAATATCAAAACTTCACTCCCACAAAATCAAAAAATCTGACAAAAATAAATTCCCTCTCCACTCATCTGTCTCTCTCCCTCTCTCTCGTATCCCATGCTCTCTCTCTCTCTCGCTCGTATCCCACGCTCTCTCACTCTCTGTCTCTCTCTGCAGAACCCACCCAATGGTCTTCTTCAGATTTTTTTTTTTCAATAAAATCTCTAGATCTAAAAAATGAACCCACCCAGACGTGGTGGCGGGCCTCGTAGCCACCGTTTCCTTCTACCGCGAGCAACAACATCGGCGTGGCTCTTTGATTCTCCTGTAGATCGACGATATCCTCCTCCGTTCCGGTCTGATCCTAATCCGATCCGAATTAGCGTTCCGGTCCGAGAAATCAGAGTGGAACACCTATTTGGCCGATAAATCACCGCATCGTCTCCGACACCTACCCGCGGCGGTTCCACTCCATCACGATGGAACGGCAATTGCCGCTCCGGAACGCCCGTTCCGGCCGATTTCGCAGCGCGACGGCGAACCATGCACACACGTAGAAACATATATTAACACATAAATATATATATATATATATATATACATGTATATATCGATTGTAGGTACATATTAGGACATATACACACACACACACATACACATAGATTGAGAGAGAGAGAGAGATAGGGTCATGTTTGGTTGCCCCTCGTAGGATGTGGAGCTGAAGTTTCGTTTTCCTTTTGAAGATCTTGTCACTCAAATCGGGAACATAGAGGAGGAGGAGGAGAGGCGGGAGAAAGATTCTTAAGATTCCTTTACTTTCTCTGCTTCTTTTTGGTCGATTTTGGTATTCAAACTAGCCTTTGTTTTTCTCGCTGATTTGCGTAAATCTTTGGTTATTTATTTTTATTTTTATTTCTATATGTCGGTTGTAATTGAGGGTAGAGTCGCGAAGGAGAAATCTGTGCTTGACGGTATGAGAGAAATTTGTTGCATTTCTGATTTAATTGATGGATTTGAAAAAATGGGGAAAAATTTTCTGGGTTTTAAGTAGTGTTCACCTAAATATATACATTAGTTTTGTTTATTAATTAGTTTAATCGTTAATTATGAAATCTTTTTGAATTCCATAAGGGGATCTTTTGCCCATTTCTTCTGTGCAGCATTTTTTTTTTTTCGGATTTCAAATAGCATTGGGTTAAAATGTAATTTAATTCATGAATTTAAGAGGAGTTTTGCTTTTTTTTTTTGTGTGGGATTTTTTTTTGAAAATTTCAAATAATATGGTGTTAAAATGTAATTAATTCATAAATTTTTCCACCATTTTGACGGCCACACACAATTTATGCGGTTGAGATCTTCTGTTACATAATCATTTTATATCTTCTGTTACACTTGTCAATGTACGCTACGTGTATTAGTGAGCGGATCAAGATAAAGAAAGAGAAAAAATAATGATATAGAAAAAAAAAAATAAAGATTCTCTTTTTTTATTTCAACCGCTCACTAATAAACATAGCGTGTATTGGTGAGTGTAACAAAAGATCTGAACGGCAATTCTCGTATTTCATCCATTAATGATTTGATAGAAAATGTCACAGATTACATAGTTTGAGAACTTTTATAAATTATGAGACAAAATTTGTGAAATTTATAACTGATGTAATAAAATTATAAAAAAAAAACGCTCTATTTTATGGAACAAACTTGATATTTTTCCCATAATCATTAAGTATCAAATTAACCTGAAAACCAAATAATGTTTTTATTTTTTATTTTTCTTGACAAAGTCAATGCATGTGTTTTCCACTAAAGCACAGGAGGAAAGTGAAAATGCAATTACTCCATAAACTCCCCCGACCCCTCGGTTCCTCGTATCCGCCATTTATCCCTCTGTGTTATTGGGTTCTTGCCCTTTTCCAGTCCTGCGCATTTGCTTAACCCTCTTTTGGCAGCAAACTCTGAAGAATATTCATGTTTTTTTGTAACAGATAGCAAGTTTTACAGTAATTACTTAAGCAAGATGGTTTGCTATTACCGTTACTCTGTTTGTTCCCAAATTCAGAAGCTCCTCCGCTTTCTTCAATGGAACTCATCATGATCGACATTATGCCAAGCCCAGATCGTTAATCTCTCCATTACGTCTCTAACATGATCTTTTCAATTCGTAATAGGGTATTCATGAACCATGGTGGTTATCTTAATTCCTGCTTAGACAGACGCCCATATACTGTTCGACGAAATGCCTCATCCAGATCATCGCCCCCTAATCAAACTCTTCTTGAGTCCAAATCAGCGGTGGCTGTAAAATCCCTGTTGCGAGATCACGGATTCGGTGATGCGCACATTTCGGAACTCATCAGACGATGTGGGCCGCTTTTTAGGCTAAGCGCCCGGAAAAACCTTCTGCCCAAACTCAAATTCCTTGGCTCCATTGGCTTATCTGACACAGACATTCTGAAGCTCGTTTTGCGAATGCCGTATGTATTGACATCCAGCCTCCATAACCAGCTTGCTCCTTGTTGTGATTACCTCATAAAAGGTGTGCCTCTTGAGGACTGGCAGCTCACCCGGATGCTGAACTTTTTTCCAGGCATTCTATTGTCAAAAGTAAAAACTGTTCTTGCTCCAAATGTAGAGCTGTTGAGAGGCAGTGGAGTGACCCCGTCTTCTATAGCATCCATGGTGATTAAGTACACTCCTACAATATGTAGAAATCATGAGACGTTTAAAAGCTCTGTCAACCAGACGGTTGAAATGGGCCTGCATCCTTCTGCAAAGATATTCATTCCAGCACTTCATATTATATGCGCTTTCACAAAGGAGAAATGGGCAAGTAAAATGAAGCTTTATGGGAGCTTTGGCCTGTCGGATAATGACATTCTTTTAGCATTTCAAAAGCAGCCCACAATTATGGGTATATCTGAGGAGAATATAGAAAGGAGGTTGGGGTTTTTCTTGAGTGAGCTTAGGTTGGTTCCATCAGCTGTTGCTAATACTCCAGTAATGATGCTTCTCAGTATGGAAAAGAGGGTAATACCTAGGTGTCGTGTGATGGAAGAATTGGTAAAAAGGGGGGTTGCGCCTAAGATTTCTACTGAGACTCTTTTGAAACTTAGTGAGGAGAAGTTCTTGAATAGGTTTATCCATGCAAATAAGGAGGAGTTTCCTGAATTAGTGGATATCTACAGAAAAACGTACGTATTCTCAAAGAAAAATGAATCTCTTGATTCATTCGGAATGAGCGCGTACATGATGGGCTCTTGAGATGCTCCTTTGGGAAATTTGAAACAGACGATTATGGGCTCCTTTGTTAATCTGGTTTAACATAGACTGTGACATATGTTGCCTGATTTTGTCGGTTTTCGTAGTATTGCATCTGGGATAATTGATATGAAGAAAACAATTTTATCTGAAACTTGATTTTGGAAAAATGAAATATTGCAGGACTTAAAAAATTTCAATTTTCATCATGCCTTTTGTTTTGGGGAGACCTTTTTTTATTGGCTGTGGAGGCTGTGCAAAAATGAAATATGAAAGCAGGACTTTATTTCCGTATCAGTATTTGTTTGTGTCCTTCAGGCTGTGGGGGCTTATGACACCGTCTTACTGCATTGTGTGCTTATATTATGACCCTTAAAGAGGGAGTAATGTGTTACCTGTGCTTGCCTTGTGCCTGTGTTTGCTGGGGCTGTACCCCGCAGGTGGGGTATGAAGATATTTGTTTGCTTGCCTTGTGCCTGTGTTGCCTTATGACAAAGTGTTTCTGTGATTTCAAGAAAGATATGTGTTTTAATTGATTTCTGATTACAAGAAAAAGACTTCATTTTCAAATGGTTTCCGTGATGTTTTTGTTGTGGGTGACAACCGGAGGCGAGATGGATATCCTGTGAAAGAAGATAGCATCTTTAATGTGCTTTTATTATTTCCTTTTGGAGTAGTTACACTTAACTATTCTAAGATTTTAAGATTTGTTCAAATTATAAATTAAACTATCAATTTCGGAAAATTACTTAAATAATCTTGAGGTACGAGCATTTTACACATATCAGTCCTCCGTTTATTACTATTACGGTCTTTAATGGAAACTATTAAATTTTTACATATTCTTTCTATTTCATCCTTTTGGTCAAATTTTAACCAATTTGATTGATTTTGTAGGACTAAAATACATAGCTTGTGTCCACTGGGCTGCATTATAATGAGTTTCTGTTGATACTTTTGATCCTTAAAAATTAATCAAATCTGGTCAAAATTAGACCAAAACAGTAAAATATGAAGAATATGTAAAATTTTAACGGTTTCCGTCAAAAATCCTAAATATAGCAAACGGAAGGCCATGTGTAACATGCTTGCATACCTTAGGGTTATTTGGATAATTTCAAGAAATTAAGAGGTTAATTTATAATTTAAACAAACCTGAAGATAGTTCAATATAATTATCCCTATCATTTTTATGACCCTTTACCAAACACGTTAGAGTTCCTGAAAAAAGTTTATACAAAAAATAGGATTGTCAAGCAAAACTTTATTAGATCCGGCAAACTATTGGCAAACACTTTCATGCGATATTGAAAGCTGTCTTGAAGCTTGACCCTATACTCCTTGTAATCCTATGCCTAACGATTGTACCAATTATGGTAATGCTTCTTATAGTTGTGAAATTTATAATGGAACAATTTTATCTTCTCCATATTACCATATCTCTAAAATCAATAATTTTATATGAGGAATTACTGAACTCAATTAATTGATCTCGTTACTCTCCAGTTTTCTATTGAGGTCTATGTTGTAGAGGTACTCAAATTGAATTTGTGATTGATTTCTAGGCTCCATCCTTAACCTAATTGATTACTTCCAATTACGTAAAACAATAGTTCAAACCGCACTCAAAGTTTGGGCATTTTCCACTTTTACAGGAACTTCTGTACCAAAAACAGTGGTATCTAGAATTATTACCCCTCTCAAATGTAAAATATATCTTTTCTCACTATCCCCATAGTGCATGAGACAAATGTACGCATTTTCATTAGGGTTGTACTCTATGATTAGGATTCTACCATATATGTCCGTTTCATTCCATCAAAAATTGATTTTAGGGTATAGATGCTTATGACCTCCCCTCTATGCCTTGTGGTAATGATGCCTATAGCATTACGACCTTTACCACAATGACATATAGAGAAATATATATATTTTAAAAGTACGTGTTTTGTTTGTGCCTTTAATATAATGAGGGTGTTGCCACTGGGGTTGTTGTCCAGTGATGGGAGTTCAAACCAACACCATTGAGGTTTTGGGTTCGAAAGTTCTTGTCTTCGCCCTTTTTCTCTTTGAGTGAGCGTGTGTGCATATCTAACATTTTGATTGATATTTATATGGTGTTTTGAGTTGATTATATTCAATATATATAACGAGGGTGTTTATGTGCATTTGATAGCACATAAATCAAGGTCAAGGTTTTGAAGCTGTAATCCAAAATATCAACGAAAAGGGGATGTGAGTGTAAATGTTTTGGGAGTTTATGATGAAACATAAAATTTATGAAAGTTGTATATATGTTGCCTGGTTGGAGAGGTTCAACAATGGATGCTATCATGCTAGAGATCTGCACGATGCATTAAGCATGCACGAGACATGGCTTAAAAAGGACTAAATGATACAAGTTTTACTTTGTTTCTTGAAATATACTTGTATAGCAATAAAATATGTGTGGATATTATCAGAGTAATGTCTAACAAGTCAATAAAATTTGTGATGTTTTAGATACTTTTTATAATAAATATTCTTTTCAATCAATAATGGAACTGAAAGCTTATACTTTTTTGATAAATTTTATTACAAAGTTTAAATTATATTTACATATGGGTGTGAAAAACGAATCCAACCGCCGACTTGATCATGGCCCACGAATAGGGAAAAAAATAGATTTAGGTTTGGGGTTTTTAGATTTTTGTCAAATCAGATCAGTTGAAAAGATTGACTTAGAAAGTAAAATAAAATTGGGTTGGGTCTAGGTGTCATGCCATGAGTTCGGAAGCCCGTTGAATGCAAAAGTTGTCTTTAAACCTATTGAATGCACCCTTAAATTGGGTTATGAACAATTTGCCCAAAGGAATATTTAATGAATGTAATTGAGTTTTTGGGCTACGTTTATAAGGCTCTCAATTTTTTCATGGGCTCTCGATGTGGGACGGGGCATTACAATCACCCCTCCTTAAGGATGAAGCATCCTTGTCGCGGCGTAACATTTTTTTGGATTGATTGCCAAGCACTAGGACTCAAGAGATGGCTCCCGCACATGTAGAACTTTGTCCTGCAGGTTCAAGAGGTGGCTCCCATCAACATAGCACTTTGCCCCGTATAGCACTTAGCTCTGGTACTCTGATTGGCAAGCGGCTCAAATACTATTTGTGACCCTCTGGGCTCGCAAGTCTGTTGGACGCGAGAGTTGCCTTCAAATCCACCAAATGTACTCTTAAATTATGCTATAAACAAGTTGCCCAAAAGAAATATCCAATGAATGCACTTGTGTTCTTGAACTAAGTTTATAAGACACTCAATTGTTTCTTCAAATTCCGGATGTGAATGGGGTATTACACTAGGATCAACTCGAGAAACCTGAAAAGGAAGTCAGGTGACCCAATTTAAAATAAAAATAACCAAACATTATCCTTTGCACCACACTCAAAATTATTTAGTAAAATTATGATTAAGTATGACTTTCAACTAGTTAAGGAAAGAAAATGGTAACTTATTTATTATTATTTTTTTGAAAAAAAGGAGAGAAAATGTTAACTTTATAAAGTATTAAAATGACAAATTTATAAATCACATTTATATTACTCTTTTCATTTTGTTTTTATAAAGTTTTGGTTTTTCATTTAATAGTTTCTTTTTGGGCAAATTACATAAATAGTCCCTCAAATTTGGGATTGGTACTACTTTAGTCCTTCATGTTTCAAATGAAACAATTTACTACTTTACATTTATTTCCAATCTAGTCACTTTGTCAACTTTCTGATGAATTTTTGCCGCAATTTCGGGCATGTGAGAGGCACATCATAATTTTAAGGGGCAAAATTGGCAATTTAATGTTTTGAGTTGAGCTTTAGTCCCTCAATACATTTTTTTAGGGAGAATTGCATAAAACCCTTCCGTGATTTGCCAAACCTACAAGTTAGAACGTCCTTATGGTGAAAAACTATGCAAAAGAAACCCTTAATTTTTAGGTTTTATACTCACGTGCCCTCACCGTCAGGAGCTGTTTGATGGCGTTAATTTTAGGATGAAATATTCGTTATGCCCCTTTTAGTAGAAGTAATTGGATCTTTACTTAGAAAATAAACGGTCTAGATTGATTCCTTAATATAAAAATATAATATTAAATAAAAATGATAAGTTAAATATATATAATATACATAAATAATAGTATTGCAATATATATATGATGCTTACGGTTTTTCCGAGCACCCGAAATTTGTAATTGGAGAAAATGAGTCTCGCCCTTCGTGAGGTACAAATCAATCTAGGAGGAGGGAACCTGCAAAACAGAGGTTAATCCTCCACTGAATTAAGTCAGTACGGTGTTCGATAAGAGTACAAGAACGATATAAAACGATGAAAATGATGAAATAACGATTGAATTGCAGTAAAATCGTAGCAAAAAGAGTTGTCAAGTTCTAAAAAGTGCTAGTTAATATCAGAGAAAAAATCCCCCTTCTTTATGAGGCATTAAGCCTTATATAGAGGTAGGAATCCACCTGTTTGGCTGGAGACCCCCCTGGAACACGGGGCTTAGGAGGGTGTACCCACCTGAAATTCGGGCTGAGGGGGGCTTATTGTTGAGATTCTGGGGGGATAGGGTTGTTGGAAGCTGGGAAACAAATCCCTATATTTACCACGTGTATATTTGACTCACTCTAGGGTTACCCCCATTGGATAGGCTTCAGGAAGGCCGTTGGTCCGGGCCGTCTGGACTGGACTTTTAGGTTGGACACCCTTCCTTCCTGACATGGGCTTCAAGAGGGACATTAGTCTGGGCCGTCATGGCTAGATTGGGCTTCTGGATCGGACACTCCTCCCCCTAACATGGGCCACAGGAGGGACTCTGACTTGGGTCCCTTCTTTCTTGGATCGGGCCTCCCGGGTGGAGTATTCAATTTTACCAAACCCAAATAAAATCTCAAAATATGTTACATCAATATAAATAATATAAAGTGTATATATATAATATAGAATAGACACACACAGAACACACACAACAACATGCTCACCCGCAGCGAAGCTTGCGCGTACACACTAACACATAGCGAAACACACATAGCGGTGGAGCGAAATTTTTAACTTTTTTGGGTGAAAAATAGATGGGTTTTGAGTGATTTGGTTTGGGTAACGCATTGATAAGCTCAATTTCAATTTGAATTGAAGGTGGTGGAGAAATTAGGGGAAAAAGATGGAGAATAGAAAATTTTCGGGTTTTAGAGTCTTTTTGCTATTTTTTCTAATTAAATGTGAATGGTTAAAGACTTTGTGAAATTGATTGAGGGGTTTGATTTGTCTTGACAACGTGCATAGATTAGTGATTTTAGGTTGTCAATCTAGTAGTGGCATGGGAGGATGGGAAGTGGAACAAGAAGAAGAAAGTATAGAAAAAAATAAAAATAATTTATTTTTGAGGTTATAGTGGAATTTTAGTCAATTCCACCACTTTTAAAAGTCAAATGGGGCCTAATCACATAAATATCAGTATCTAATGCGCATGCATCTCACCTTTTGTCATGGGAAAGGGACTTTTGTACATAAATTCAAGAAACAAGAAGGTTTTTCTGCATATGTTTAAACCATAGTGTGTAACTTGCCACTTTCCAAAACCATAGGGGGATTTTATTTAATTTTCCCCTATTTTTAAGGCCTAATTAATTGTCTGTTTAATTTAAGGTAAATTTCACTTTGCATCCCTATACTGTTAAGTTTGTATCACTTACCCCTTATATTATAAAACATAAAAAGCACACTCGCAATCTAAATAAAATATAAGTGAATTATAGTCACTGCCCATGAGGTTTGCCGAAATCACAAAAACAAACAAACCTTACGTATGGAAAATTACTAAAATTACCCTCAAGGTCTACAAAATTATGTAAAACTTTACAAAGCACGAGAAATTCCTTTATTCCTCTTAATGTTTGATCTACACAAGGTCTACAAAATTAAGTAAAATTGATGTTTACTAAAACTGCACAAAAATCCCTCTGGTATTGGAATTTATAACCACACCCCGATGGTGGCGCCAACAGCCTCCCCTCATTAGAAATTCGTAAAATACATATATTCGGAAAAGCCCTGCTCTCCATAGTAATGGCCTAGTCAACATGACCTCATTTAATTATTGGTCAACACGCCTTGATTTGTTCATTTCACACAAACTTTGCCAAAATCCAACAACTTCAACACAATTGGAGCATCTTAGTTCAGGAATTTCAAATGTGTAAGAATCAACCACGTTTCAAGCCTCCTCCTCATTGGTCAAAGGGGTTCTTCGTACTTGATTCAAGATTTGCTCCTCGGTAGCACTGCCAGTCTCGTTTTGACTCCTTTTTCCAGACTTCTATCATTACGTCCATCATAAAAAGCATTTAGAAAAATCCAACCTTTTCTCTCTGATAACTCTAGTTCATAGAGTTATTTTGGCTTTTTATTGTGTAAATTTTAGCTCCATTTAAGTTAAATTGCTGGTTTTTGGTCAAGGAAAATTTAATTTAGGTTGCCTAGCTATTGTTTTCTTTGACAGGATGAGTTTTGGAGACAAAACAATTGAAAAAGGGGCAAACAAACAGTGAGTTATCCGCCTAGGCATAAAAATATCCCGCCCAGGCGGCAATGAAGAAAATACAAACCAAATTCCAGTGAGCTAGCCGCCTAGGCGGCAAAATGTCCCGCCTAGGCGGCACTGAAGAGTCGAATTCCAGCGAGCTGGCCGCCTAGGTGGCACACAATCCCGCCTAGGCGGGGGCACATATTTGGAAACTAGGTTTTCGGAATTTTGGGCGTTTTTCCTACTTTAAAAAGGAGAAGAGGGGCAGAAAAAAAGAGGGAGACCTGGAGAAAACCCCTAGAGAGCAGAGAAGAGAATTGAGGAGCGGGAGGAGTCTTGAAAGAGAAGATTCGCGCCAACAACTGAGTTTTTCTTCCTTTAATCTCTTCTTGTTATTCATGTCTACTTCATTTATAGTTTTTGCCATGGATTCTGTGTGTATGTCGAACTAAACTCTTTTCTAGGTCTTTAATGGAACCTTGAATGGATTTTTATTGAATCTCTATATATGAATCTCTATTAAGTACTTTGCATATCGATTGTTTTGTTTTGGTCTTAATGCGTTCTAGTGATTGGCCACCATTAGAATTGATTTGTTAACCTTGATTGAGCTCGAGAGAGGATTTCATGGTTTAGAACTGAACAAAGCAACTTAAGTTTATATTCTTTGGGAATATAATTCGTAGGAAGGACGAGAGTACCAACCTACCTTAGCTAGTCACTCGAAATTGGTTCTTAATGCTATTATCTAGGTTCAATTCTCATAGAGATATAGAGGATTAATCTAGTTAATAAGGTTTATCCTATATCGAGAGAGTAGTTTAGATAAAATAGAATTTTGGATTATTGAGCATGCTTTGTTACTTGATAGAGAGGATTAGGAGAATCGCTTAAAAGACATAGAAGGGGAAGTTAAAGACCTAGGTTATTTTCTCTTGGTATTTTCCGAAGTTTATTACTTTCGTATCTTGTTTTACTTGTTCTCAATTTCACAATTCTCTCAATTTTACTTTCAATTGCTCGAATTAAGAAGTCACAAATTGTGTGAAGAAGATTAGAAAATTGCTTAGGAATTAGTCCTCGTGGGATCGATATTTTTATACTACTTGTGCGATACGTACACTTGCGTGTGCTTGTTACAAACACAACACTCTCTCCTCTTATTCATGAAACCCGAGCAGTAGGAGATTTTTTATTGGATGAGCAAACCTTAGGGGGTATAGTTGAAAATTATGATACTTGAGGGGTTTATCTTGTAATTTTAACCATAGGGGAGGTGTTTGTAATCCACCCTTTTGTCCAACAATTAATCAAAATATTGAAGGAGGGTATTTTGGGAAAAGGACATAACTTTTCGGACGAAACCTTAACCAAAGGGTTTTTTGTAATTTCAACAAACTTCAAGGTTAGTTTTAGTAAAAAAATTACCTAAGGGTTTGTTTATAATTTCGACAAATCTCGAGGAAGGTAACTGTAATTTACCCTAAAATATATTGATAAAACTAAAATTCCGTTATGTTCAATAAAAGAAGTTATACATTTTTCCCCACTATGATAAATTACACAGCAATGTATGTTCCTCCCTACAATTACATGTTATTAAGTTGAACCAAAATTCCATTTAATTTATTTTTATTAATTAAAATAACTTTTAATTACACTTAATTAAATAGATTGTAGTAAACATATCTAGAATGTTGTTTTTTTTTTCGTTTAAAATTCTTAATTAAATTAAGATAAGTTATAAAGTTATTTATTTTTCTTTGTAATTTTCAGTTTAATATTATAGATAAACAATTGCAAATTGATAATTAAATTAGTCAATATGCGCGCTAGTATGGGAACTTTATAAGTCAAATTATTTAATTATACTACTAAAATATCAAATAATGTGAACTTAAGTCTTAATCATTTAATTACTGAAAAATATAGTTTTTCTTCATTTTGAATTATGCAATGACGAAATTCTTAATAGCTTTTATTAATTATTTGTCCAATAATTAAATAATTTGAAAATGAAGTTTGAATGCCTTGATGCTTTAATGGTATAATTGAATCATTTTACTATAAGATTGTTATGTATAGCTTAAAGATGAGTGATCTAAATTTCTACTCGTAACTATTTATATGTAAAAAGTAAACTAAATATTAGAAAAAAGAGTAGAATACTTCATAACATATTTCATAATTGATGTTGTCTAATTTGGTTGACAGTGAGTCGAAGCCATTTACTCTCGGGTGTTTCGCCGGTGGTCCACCTGTTGAAAGCGTAATGAACACGTGATATTAATCAATTTTGTTTCAATGTAGACTCTCTGATGCTTAAATTAGTGATGAAGACTCATATGAAATACGGTTAGAATAGAGGATCTTGTGTGCTGATCGTAGCAAATAATTTGGAGACTTTTGTTGATTTTTCCTCCAAAATGCCTATGTGAAAGACACCTAATATTTGGTTTTAGAAAAATAATAATTATAAAACAACATCATACACACAGCATACACACACACATATATATATATATATATATGTACGGCGAGAAAATGATAGAGAGAGAGAGAGAGAGAGAGAGAGAGAGAGAGAGAGAGAGAACGAGACCAAGGAAGAAATTTGGTGGCGGTTTGGGCGAGGTGGCTGGGCTTGTGAAATTTGGAAAAGGGTTGAGGAAATTTGAGGGTGGGGGTAGGGGGTGGCCTGGAGGTGGGGGGGGGGGGTGAAAACTTTTCTAAATATATCTTTTTAAAGGAGGTTTGTTTGAAGAAGAAGATCAAGTATTTTTTTAATTAATTAAGTATTTATTTAATTATTATTTTTATACATTCATATATATATATATATATAATTTAAGTATTATTTTACCTTTTTAATAAAAAAGGGCAAATTTTTTTAATATTTTATTTTTAGTTTTTCTGAATTCATATAATATTTTTTTATGTAACAAAAATAAATTTATATATTTAAATTCTAAATTAATGATATTTATATAAATTAAATACTTTTAAATATATATTGTAAAATTTATAAATGTGAAAATATGAGGTGATTTTTTGTTTAATTTTTTTGTTTTTTCTATAAATATATCTCCATATCATCAAAAAAAATGTCAACATGGATTCACATAGGGACTAAATATATAGTTCATCGCCAACATAAGCATCACATTAGCATATATGGCTGAAAAATTAAAAAAGCCCCAAATTTTTATGCCACCTCAATTAATTTTGTCGAAATAGTCCAAAATTGGACTATAATTGAAATTTTTGGAAGATAGAGGACTACAATAAGAAAAGGTAAACATAAAGGACAAAAACTTAAGTACCCCAAACTTAGAGGATGATTTTTGCAAAAATATCAAAAATTTATTAACATGGCTAAATAAAGGAATTATATATGGTAAATACTTTTAAGTGACTAGAAGGCATGCATTAATATGGGTAATGGAGAGAATTTATACCAAGAAAATCATTATAAATTAGGAAACTTTGATGATTTCGAGTTGACCAATGATTTTTTAAGAATAAAAAAAAATTAAGAATTCAAAAGTGAATCAAAATTAAAGAATTGCAGTCAATAGGCCCTCTTGCTATGTTATATAGTATAGATAGATAAGTTATTTGTGATATTTTATAAATATTTTTGAATAATATAATGTTTTTAGAAATAAATAAAAATGAAATCAATATTTCATAATCAAATATACCATATATGTATACGTATTATTTGAAAATTATTAATCAGTGATTGAAGGATTTTGCCTTTTTAATATATACATGTATATGTATGGAAACATTGTAGATATGAATCATATAAATAATTTAAAATTTCAACTTTCAGGAGCATGAAATATGAAAATAAATGAAAAACATAAATTAAAGAGGAAAGAATATTTTGGAATTTTTGAATGTTGCATTTAAAGCTCACCAACCAATCGAAAAATTTCTCCATAATTAAATAATTCAAAAACACCAGAAAGATCCATTTGGATCAAATTGCTCAATTACAGTCAAAGACCACTATCAAATATATTATAGTATAGATATGTGTGTATTAAAGAGAATGATCAATTATATAACAATTTTAATTTGTATATGAAAAATCTTTATCATATTGACGGAGCGGAAGCTATGAATTTTGAAGGGTTTTAAAGAACTCGTTTTCTAAGTTTCAAGAACTTGAGAGAAATGGGAATATAGAGAAAACAAAACATAATTTATTCCATATGAGTTGTGAAACCAGTAAGAGCTTAACAAGTATTTAAATAGTTAAAACCTTAATCCTAGTTGAAATAGGACAAGATTGTTCCCAAAATAAAATAGAAAATACTAAACTTGAATTGAAAGTAACATATTGAACTAAAAGACACCAGTAGAAAATATTAAAACTAAATAAAATTAATCATTTTTTCATCGACTTTTGTTGGTACATATATCAAACCCTAAAATTAACCAACTTCTTGTTTTACAGCATACTCCCCCGCTGGAAAAGAACTCAACCTTGAGTTGTACTCCGAATAAAGCGCCTCATTTGGCGGATGATGTTTAAACAAATCAGAAAGCGGCTCATCAGAAACATTGAAAATAAAAGAAATATTCAAGTAATCTGCTACATTAGTATTGATCTTCTCCACTATGCAACAAGAACCATATTTCTTATTCTCTTTGTAACTCATTCGGTTGTGGAATAGATTTGACAAATTTTCTCCTAACCCCTAATCAATGTGATGCTGCAAATCCCTTACAAGGAGAAATTCTTTACGTAACTTTTAACATCTTGAAATCCATCTAGTAATGGTTGGACAATAGTAAAAATTTAAAGTTTATGATTTTTAGGAAGACCTTTCACAACTAAAACCATAACTTCATCATCTTTTTCCATATCATCAACAAATTCGCTCCTAGGAATCCTCATACAACTAAAAACCTTCTCAATGTCAGTTTCACAAACCAAGTATTCATTATTATCATCCAGATAGCAGTCAAAATATGAGGGATCAATTTTGAGGCGAAAATCTAGAGCATCATCATTGTCTCATCTCCCAATAGGATGAAAACCAACACGAGGGGGTTTTGAATAATCTATCCAAACTCATCTTCATCAACACTCTCAATCGCAACGAAGAGATGAGCCCCTTGTAATGCTGCAGGATCGCCACCCATAGCGGCTTGGATTGGTGGTGCAATACCTACCCGAGCCTGTTCACTTTCTTGTTTGCATCAATTCATCCAAGAGCAAGCATCATATTCAGATTTTGAATTGAATTATTCATTTCATGAGTTATGTCCTGAATTAACTCTTGAAAATATTGATGCATCTCTTGTTGAAAATCAAAGTCATCCTGAGTTCATCAACTACAGTATGGTTGCTACCATCGCCGTAGTTGGTAATCTTGTCCTAAGCACACAACGGCTCTAATACCACTTAAAGGAGCGGAAGCCATGAATCTTGAAGGGTTTTGAAGTACTCGTATTCAAAGCTTCAAGAATTTGAGAGAAATTGAATAGTAGACAAAACAAAACGTAGTTTATTTTATATAAGTTGTGAAACCAATAAGAGTTTAACAAGTTTTTAAATAGTTAAAACCCTAATCCTAGTTGAAATAGAACATGACTATTTCCAAAATAAAATAAAAATACTAAATTTGACCCAAAAGTAATATATTGAGCTAAAAAAACATCTATAGAAAATATTAAAACTAAATAAAATTAAATCATTTTTTTCATATACTTTTGTTGGTCCATAAAAGCCTAAAATTAACCAACTTCTTGTCCTACATCACATATATATATATATATATATATTGTTTTCAAATTTATAAATCAAATGAATGTTTTAAAATTAAGAGGTGTTTGCATTCTATAAAAAAATAAAAAGCATTTATTCATATTTAGCTTTAAAGAACAGTACATAAGCATTTGAAATCACAACCCTCTTGTACTTCAACTAAAAACAAGCCAGATTGGGCTTGAAGTTCCCTTTCATTTTATGGGCTTTTGGAAATATTTTACACATTTACTAGACAAATATTGTGAACTGTTTAATTTTTTATTCGCAAACATTCCAAATTTTACTTTTCACTGGTACTTTAATTTTCAAACCCTTTCAACTTGTACTATATTTATTTATGTTTTCTATAACTTTAACTACTTCGAAAAAAGAAGTATTTACAAATACCTCTTGTTGACATGAAAATTTGCAATTATCTTTTTAATTATATTTATGTATGAGATAAATCATACAAATATTATCTCTACCAAATTAAAATAAAATATTGTTATTATATTATTAATAATATATATATATATATACACACACACACATATCAAACGTGTTTGAGCTTATTGTGACTTCCACTCCAATATCTATATAAAGGGATTTTGAGTTCTATATAAAATACCTAAAGAGAAGGAGAAGAAGTCATCAAGCGGTCCTCACTACTAGAAAAATAATGATTTGTGACGGAATTTGTGACCGACTTTTGCTGAAAATCGGTCGCAAGAATGCTTTTGCCACCGCATTTGCAATGGACTGGAGTCGGTGGCAAAAACCCGAGTCACAAAATTGGATACCAAGTTTGCGACCGATTATCTTTGCGACCGAAATGGGCGAGTCGCAAAAGATGCTGACGTGGAGCGTAGGTGACGATGTTTGTAACCGACTAAGTTGGTCACAAAATTGGTAAGTTTTTTTAGTATTTGCGACCAACTACGTCTGTTGCAAATTTCGTCCCTTAAAAAAATATACCAAACTAATAATAAATTAAAAATCCCAAGATTGTGGTGGTGACAAACCTAAACCACTCACCCACACACCCAGCAACATCCAAGCTTGCTGGACCCTAACTGCGCGCCAACTAGCCCGACTGAGATAAATCTTTGTTTTTGCATCCAACCAGAGTAGAACCCTTGACATCAAGGTTGCAAGATAAAGCATATAACCATTGCACGACATGAGATCGTTGTATATAAGATTGTTTTGGTTATATTTAATATATATTCATTTTATATTTTTAATATAAATTATTTAAATAAATTTTATTAATTTTACCAGTTTTTGTAATTTATTAATTTTTAAAATTTATTATCCAATTATTTCTTTTAAATTAAAAATATTTACCTTTGACTAATTTGTCAAAATTAATACCTTAAAAATATTTATTTAAATAATTTCAAATACTAGTTTTATTTCCCTATTGAGTACAATGAATAATAACACTCAATCAATTTAAATATCCAAGTCAAATATTTGAATTTATTTTATTGAAATTAGTTATTCGTTCTCTGAATAGCTAATCAAATTATTGATTTTTTCATTAAATATAATATTTGTTTTTAAAACACATGTACAAATGAGCACTATATATATATATATAATCAAACTTACATTAATATCAGTAGGCATCTCAAAGTATACAATCTACGAAGTATGAACTTTATTAATAAATTTAACTATGTACTAGATTTACTAAGTATACTATTAAATAATTGTCTTGGTCTATCAATACCATGTTGTCTTTTTTTTTTTTTTTTATATTATATCTCTCTCCTATTTTTTCTCTATTCCAATTCGACTTTGTTTCTTTTTTTTTTTTTTTCATTTTACATTCTCAATATATTCTCTTGCTTTTATCTAATATCACACTATTTATATTTTTTTAGTTCTCATATTGAATCAATTTTCTATTAATCACATAATTTAGTTTTATTTTAAATAAATTACTTTACTTTTCACTTGGAATAAAATTATATAGTAAAACGTACTCATATATAAAATTCAAAAAATTTATGATGTAATTTATTAAAATATAAATATATAATTAAATAATATATATTTTACTTTGCACACGCATCGAGTATACACAAATAACTAATACTAATTATTAGAATATATATATATATATATATTTCATTCAATATTTAATATTATTAGAATGATAGATACTTTTAAATTTATAACATTAGTAATACAAATCAAAAAACAAATTTTTCAAGACAAAATAACACCACTGAAGTGGGATCTAAATTGATTGGTGGCCAAAAAAATTTTAAAAAATTAAAATAAAACTTTTGAGACGGACAAAACCGTTCGCAAAAATGATCAACAATACAAAAGAACTTTGTGACCGAAAAATTCGGTTGCAAGGTCGGACGCAGAAATGACAATGAATTTTTAAACAGATAATGTCGGTCGCAAATCTCGCTTACTACTTTTGCGACGGATTAGGACTGTTTTTGCCGCTGATTTAATCGGTCGTAAAATTTTGGTCCAATATTTGGTCATTTTCACTAAAATTTGTCGCAAATGCGGTTGCAATTTGCGATCGATTTTTTCAATCACAAGTACAATTTTTCTAGTAGTGCCTCATGTTTTAATCAAGAGTTTGAAGAAACAGAATCACCATGCATCTCCACAAGTGCTCTTCCAAGTTCAACAAGTCTCCAAGATATAGTTACCAAGCCTTTGATCTAATTGCACTTCATGTTCAACAAATCAACAAATCAATAAGATGATCACCTACTCTTTGAGTTGACTACAACATTAAATCCACAAAAATCTCCAAAATATAGTCTTCAAGCCTTCAAACCGACTGCACATACCTTACAAATTCAAATTCATCAAGTTCAACAAGTCGTCATGCCTAATAAGAATAGTTTAATTAAGAAATGTCTTTCATGTTGCGTTTGTAACGAGCACACGCAAGCATACGTATCGCACAAGTAGTATAAAAATATCGATCCCACGAGGACTAATTCCTAAGCAATTTTCTAATCTTCTTCACACAATTTTTGACTTCTTAATTCGAGCAATTGAAAGTAAAATTGAGAGATTTGTGAAATTAAGCACAAGTAAGGCAAGATACGAAAGTAATAAACTAGGAAATACCAAGAGAAAATACCCTAGGTCTTTAACTTCCCCTTGTATGTCTTTTAAGCAATTCTCCTAATCCTCTCTATCAAGTGACAAAGCGTGCTCAATAATCCGAAATTCGATTTTATCTAAACTACTCTCTCGATATAGCATAAACCTTATTAACTATGAGAATCGAATCTAGATAATAGCATTAAGAACCAATTTCTAGTGACTACCTAAGGTAGGTTGGTACTCTCGTCCTTCCTACGAATTATATTCCCAAAGAATACAAACTTAGATTGTTGTGTTCATTTCTAAACCATGAAATCCTCTCTCAAGCTCAGTCAAGGTTAACGAATCAATTCTAATGGTGGCCAATCACTAAAACGCATTAAGACCAAAACAAAACAATTGATATGCAAAGTACTTAATAGAGATTCAATAAAAATCCATACAAGGTTCCATTAAAGACCTAGAAAAGAAATCTAGTTCACCATACTACAAGAATCCATGGCAAAAAGTATGAAGAAAATAAACATAAAACAAGGAAGAGATGAAAGAAGAACTCTTGATGATGATGTAAATCTTCTTCTTTTTCCCTTTCTTCTCTTCTCTTGCCCCAAAAGTCTCTTCTCTTCTCCTCTGTTTTCAGCCGCCTTTATTTCTGCCCCTCTTCTCCTTTTTAAAGTAGGAAAAACGCCCAGAATTCCGAAAACCTAGTTTCCAAATATGTGCCCCCCGCCTAGGCGGGATTGTGAGCCGCCTAGGCGGCCAGCTCGCTGGAAATCGACTCTTCAGTGCCGCCTAGGCGGGACATTTTTCCACCTAGGCGGCTAGCTCACTGGAACTTGATTTGCATTTTCTTCATTGCAGCCTGGGCGGGATATTTTTACGCCTAGGCGGCTTGCTCACTGTTTGTTTGCCCCTTTTTCAATTGTTTTGTCTCCAAAACTCATCCTGCCAAAGAAAACAATGACTAGGCAAACTAAATAACATTTCCTTGACCAAAAACCAGCAATTTATATTAAATGGAGCTAAAATTTACACAATAAAAAGCCAAAATAACTCTATGAACTAGAGTTATCATTTCATCACGATTCATTCACATTCTCTGACATCCATTGATCAACCCATCAGATGTCAACCACTTCTTAAGCCCAGAAACATGATTTTCAAACTCTCAAGATGAAGAACAAGAAAGGAGCCAAGAATTAAGGGATATAACTTGTAATCGAAAATTATATATATATATACAAATAATAACGCGTCATTTCTTGCATAAATAAATCATCGACTGAGGGTAACATCTCGAACTTTTTGAATCAATCAATTCCAAGTAGATTAACTCAAAATCGTCTCCTGTTGATGAGCAGTCTGATAACAGGCGCAACCTTCTACATTGGACAACTCGATTGAATAACTCAAAGAGCGAATTACATTGACAAGCCCTGAGGTTTGGTTAATTTACGAAAAATTCTTTGCTTTTTTAAAAATTATCAAAAATCCCCTAAGATTATATCCATATTACAAACTTATTTGAATTTTCGAAAATACCCCTTTCCTTTTTTGGGTGATTTACACTGACCACCCTGAGATTAGGTTAATTTACGAGAAACTCCCTATGGTTTCAAAAATTACCAAAAATCCCCCGAGGTTATATCAATATTACAACTAGCACATACTTAGGTTGACTTATCAATAATATTAAATCTTTTTTTTTCCCTCTGTAATATTGTTATCATAAAATTTTCATGTAATAGATTTGAAAAAAAATGTGATTATTTATTCAAATAAATATTCTAAATTTAATGCATTAAAAGTATCTACCAACACATCAAGTATGTTATATTATCGCTAATACGGAGTAAATTTGAAGAGAAATGAGTTAGAGTCCTTAAGCTAAATAAAGTTTTCAAGTGCATTATTTAATTTCAATTTTTTATTTCAATCAATGTTTATATTTCTCATTTCACATAATGGATATATACGATGCATATAATTATATTTTTCTCAAATATAACTTTAGCACATATTACGTATATTTAGTATAAATTCATAACATTAAATTCAAAATATTTATTTGAATAAGTAATCACATTTTTTTTTCCAAATCTATTATATAAAAATTTTATGATAACAATATTACAGAGGGAAAAAAAAGAATTAATATTGTTGATAAGTCAACCTAAGTATGTGCTAGTTGTAATATTAGTATAACTTCAGGAGATTTTTGATAATTTTTAAAACCACATGGAGTTTCTCGTAAATTAACTTAATCTCAAGATGATCAATGTAAATCACCCAAAAAAAAAAAGGGGTATTTTTAAAATTCAAATAAGTTTATAATATGAATATAACCTTAGAAAATTTTTAATAATTTTTAAAAAAGTAAAATTTTTTTTTATAAATTAATCAAACTTCAAAAGTAGTCAGCGTAATTTTTCCTAACTCAAATGGTACAATCTCACAAATCTAGAAAAGGACCTTATTACTTAAAGGTCATCAACTTAGTCAAAATTGACGGACTCTAAAATATTACAGTCTAGGAGATTTTGGTCGCAATCGTGCGAGGCCATGCCGCTAAAGATAAGTAAGTCAAGAAAGTACTTTAAATTATGACTTCATCCCAACGTTCAGCTAGCCTGGAACTTTCTACTACAAAGATATATGTACAACAACTGCAAGACATGATCGTTAGCAGCGTGAAGTAACTAGGGGCAAATAACTTGACCTCCATACTGCAAACACTCATGTATACGAGCATAAATTATTTAAAATTTTCGAATCAAGTCCTCCCAAATGCTCCTACATACAAGTATAAACTATCTAAAGTTTTCAAATCAAATGTTCAAATGCTTCTAGATACGGTTATAAATGGTCTAAAATTTTTAAATCGAAGTTTTCAAGTACTCCCTAATAAGAGCTTAAATTGTCAAAAAAAAATCCTTAGCACGATTATAATTGTTTTTTCTTTTTTTTTTACTCTCAAAAAATACTTCTTAACTTGAATACAAAGTGTTTTCAAAGTCAAAAGTTTAATTGTACTCCTTAATATGAGTATAAATTGTTTTAAAATTCAAAAATTGAACTTAAAACGAGTATAAATTGTTTTCAAAATCAAATTCAACTGTACTTCTTAATACGAGTATAAATTGTTTAAAATCAAATTTAAGCATACTTTTTAACATGAGTATAAATTGTTTAAAATCAAATTCAAATGTGTTCCTTGTTATGAGTGTAAACTGTCTAACAAAATTAAAGTCAAATGAAGAACTTGTTGGTGCGAATGTAAATTATACCAACAAAATCATGTTCAAAGTGAATGATTCTTTGACACAAGTATAAAAGTTTGCAAATTCATAGTGAAGGACTCTTTGGTTCAAGTATAAAATGTCTGAAAATTTAAAGTGAAGCCTTCCTTGATGAGTATAATATGTCCAAGTTTTAAAAACAAAAACAAAAACAAAACACACAAGTGAAGTATGTTTTGACTTGATTCTCCTGATAGGGGTACGTAGTTAGCTTTAATTCAATTACTAATTCAATCATATCTTAAAAATTAAAGTGTCAAGATTAAATGGGTGAATCAGAGTACTTCAAATCTCGCCTCTCTCGTGAACATCTGACACTTCTTTTATCGAGCATTGAAGTGGAGTTCGATATGAAATTTGGAATTATCTGTTTGATTAAAGATACTTATGAGATGAATATCAAAAATTTAATTTCTATTTAAGATAAAATACTCATGTTATCTTATTAATAATATGCACACACACACACATATATGTATATATTAAAAAAAATTAATATCAAACATGTTTAAGCTTATCATAACTTTCACTTAACATTTATATAAAGGGATCCTGAATTTCATACAAGACACCGAAAAGGAGGAAAATTCTTACCCAAACCTAGCTAGGCTGAACCAAACAAATCATATGGTAAAGTGTATTGCACTTGCCAAGTGATTGGTCACTCTTCCTAAATTATCGATCATTCAAAGGGTAAGTGTAAAACACTCGCCACGTGATTAACACTGGTTAGGCCAAGCCGGGTCTGGGCTAGAATTTCCCCCGAAAAAGAAGGAGAAGAAGCCATTTGGAAAAAGTGCTCTCTATTTCTTACAAACTAAGAGCTTAAAGAAGGAGTCATCATGTGTCTCCACAAGAATTCTTTCAAATTTTACAAATTTCTCAGATGCAATCACCAAGTCTTTGAGTTGATTGCATCCCAAATTCTACAAATCTACAAGATGCGACTACCAAGCTTTTGGGCTGGTTGCAACGTCAAATTTACAACTCTAAAAACCACAGTCCTATGCGTTCAAGCCAATTGCTCAAATCTTACAACTTTAATTCGATCAAGTTTCAACAGATCCTTATCCTTGAAAAGAATAGTTAATCAAAAGACATCTTTTCTCGCGATTTAATCAAATTCTCCGGCATCCATCCATCAACTCATCAAATCACAACTATGCCTCTAATCATGAAAAACGCTTTTGAAGACCTCGAGATGAATAATGATAAAGAAGTCAAGAATTAGGGGACAATTTTGTAATTTTCAATGACAAAGAAATTAGATTTGTATTTCTATGTATTTTATTTAATTGAATTTCTCTTAATTTATTTGTTTCTTGATTGCACTCAGATTTTCTTTTTTGCAAGAATTTCTACCAACACCTCTAAATACGTGTCACTCGATCAATAAAACACTTGATGATACTTACCTATTATTATTTTTCTCCTATCTTTCAGCTTTTTTTCAGTTTTATTAGAAATTCGTAGTAATGAAATTATTTTGCTAAGGTTCAAAAATTAAACTAGTACGTACTTGTCAACAACTGAAGGTGCATGAAGACAAAGTAATACATTTAAATTAACACATGATATAATACTAATCATTACAACCATGTTCTGACAACTTTATTACATATAGATCAATTAGAATAAGTATATGACAAATCTCTACAAAAAGCTTTCCATGCATATCCATTTATATATATATATATTCGCCATCATACTTCATTTTGTTTTTTTTTGTTTTGGTTACAATCATACTTCATTTTCACGTATATACGAGGCATATCCATAGTTTTCTAAATATTTTATACAACGAGGATTTGGAAATGTGCCTCCACATATTGGCATCCAAAATTTATAGGATAAACTTATAAAAGCAACTCCAAATTTCAATTTTAAGACACGATCAAGATTGGTCAACAGCTTCAATAAGAGTCTTTTGCTACATATATAGTAATTTTGACAGTCACCTCCGTTGCAATGGTTGCAGCACACTTCATTGTCGGCATCATAGGTTCATTAACTCTATCATTACGTGAACATTTCATACCTTTCTATCTGAATTTCCTTTTTGGCAGTGAACATATTGTATATTCTCTTCTAACTTGTTCTCGTGTTCTACTCTTTGCAGGGGATATTATGTTATTAATCCTTTTTGCCTCTTCAATGTAAGCATGAATTGTCCTGCAATGTCTCCCTAGATGAATATGTATCGGTGCCCGGATAGTGACAAAATTTTCAGAAAGTTTAGTAGTAAAAGTGAGGAGTATTCACCACAAGGAAAATTATTATTAGTGATAAAAATATAAAAGTGGAAATAGAAAAGTTGCCATTAACAATTATATTAACTAATAATATTTTCTATCTTGTCACAAATTGAATTTATTTAGTGATAATAATTTTTATTTTGTCACAATATCACTCAATAGTGGCAACAATTAATGTTTAAATTGTCACAATTGATAATCAATGACACATTTGTAGTGACAAGTTGGTGACCGGTGAATTTGTCTTTATGATTTTATGACAAGATTTCATTGTTACTAAATTGTCACTATAGGTGTGTGATTAGTTATCATATATAGGTGATAACTTAGACATTATATTGTTACTAATTGACATTATTTTGTGATAAGATAATTTTTTTGTATCATTAAATGTATATAATTGGTGACAACTTTTTCTCAATCATTATTGTCATATTCTCATCAATTTATTCATTTTCTTATAGTGATTTGAAGATCGAGGTTGCAAAAAAAAATTAACAAAATTTTTAAAGAATAATTAGAATTTCCTAATTGAAAATTCGGTTTAAAGGTGATTTTCAGCTTTTATTACTTTTCTTTCTCAAGTTCTTTCTTTTTCTTTTTTAAGAAAAAGAAAAAGAAAGTATGCGTTAAAAGCAATCACGAATTAAAAAAACAAATTAGTGACCAAATTTAAAAGTAACTATACAAAAATTGCATCAATAATTGTACTAATTAGTGGCAATACCTTCTGTTTTATTAATAATTAAACATATTTAGTAATAACAACTCTTATTTTGTCATGATATGACTCAAAAGTAACAAGAATTAATATTTTGGTTGTCATCATTGGCAATTAGTGACACCCCTTTTAAATATAATTTGCTGACAAAGAAATTATCACTTTGATTTCTTTATAGAATTTTTATTTTCATGAAATTGTCACCATAGGAGTGTCATTAATTATTAAAGGTGACAATTTAAACACTATTTGGTAAATATTGGCATGGTGCAAATTACTCCTGTGACAAAATATATATTTTTTGTCACTAAATATTTATAATTAATAATAAATTTTTTTATTATCACTCATTATATTATTATCAATTTACTCATTTTCATGTAGTGAATCTCCAACTACTGAAAGGGAAAATAGAAAATAAAAAAAGGGAGTGAAAGGTAAAATGGATTTGATATAACTAAGTTTTTGCAGTGCTTCCTTTAATTAGTTTCTTCTGTAGTTTTCCCAAGCTTGGATGTGCAAAGCCCATGGCCCTTGATGTCCATTTTAGATATTGCAGATTCATTAATGAAAACGTTTTTCTTTTCAGAGGGACATTCAGGCAAATAGTGAACAAGAAATCGTCGGAGAACTATAACGCCATGCCATATGTAACCACGCTTTTAAGTTCGAGCATTTGGATATTGTATGGGAGTGTGGACCCAGATGATGGGGTGCTCCTAGTCATAGTAAACGCCGTTGGTGTAGCTTCACAGGTTGCCTACCTTATTCTTTTTCTCTTCTATGCCTCCAAGGAGAGAAAGGTAATTAAACAGTCACCTTCCACCACTTGATGCGTAAATGCTATTCAGCTCTTTTGTAATTTATACCCTTATGTTATGCCTAACTCAATACAAAAAAAAAAAAAAAAAAAAAAAACTTTGTGAAGGAAAAAAAATTAACAGAAAAAATCTCATATTTTCAAAATTAACTCACTGCCCTTTAGGACTGACTTTTAGTAAAATAAAGACAAAAAGATAATTTTACCACTCCTTTTATATTTAAATATATTAACATAAATTTATAAATACATATATACATAATATATACACAAAAAAATTACATGTAATATATATATATATATATATACAAATCTTGGTGCAATCTGCCACCTCTGCCAGCCACAAAAAGAGAGAGATCGAGAGAAATAGAATCCCCTCCCTTCTCTTCATCCCCTAGCGGCGCCATCCATCCCCTGCCCCGCCCCGCCCCCGCCCCGCCCCCCCAATTGCCTCTTCATCACCCTCGCCCAGCCATTGCTCGCCCTCACCCTCTCATTCGCCTTCTCCACCATTGTGCCACCGCGCCTCCCCTCCACCCTTTCCTCCTCCTTATTCTTGGGGGTAGGTAGCGTGGTGGCGGAGGAAGGAGGGAGGCACAGGGTGGCGGGGCTAGGGCTTAGGATTGGAAAGAAGAATATCAATAGGGGAATTGGGTTTTTTTTTAATTATTTTTTAGATAAAAAAATATAAAATTAAGTAAAATTAAATTATAGGGGTTAAAAATTCTTTTAGTAGTTGAAATGCTATAATTTTTGCAATCAATGCACATGTAGTACACAAGGGTTTTTTATGCTACATTTGAAAAATATGATGTTTTTCATAGGATTTTTTGGCTAGTTAAGCATAACATAGGGATATAAATTGGATTTTATTCAATATTTTTTATCACACTTATCAAACATGTGGATTAGTAAACGATTGAGATATCAATACATGACATCTAACAAAGTGTGCAGTTGAGATTAAGAAAAAGAGAAAAAATTATGATAAGAAACAAAAAACTGCAAATTCTCTTTCCTAATTTCAACAACTCACTAATATATGTGTCGTGTATTGATCATGAACGAAAATATTATACAAAAGTTTACAAAAGATTTGAATTGGTATAAAAATTGTTAACTTGATTTTAATTGGAAAAATTATTAAACCAAAATTTAGTATAGACATTATATCTCTCAGAATCGCGACAACTAAGGTATTGTTTGTTTATGATGCTTAGAGGTATCTTAATGGAAAATTTTATGAAAAAGTTCTTGTTAAAGTGCCCTTCGGTGATTCCACATAATCGATTTGTTTATTTCATTTTTCACTAAAAATCCCATATTGTCATTTAAAAGTTTCATTCTGCACCTACCTTATTATTAGGAACAACACTTACAATTTTTGTTAGAGGTAAGATCGAACTTTTACAATATACAAAAGACGTTTTCTATTATTTGGGGTTGGGGCTGGGGTGGGAGAGTTTCCTAATAAAAATACATAAGGTATAGGTAGATATGAAGTTGAGTTGGGTGATTAGTCCAAACACCACCCCCCCTCCCCCCCCCCCCCACCCCACCACATTCTATCTCTGGCCGTCATGTTACTATCAAATTTGTTAAATTATTAAATTTTATAGATGACATAAAATGAGTGACACTAATTATTTGAATACATGTGCACATATATAATATAAAAACATAAGTCTTTTTCATACTAAAAACATAATCCATATTGATTTTTCCTTTTTTAGGTGAAATATTTTGCGCTTGTGCTCTTGAACTTAGTCTTGCTTGGAATAGTGATTGCTATAACTTTTGCTGCATTCCATGGAAGTTCAAGGCGTACTTTTGTTGGTGCCATATGTGCAACAATTACCACAGCAATGTATGCTGCTCCTCTATCAGTTGTGGTATGTCCAAATTATGTTTTTCATGCAATCACAGATGAAGTCAAACATTTTATTGGACAAAAGGGAGATTGAATTTTTATAAAATATAAAGTGCAATTTTATTAGTTTAGAAAAGGTGTTGCGTAAACGTGGTGGGGTGGTGTAGAAAAAGTATTCAATTTAGGAGAAGGGAAGTGGAGAGGAGAACACACTCTAATTATTTTCTTTACTCAATCAACACTTCTATTTCACTTCGACACTTTACTTACAAACACTCTTACAACTCTTTTACTCTCCTAACTCTTTTAACCACTCAATCACATTCACTCACTACACACACTCCACACAAAATGCATAAACATGATCACTTATTTATACTAGTCTCCTAATAAGTGACACTCTAATTAGAATACTAATTACATAGGTTACAAAACATAATTATTGAAATAATGTTCGTAACTCCGGACCGTTTTTGCCACCACTTTGCCACTACTATGAATGGCTCTTTGACTTCTCAAGAATCAAGATTAAACTCTTCATTTCTCAACACGCCCCCCTAAGCTTGATTCTCTCATTCCGAGACAACTCCTCAACTTCTCGAACACCTCTCGTTTGAGCGGCTTCGTAAAGATATCAGCAACTTGATCTTCGGTTCTGACATACTTCACTTGCACATCTTTCTTAGCAATACTCTCCCGGATGAAATGGAAACGGGTGTCAATATGTTTACTCCGATCATGATACACCGGGTTCTTTGCTAAAGCAATTGCTGACTTGTTATCGACATAAATCTCTGTCGAATCACTTTGTTTGACACTGAGCTCGTTGAGCAAACTCCGTAGCCATATTGCATGGCACACTGTTGATGTTGCAGCCACATACTCAGCTTCACATGTTGACAAAGTCACTATTGGCTGCTTCTTTGAACTCCAAGTAAAAGCAGTTTTTCCATAGAAAAACACAAATCCTGTCGTGCTTTTACGATCATCAACATCTCCTGCCCAATCACTATCACTGTATCCAACCAATTTCATGTCATTAGTGGCAGGATAGAATAAACCATAACTCATTGTACCTTTGATATAGCGAAGTATTCTTTTCGCTACATTGAAATGATACATCGTCGGGTTCTCCATGTACCGACTAACCATTCCGACAGCATAAAGGATATCTGGCCTTGTGCATGTCAAGTACCTCAAACTCCCAATCAAACTTCTGAATAAGGTAGGATCAACTCGATTTCCACCGAGGTGACTTGACAACTTCTCTCCCACTTCGATTGGGGTGTTGATTGACTTGCAATCCTCCATCTTGAATTTCTTTAGCACTTCTTTGGTATAACCTTCTTGCGAAATAAAAATTCCAGCATCGCCTTGTTTCACTTCGATTCCAAGGTAGTATGACATCACTCCAAGGTCTGTCATCTCGAACTCCTTGGACATATCCTTCTTGAACTCATCCATCATTTTCACATCGTTACCTGTAAATATGAGGTCATCAACATACAAACAAACTATTAAGATGTTACCATTTTCCATCTTGACATAGAGAGCATGTTCATGGGGGCATTTCTTGAATCCTTTCTCTTGAAAATATTTATCTATCCGAGTGTTCCATGCCCTCGGTGCTTGCTTTAGCCCGTATAAGGCTTTCTTCAACTTCAACACCTTGTCTTCTTGACCTCGAATAATGTAACCCTCCGGTTGTTCGATGTAAACCTCTTCGTCAAGGTAACCATTCAGGAAAGCAGACTTTACATCCATTTGATAAATCTTCCACATGTTTTGAGCTGCTAACGAGATGAGAAGTCTTATGGTTTCTAACCTTGCAACTGGGGCAAAGACTTCGCCATAGTCAATTTCAGCTCTTTGCTTGTAGCCTTTTACTACGAGGCTTGCCTTGTAGCGCTCCACTTCTCCTTTTGAGTTTCTTTTGATTTTGTAAACCCATTTCACTCCGATGGGCTTATATCCTGCTGGTAGCGAGGTAAGCTCCCAAGTATCATTTCGTTTAATGGAATCAATCTCCTCATTCATGGCCATCTTCCATTTGGGGCTTTCTGCTGCTTCTCCAAAATCAATTGGTTCCGTCTCTGCAAAGAGACAAAATAATGTGTTGTTTTGGTTCAATTCAGCATATATTTCAGCAAGCGATCTCTTCCTTCTAGGTTGACTGCTGGATTCTGCCTCAGTCGAAGTGGAATTTGATGTTGATTGGCCAGTCGGAGTGACTGGTTCCTCCTCTTCGTCTTCCTTTTCATTCTGACTCGGTTCCACTTCGAATGGATAAAAGTTGTATTCTTCTTTCTGTTGTGAGCTCCAATCCCACGAGCTCTTCTCGTCGAAGTGAACATCACGGCTCACTTTGACCTTATTGTTAGTTGGATCATACAACTTGTAACCTTTAGAGTTTTTATCATACCCAATAAAGATATACCTCTTACTCTTGTCATCCAGCTTACTCCTTTGTTGATCTGGAACATGCATATGGGCAATGCTTCCAAAAACCTTCAAATGGGATATATTCGGCTTGTATCCGCTCCATGCCTCTTGTGGTGTTTGGTTCCACAAACTCCTCGTCGAACTCCTATTCGACAGGTATACAGCACACTCTACAACTTCTGCCCACAACTCTTTAGGCAAGTTCTTGCTCTTCAACATGCATCGGGCCATGTTCAAAATGGACCGGTTCTTTCTCTCCGCCACTCCATTTTGCTGCGGAGAGTATGGATTCGTCATGGGGCGTCGAATACCCTCTTCGTCACAATATGCCTTGAACTCCCGAGAGGTGAACTCTCCACCTCGATCGGATCGAAGTGACTTTATTTGGTAGCCGCTTTGCTTTTCGACCAACACCTTGAATCTTCTAAAGGCTGAGAATGCTTCTGATTTCTCATGGAGGAAGTACACCCATGCCTTCCTACTATAATCATCAATGAACAAAATGAAATATTTGTTATTACCAAGTGAAGTCGGAGTGATAGGTCCACATATGTCGGTGTGAACTAACTCCAATGGTTTTCTTGCTCTTGTTTGCGACTCCTTCGGAAAACTGTAGCGGTGTTGCTTTCCGACAAGACAACCCTCGCACAACTGATCGGGGTGGTCAATGGAAGGAAGTCCTTTCACCATCCTCTTCTTCGACATCAACTTAAGGCCTCCAAAATTGAGATGTCCCAACCTTAAGTGCCATAACCACGATGTATCTTCCAAACATGCCTTCAAGCATTTCGCCACTTCGTTCTTGATGTTCAATAAGAACATCCTATTGCTTGTCATAGGCACACGAGCTAACAACACTCCTTTGTCATTTCGCAAGTACAGGGTCATATCTTTCATGTGTATATCGTAGCCTTTTTCCAAAAGTTGGCCTACACTCAAGATATTTGCCTTCATCCCAGGGACATAGTACACGTTCGAAATGAACTGGTGATCGCCATTCTTCAATCGGATTAAAATTTTACCTCGTCCTTTAATGGAAATCTTTGATGAATCTCCAAATGAAATGTTTCCTGTCACTGAATTATCCATTTCGACAAACATGTGTTTGTGACCACACATGTGATTGCTAGCACCTGTGTCAAGGTACCAAGTGCTCTTTTCGCCTTCACCTTGTTGGTTGTGTGCCAACAAGAGAGCGGTATCACCATCAACTTTCTTTTCTTCAGCAAGGTGTGTCTTCTTCTCCTCACTGGATTCACTTCGACACTCATAGGAATAGTGTCCTCGTCGATGACAATTATAGCATTCAATGTCTCTTCGATTTTGCCACTTCGTTTGAAATCCTCTACCTCGAAATCCACCTCGTGCCGGAGTGGATTCACCGTGTTTCTCTTCATTTTGATGGGTACTGTAGATACCTCGTCCTCTGCCACGACCTCGTCCACGACCACGATAAGGTGAGCGGCCACTTCGTCGATTGTTTCTGTCAACGTCATCTTTCTTTTCGTGGAGGTTCATTTTGGCTTGGAGAGCTTGTTCAATTGGCTCTTTGGCTCTCTTTTTCATCTTCTCTTCGTAGACTTGTAATTTGCCTACTAACTCATCAACTTTCATTTCGTCTACATCATTAGACTCCTCTATGGCAACAACGATATGATCGAACTTCGAATTGAGAGATCGAAGTATCTTCTCAACAACTCGGGCATCTTCTTTCTTTTCGCCATTGCTTTCTAGTTGATTTACAACCGAAAGTACTCTTGAGATATAGTCAAAAACTGCCTCATTTTCCTTCATTTGCAATGATTCAAATTCACCTCGTAAGGCTTGTAACCTTACTTTCTTCACTTTGGCAATACCTTTGAAGGTAGTAGCTAAAGTGTCCCAAGCTTTCTTTGCAGTAGTGGCTTGTGCAATTTTCTCAAAAATATTGTCATCCATCGCAAGTTGGATGAACGAGAGAGCTTTTTGATCTCTTACCTTGGCCTCCTTTGCATTTTTCTTTTCCTCTCTGCTTGCAGTTGCTAAATCCGCAGGCTCTTCGTATTCCTCTTCGACGGCATCCCAAACACCTTGGCCTCCAAGGAATGCTTTCATTTGGATACTCCATCTTTCATAATTTTCTTTTGTGAGCTTTGGGAATGGAAAAACTCCGGTGGTTGCCATCACAACGTAGCTCTCAACGTGGTTTTTAACTTGGATTTCAACGTGGCTCTGATACCACTTTGTTGCGGAAACGTGGTGGGGTGGTGTAGAAAAAGTATTCAATTTAGGAGAAGGGAAGTGGAGAGGAGAACACACTCTAATTATTTTCTCTACTCAATCAACACTTCTATTTCACTTCGACACTTTACTTACAAACACTCTTACAACTCTTTTACTCTCCTAACTCTTTTAACCACTCAATCACATTCACTCACTACACACACTCCACACAAAATGCATAAACATGATCACTTATTTATACTAGTCTCCTAATAAGTGACACTCTAATTAGAATACTAATTACATAGGTTACAAAACATAATTATTGAAATAATGTTCGTAACTCCGGACCGTTTTTGCCACCACTTTGCCACTACTATGAATGACTCTTTGACTTCTCAAGAATCAAGATTAAACTCTTCATTTCTCAACAAAAGGTATTTAAAATTTTAAACTTTCTTTAAAACTACACACATATATATATATATAATTTAATTATTTTATGTAAATTGGAGGTCGGGGCAAAGTGACTACCCCTAGATATTGTATGCAATTATATATGAAAATGCGAACTTGATAATTGTAACTTTTCTATATCTTTGACAGACGACGGTTATACGAACACAGAGCGTTAAGTATATGCCGTTTTCCCTCTCTTTCTCCGTTCTAGTCACTGCTGCAGTTTGGTTTACTTTTGCAATACTTCTCAATGACTTCTATGTACTGGTAAGGTTTCTGAATTTACTTATTTCTCACTTTAGCTTCTCGTTCCTTTTATGGTAAAAAAAAACTAATCATTATTTTCATCATTTTAATTAACTCAGGTACCAAATGCAATTGGAATTATATTAGGTTCATCGCAAATAATAGTCTACTTGGTCTATAAGAACAAGTCGCCTCCATCTCAAGTCATTGATACAATCACTAGCGAAGAAAAATCTGCAAACATAGCCAAGCAGGTCGTAGAAACACAGGATATTGAGCATGGCAAAGATGGAATTCCAGCATAGATTATGCCTGAGGGAGCTAATGATGTCCGTGGTTTTGTTAGATTACTTTAAAAGGCAGTTGAATGTACAAATTTTATAAATTTAATTCGGGAGCAACTGATTTTTCCTTGGTAATAAAACTTGATTTTCTTCTATGTTGTAAAGTATGGGATGTTGATTATTGTTTAAATATTTATTAGTTCCGTTACACTATGTTTCAATATAGGAATCTTATTGCACTACAAGCCATATTTCACACCACCTCTCACACCATCACATTCACAAATTGATGTCATTCATCAACAAAGTCTCGGCCCATTTCTTGATTCATCTTCTTCTTCTTCTCCACCTCCAAAGTTCAAGTTCTTAAGGGATGCTGAGGAAAAGCTGATTCAGAGGAGAAAAATCATTAATGAAGATTGTGGGCTCAAGAATAAAGATTTGGAGAAAAATGGGCCATTTATTACAATTGTTGTTGGTGCTGAGAGCCAAGAAAATGGAGAAAACGAAGGGTTCTGTTGCCAGCATAATAGTCATAGGAATAACAATAATAATAATAATAATATTTTGCAAGAAAAAGAGTGTTTTTCATCAGGCTCTTCTTCTTGACAGGTACTTCCTCTGGTTACTTCACCTTCAACCTTGAGATCAACATTGCCCACAAATTACAACTGAAATTGATCAATCATCAATGGATGTTAGATGAGTTTTTGTTCTTCTGCCCACTTTTCATTTTTTCTTGATTTAGTATATCACTGTTTCTGGTTGGGAAAAAAAAAACACTTTTTTGGCTAATGTTATGTGTTTTTTTGGTACAATTTTGCTAATCTTATACTGTTGCATGATTTTACCTAGTTTTACATTTATTGGTGAACTTTATATCAATATTGACCTATATGTATATATATATATATGTATATTTACACTTGTTATTGAAAATTATAGAGAGATGATGGTAAAATATATGCTTATTCTTCACATATCTCCATCATTTACCTAGTTATAAATTGGGACATTTGGATTTTAATTAAACTTCAACAGTTTAATGAATTGAGAAAAATTATTATATTTTCATTTAATAAGTCAAGTTTGCATGAATTCCATTTATTGTGGTGTAATCTCAATTTATAATAGCTCTTCTAAACTCTTCTATTCAAAAAAATCTGAAAGTCAAAAGCTAAATATAGAAAGATTTATCAACAATTTGTAACTACGTATATCTTCGCTAGAAAGATCTAAACCCACTAGAGCTCTTCCCAAATAACAGAAGAAAATCAAAATTGCTCTTGTCAAATTGTTACAAAGTAATCAAACCTCTCTTATATAAATACTCCTACACCTAACGACTAATTGGAATCAGAAATGGAAGCAGACGTTGGGTCTGATCCTTGAGATTGAATTGGAGCAACTATAAGATCAATCGGAATATTTCCTACTTCCATCAAAAAACATGTTATTAATATAAGAAAATATATTATATAAGTTTTGGATCATGCAATAGCTCCTCAAACTTGATCAGATGCAATTGGGGATTGGTGGTTCCATGGTATTCAAAAAGGTTGGCGGTGTTAGTGAGAGGAGGAAGGACATCCTCATTTACGTTCCTGTCCAACGGGGTTCCCACGGGTGCAAGTTCTCATTCTCCTATTAGCCTTCTTTCCATCTATAGCATTCTTTGTTGCAATTCTAGTGCCCATAAGGGGGGGAGCCTCCTCCTGGGGTTTCCTAACGAGAAGTACCAACGTGTCCTAGTATTGCCATCGTCCATGTGGACATCTTGAAGGTTGATATTTGGTTGTCTGTTGACCCCCACTTGTAAAGGAGGCAAGCGAACCATCGGGACATCCCTTCCTTCTTACATAGGAATGCTCCCATTCTCTTGGATTGGAGCTTGTAATTTCGAGTGACGTTTTTGTGGAAAGCCCACCCAAGCTAGCTTTAGGCCTCCTGATTACCTTGGAGGTGTATTGGCTAATGGGCCTAAGCGTCTTCCTACTCCATGCACGGGGAGCATCCCGTCTTCTTGCAGCATCTACCATCTTCCTCGTAGGATAAGTACCCTCCTGATGTATGTCTTGCCGTCCTGCTCATCCAAGATTACTGACTTCACCTAGAACGGATTTTGCCCTCCTGTTAGTACCATATATTTGTCTTCCACTTGGGGTGTGTTTTGCCCTCCTGCTCACGCGGGATGGCCGTGTTCATCCTAGAATTTGTTCTGCCTTCCTACTCCTGCAGGATGGCCGTCTTGCTCCCAGAATGGATTTTGTCCTCCGGCTTGTGCAAGATGGCTAACTTCCACTTGGAGTGTGTTCTTTCTTCCTGCTCGTAGGATGACATCTTTCCACTTGAAATGGATTCTCCCCTCCCACTCGCATAGTATGGTTGCCTTCCACCTGAAGTGTGTTTTGCCCTCTTGCTTGTGCAAAATGGCTATTTTCCATCTTGAGTGGAATCTGCACTTCTATTTGAGAGGAAGGCACAACGTCACTCCTAGCTGAACTCATACCTCCTTGGAACATTGATGAAGGGATCTGAGCTGTAGGTTGCATCATAAGAACCATGCCCACAAGGCCGACTTGTACAACCCCTATTATCATCTTATGAAAATCCTCCCTCACCGTGCAGATAGATCCCATACGTAATGATTGGGGCTGTGAATTGCCCTCTCGGTGTTGGATTTTCCAAGTTGCTCTCTATTTTTCTTGCTACAGGTGCATGACTGAATAGTTTAGTGGCTGATAGGGAAGGTAACACTCTTGTTGATTGCACGTCTGATGCTTGGACGATGCCGTAAGCATCCATCTTGAGGTGAACATTCTTGAAGATTACCTTGGAGTGGGCGATGAGGAAGGTAACTCTCTTGTCAGAGGCACACCTGATATTGGGAACACTCCCCTCTTGAAGTGAGCACTTCTAAAAGTGACCTAACTGTGGCTGGAGCAGGGGGTCGAACATCCACAATGCTGGAGGGCTCCTTTGAAGCACTAAGAACATGAGAAACGCCATCCCTTGGAGGAGGGACATTCCCAACCTGCATGAAGGAGGGGTACCCTCCAACCGGTGAGGAAGTAGCATTTCTTGCCATTGCAATGATTTTCTGCGTTGAAAATTGGATTTCTGCAAGATTTACTCATGCCTCAATTCTAAGTTCCCATAGATAGTGGCGGATGATGCTTGCAATTTTTTCGAGTACCTCGAATTTGTAATATCAGGAACCTAATTTGATCACTTTACGTAGAAATAGACAACTCAAGGGGGAGTACCTGCAAAACAGAGATTAACCCTCCACTGAATTAAGTCAGTACTCGAATATAAATGATAAAAAGCGATAACCAAGTGATGAAATTAGTGAGTAAATGATAGAATATATCAGGGATCGTGCATAAGTTTGTAGAGTGCCAAAAGATTGATTATTTTCACCTTTAGGGATCATTGCCATTTTATAAATCCGAAGGGCCGTTTCAGCCTCTATTTTCGGCCACCCTCCTGCTAAATAGTAAGGGTGGTTTAGGCGGTTGAGATCTTCAGGGAGGAAAAATCCCATGTGGGGAAATTACTTTAACCACATTCTTCTCCCATTTGTTAGGAAAGCTTTGTTGGCCAACACCCTCACAATCCCATTTTTCCATTGTTTCTTACTGTGCTTAACATTTTTCTCCTCTACAATCCCAAATCCAAACCACTTCTAAAAGAAAAACAATAACAATAATATGCAGCACTATCATCAGTACTTATTTTTAATTTAAAGAGAAATTACCCATTTAGCAAAAGAAATAACAAAGTTTTTAATTTAATTAAAAATATAATTATTAACATATTATCAATACAACTAACAAAATGCAACAGTATATTACAATCACCAAATTTTTAATTATAATTAATTTATTATAAAAATTTTCAATAAAATTACTGAATCACTAATAATTTTATTAATAAATTAATTATAGACACTAATCACTAAAAGTATTTAAAGTGACTAAAAACTGTGAATATATATATACATATATGTAAAAGTAAATATATTTTAACTATGTGGATCAATTAAAATTTAATTTTAAGTGCCCTAATTAATTTTGAGAAAATAAAATTAATTCACTAAACAAATTAAATTTAATAATAGCTTCCAATTCATTCATGGAATGTGAAAAAATAGCATAGGATAAATAAGTAGTTTTAAATAATATTTAGTTTAAAATTATATTATTTAACATCAGAGAGCCCTCTCTATATTAGTATAAACTTTTAACTTGTTTTGATATAAGTGTGCAACAATTCAATGTTCAAAGTTTAGTAGGCGGAATAAATATGCAACAAAAGAAATTGGGATAAGCAAAAAAAAAAACAAAAAAATAATAGGAAAGAAAAAAAATAAATGAATTTTTAAGGGTACAATTGTACATTTATGTGTAGAAGAGGCAAATGATATACTATCGTAATTCATAAGAGAAATGATACACTGTTAATAGTTTAAGGCTGCAAGAGTATATGATCCTTCCATAACATAAAACCAAATAAAAAGGGAAATTCTAATGATTATAATTTTAAAGTAGTTGGGTAGGGTTGTAAATGGGTAATCGAAAATTCGTTACCGTTCAAATCCATATGTGTTTATAGGATATATTATTTTTATCCGTATAATGCGGATATTATCTATATCTGATTACAAGTATCCGAATAATAAACAGATACTAATATGGTAATTGTATATCAGCTCCGTTTAATATGCGCTCCGAATGCGTATCTGAAGGATATATTCGTTACTATATATACGTTATCCGTATCTGATAAATAATATTAAAAAAATATTATTATTATTATTATTATTATTAATAGTAGTAGTAGTAGTAGTAGTAGTAGAGTGAGTGTGTGTGTCTTAATAATAATAATAATAATAATAATAATAATAATGATAATAATAGTAGTAGTAGTAAAAGTAGAGTGTGTGTGTGTATTCATATATTATAATGTCTTCTTATAAGTAAAATAGAAAAAATCTAATTGACTCATATTTCTATAATTGACAACGAAATAAAAATATAAGTAAATATATTAACTTTACTTACATTAATGAGCATCTACTATACTAATATATATACAAAATTTTCAATTAGATAGGTTATATAAATTTTATTTATTTAATTTTATTTATATAAACAGATTCAGATATTCGGATAAGTTGATTCGGATGTTCAATCAGATATTTGGATAATCATAAGCGAAAACGGATATTCGAATATTCGAATATCCATAATTTTGTCAAATTTTCAGAAATACTAAACGGATTCGGATATATATGAATTTGCAAAATATCCGTCGATTTGAATTCGCAAAATATCCATCGATCTGAATTCGCAAAATATCCGTTGGATTTGAATTCGGATATGATGTTTTGAATATTCATCGGACTCGCATACGGATACGGATTTGGATATTGCATATTCGATCCATCTAATATTCGTTTACAGCCGTATAGTTAGGTTAGGTTGTAAAATAAATAGTTTTGTTTTTAAATATTTTATCCAGCCAATTTGTATCGCTCTATTTTCTCGTGTTAAAATATTAAATCAATTTATGGGTTATGAATAATTTTATTGAAGATGTACATATTATCAATCATAGTATATAAAAAAGTTATCATTAATAGAGTGACGCCGAAAAATTATTGAAATTAATAATTCAAAAGAACAATTTCACAAGTTCTATTCCATCAAAAAATAAATAAATAAATAAATAAAAGTTTCAAATTGAAAACTACATAGTATCTTTAAGTTTCAAATTGAAAACTACATAGTATCTTTATTCAATTATTTATTTATTTATTTTTATTATTATTACTATAACTATCATTATTAACCATTATCATTATCATCATCATCTTTTTTTTTTTATTATTTAAAAAGTAAAGAAAAAAAATTGACAAAGTCAGTGCAAGTATTGTTTACTGAAGCACAAGAAGAGAGTGAACTTTTCACTCCCCTTCACATCGTTCCTCGTATCAGCCATTTCTCCCTCTGCTAGATTCTCTGCTTTATGTTATCCTCGGTGTTGTGTTATTGCTCCTTCTCTATTTTCCAAATCCTACACATTTGCTTAAAGCTATTTCTGCTACAAAATCTGAAGAATATTTGTGTTTTATGTAACAGATCCAAGTTTTATAATAATTAACCACATTCAGGCTGACCCAATTCGCCAATCTCTCCATTTAATCTCTGGCATGATGTTTTCAATCTGTAAAAGAGTATTTAGTAACCGCTGGGGCTGTTTCAATTCCTGCTCAGACAGATGCCCGTATCACGTTCGACGAAATGCCTCATCCAATAACAGGCCCTTTTCATCAAACACCTTGAGAAGATCATCACACCCCAATCAAACTCTTGTTGAGTCCAAATCAGCATTGGCTGTAAGTTCCCTTTTGAGAGATTACGGATTCAGTGATGCACACATTTCTGAAGTCGCCAGGCGATGCCCATCCCTTTTCACGCTACGCGCCCAGAGTAACATTCTGCCCAAACTCAAATTCCTTGGCTCCATTGGCTTGTCAAATGCAGACCTTCCAAAACTTGTTTTGCGAGTCCCTTATGTGTTGTCATCCAGCCTCCATAACCAGCTCATCCCTTGTTGTGATTACCTCGTAAAGGGTGTTCCTCTTGACAACGGGCAGCTCACCCGTACATTGAACTATTTCCCTCGTATTCTCTTATCAAAAGTAGAAACGGTTCTTGCTCCAAATGTTGAGGTATTGAAAAGCAAGGGGATGAGCCCGTCTTCTATAGCATCCTTGGTGATGCATTACACTTCTATGATATGCAGGAACAACGAGACATTTAAAAGCTCTGTCAACCAGACGGTTGAAATGGGGCTGTGTCCTTCTGCAAAGAGTTTCATTCCAGGACTTCATATTCTGTGCAATTTCAGTAAAGAGAATTGGGGGCGTAAAATGAAGCTTTATAGGAGCTTCGGCCTGTCGGATGAAGAAATTCTCTTAGCATTTCGAAAGCAGCCCATGATCATGCACTTATCTGCGAAGAATATTGAAATGAAACTGGAGTTTTTCTTGAATGAGCTGAGTTGGGCTCCATCAGCTCTTGTTAATACCCCAGTAATGATGCTTTTTAGTCTGGAAAAGAGGGTGATACCTAGGTGTCGCGTGATGGAAGAATTGGTGAAAAGGGGCTTGGCGCCTAAGGTTTCTACCCAGACTCTTTTGAAGCTTAGTGAGAAGTTCTTGAATAGGTTTATCCATGCATATGACGAGGAGTTTCCTGAAATAGTAGATGTCTACGGGAAAAAGTATGTATTCTCAGACAAAAACGGATCTCTTGACTCATTCAGATTGAACGCTTGAGATGCTCCTTTGGGAGACAAGAGGTGGATCTAGTAATCTGGTCTAAAATAGACTGTGATCCATGTTGCATGATTTTTGTGTTTTTCTGTAGGATGCGTGTGGGATAATTGACGTAAAGAAATCAATTATTCGGAAACTTGATTTTGAAAGTACTTAAAAAGTTCAATGAACATGCCCTTTGTTTTGTGGAAACATTTATTGATTTTGACGGTAATAGCCCTATCGTTCCGCCCCAGCATTGTGTTCTGTGGCTTTTGTGGTTGACGACAAAAGTTCCCTTTGGGTGCAACGACACCGTTTCTTATTGCATTGAGACATTGTGTTGCTTAAGCTTGTCTTTTGCCTCATCATTGCCTATGATTTTCCCTTTCAAATCTTGAAACTTTAGTATTTCTCTCTTTTTATTTTATTATTTTGTTTTTCCGAAAGAAAGAAAAAAAAGTGTTTTGCTTCCTTTATGATTAATAATTTAATATGAAAAGAGTTCAGTTTGGAATGGTTTATGTTCTTTCTGAAAGAAAGATTAAATCTTTAATGTTCTTTCTCGGTTTCTATTTTTGGTTTTTTTTTTCTTTTCTTTTTCTTGTGTTTTGTAAGCCATGCGGGATTTCAAATGCATTCACTTGAGATGATGATGAAATTCAATCCAATGTAATCACTAAAAAAGAACAAAATAATAATAAAAAAAAACATAGAATGTGTGTTAAGAATTTAAAATTCATAGTAATATGTAATTATAATATAGGGATAATTACTCCCACCACCCCTGAGGTTTGGCCTAATTACAAATAACACCCCCTTGTATCCGAAATTACCGATACCCCCTTAAGTTTTGTGGACTTTTTTGTAAGGTAGACGGAAATGATGAAATGTCATTTTTACCCTTGAATATTTGAAATATTTTTTGTTTAAAAAATAAAAAAATAGATATAAAATTGAATTGACCAAAATACCCTTAATTGAAAAAAAAATTACCAAATTTTTCAAAAAAAACCCTAACTTAACCCCCCCCCACCACCCCACCCGCCGCCCCCCCCCCCTCCTCCTCTTCCTTCTTCTTCCCTGACCAGTTCTCTCTCCCCCTCCCTGCTCAGTTCTCTCTCGCCCCTCTCCATCTCTTTCTCTCCCCCAACGGCGGCGGCGACGACGGAGGCGAAGGACGGCGGCGCGGTTGAGGCGGAGGGAGGCGGCGGCGGCGGAGACGCGCTCTTCATCTCTCTCCTCTACATCTCTCTCTCGCCCCTCTCGATCTCTTTCTCTCGGCCAGCGGCGGCGGCGGAGGCTGAGGCGGAGGGCGGCGGCGCGGTTGAGGCGGAGGGCGGCGACGCGGCTGAGGCGGAGGGCGGGCCGGCGGCGGCGGGGCGACCTCTCTCCTCTACATTTCTCTCTCGCCCCTCTCGATCTCTTTCTCTCGCCCATGAAGACGGCAGAGGGCGGCGGTGGCGACGGAGGCGGAGGCGGAGGCGGAGGGCGGCTGTGCGACGGAGGCGGAGGCGGCGGCCTCTCTCTGGATCTCTCGCCCCTCTCTCTGGATCTCTCTCTCCCTGTTCTAAATCTCTCTCTCCCTTTATCTCTCCCTCCCTCCTCTCAATCACTCTTTCACGGCAGACGGTGGCCGGCGGTGATGGCGGCGGCGACGGACGGTGGCCGGCGGTGGCGACGAACGAGGGATGTTTGTATGTATCTATATATATTTATGTATATATGTATGTGTGTGTATATATATGTATATATTATCAAAAAAAAAAGTATATATATATATATTTAATGAAAAATATTACATTAAACCCCCTAATATTATACTTAATTACTATAAACACCTCAAATAATGATATTATTTATCATAAACACCATTAAGGATAAATGAGTAATTTCATATTTATTCAAATAATATTCCCGCCTTTGAAAGGGTAATTTTGGGAGATCACGTTGGTATGTAAACGTTGACCGTTAGTCAACTTAACGGAAGGTGGAAATTGTAAGACGGCAACAAAACTCAGGGGGGTATAGGTAATTTCGGATACAAGAGGGTGTTATTTGTAATTAGGCCAAACCTCAGGGGTGGTGTGAGTAATTATCCCTTATAATATATTATTACGAATTTGAAATCCGTAATTACGACTCAATAAATTCAAACGTAACTTCAGGATAATCAACAAAAACAAAAAATAAAAATAAAAATCGTGCCTTCAGTTTTTTAACCAAAAGAGTGTTTTGCTGAACTTATAAACTTATCAAAACATTTTGTAAGTTATTTGAAAGCTTACAAGCTCCTAAAAAGTGTTTGGTAAATTTTTAATGTGGGAGTTCATAAGTTCCAAAAATAACCTGTCAGGATCTTATAAACTCAAAAGGAAAGATAAGCTTTCCCCAACTTATTTTTTAAATAGCTTATAAACTATTTAATGCTAAAAGACGAAATGACATGTATATTTTTATTTTTCTTCCAATATTACATTTCTATTATCTCAAAAACTATTTGTTTACATGAAATAATATTTTACTTTATTTTTTTAGTCATCATTACACTTAAAAAACCTTATAAGCTCTTATTTTTACAAAACAAAATTATAACTACAATCTCAAAAAACATCTTATAAGCTACAAGATCTTATTTTATTCACACACTTCAATAATTTGTTATTTTAAAATAAAATGTAGGAGTTTATATACTACAAAAACATCTTATAAGCTATTTAGAATAAGTTTATTCAAACACCCTCTAAGTGAATTCTTTAATTTCTACTGACCACGAGGTGCTCATAAATAACTTGTAGGCCAGTTTCTTTCATAGAGTTGATCAATTTTCATCTCTTTCTTGGTTGACCCGAACCTTTTATCATTCACTTAGATTGCGTTTGGTAGACATGTTTGTGAAGAAAATATTGGGTGTTACGCCCATTAACAAGTTTGGTAGCTTCTTAATTGGCCCTTTATTATCAATCAGCTCGGTAGATAATGCACTCAATTCCCATGATTTGTATCCCATGGGGGAGGTGGAATGGCTTATCCTAAAATTAAAGTTCTCTTATATTAAAATAAATTGTTACTCTTTTGCCCGTCTAACGCACACATATGTGTGTGTGTGCAATCACGCGCGTGCACACACTACACAAAGACTTAATATATTTTGGTCCATTGTGCTTTGAATTTCTTTGCTCACACCAGAGAAGCTCATATATCTTCGAATAAGAAACACTTGATAATTGAGGGATTAAAAGTTTTACATAAACTTTTTCCAAAAGAATTTAGAATTATTTCATCTTTGCATCTATTTTGCTTGTGTATGTAAGAAAAATTTTGTAATCACAGGATCGATACACCATGAATTTGGAACACAATATATGAATATATGTAAAGTTAAATTAACGTACCTTAAATCGATCATTGATAGTCGATCAATGTGGATGTTTAGGCAAACATCCATGGGTAGTTCTTCCTCTCCATCTCTCACCGATATTGACAGCTTTCAATGGGACAAGCGATTATCAGAGTGTGGAGTGGAGAGGGGACCTAGCCAAATATATAATGTAACCATAGGGCCCTCCCGTCATGGGCTTTCTAGGATGGGCCTACACCAACTGTCAGACTATGTCTGCTAAAATCAAGGCCTTAAAAATAGTGGGTCAAACAAATCAGGCCTTATAAGTCAAGTCCCATTAACCGTATTAATTTAGCCCGTTTTATTTTATAAAAATAAAATATCCAATTAATAGAAGTCCAAATTAGAATAAAATTATAACAGTGCAGCCATTCAAATAGAGGAAATCGAAAGAGAGGCCATGAATCATGATACAAAACTTGGAGAAGCAACTGAGATGGGTGTTCATATGGCCAAAACTGAAACAAGAGGTTTTTCCAAATAGTTCAAGAAGAGGAGGATATGCGAGAGGCCGAGGACACGGCTACATCAGTAACTCAAACTTCTGGTAAGACTTTAGCTTTATTTTCGACATCAAATTCTTTATGGATTGTTGATTCTAGTGCCACATATAATATGACACCGAATTTTCAATACTAATTTAATTTTCAAGAAAAAAACTGATCATAAACAACCAATTACTGTCGTTAACAGAAATAAAATTCAGTTAAAGGAATTGAAAACGTGAAAGTATTAAAATCTACTACTCAAGCATTGTTTTTTCCTTCCCTTTCATCTAATTAATTCGTTATCTGTAAGCAAAATTACAAGGGATTTGAATTGTAATGTTATTTTTTCACCTAACGATGTTTTACAGGACAAAACAATGGGCGTGATGATTGGTAAAGTGCAATTTTACCAAGGACTATATATTTTAAATCCACATGAAGATGCTCTTCTTTCTAGCAAAGAAGATAATTCTTTTCTTTGGCATCATAGACTTGATCACCCGTCTGATCGCATTTTACATGCTCTTGATAGTTCTTGAGTTCTTGACTCCAAAAACTGAGAAGCATGTCGCTTTTCAAAGCAACATATGGGAAAATTACAATTTTCATCTGTTATCTATAACGTTTTTGGCCCTATAAGTATGCGTTGTTCAATTTTAGTCTTACAATTTCTAAAAAATTGTCAATTTTGGTCTAATTTGGCCGGACTCCGGCGAATTGTGCTGACGTGGCCAATAAAATTGGGGCTCTTTGGCAAATTCGCTAACGTGTTTGCCAAGTAAGATTTTTTCCACAATCTTGAGATGACATGGCTGATATATCTATATTTACATATATTTTGTGTATTTTTTTTAAATGCACACTTAAATATTTTATAAATAATAATAAAAAAATAAACCCATTAAAAATAAAAAATATCATCTTCTTCATCCATTAAAACGCTACCTTAACCCCACCGCCCCCACCCCCCCCACCCCCAAGCAGTTGCCGCCCCTCTCCACCACCACGCCGCCGCCGTCCCCCACCCTAACCACCCAGCCTCTCTCTCTCTTCCTTCCCCCCCGCCCCTACCCAAGCCCAGCAATCACCACCCCTCTCCACTACCACCATGCCGTCATCCCACACCCCCCTACCCAGCCTCTCTCTCTCCCCCTTCCCCCCCTCTCCCCCTGCCCCTGCCCCCACCCTCCTCTTTCCTCCTCTACCACCACAACCCCATCGCCCCTACCCTTCTCTTTCCTTCTCCACTACCTTGACACCACCGCCCCCACCCTCCTCTTTCTTCCACTACCACAATGCAGCCGCCCCCACCCCGAACTCTCTCTTTCTCTCTCTCTCTCTCTCTCTCCCCCCCCCTCTCCCTTTCAATTTCTCCCTCTCTCTCTCTCCCTCTCCCTTTGATTTCTTGATCTGGCGGAAGGCAGCGGCGGGCGGATCTCTCAAGGGAGGGGGCGGCGGCGTGGTGGGGGCGGTGGGCGGAGGAGGGTGCGGGAGCCGGGGGGGGGGACCAAAATTGACAATTTTTAATAAATTATAGGACTAAAATTGAACAATGCATACTTATAGGATAAAAAACCAAAAACGTTGTAGATAGCGGACGAAAATTGTAATTTTCCCAACAACGTATAGATTAAGTTTCAACAGATGTAATGATGTTTCTGGAATGTGTTTTGAATTGATTCATTTTGGTTTGTTGTGTTCAATGATTGAATCTCGAGAGGGTTTTCAAATATTTCATAACTTTTATCCATGATAAATCTTGTGCTATTTTGATTTATTTTTAATAAAATCTAAAGATAAGAGGTTTTCAATATTTCAAGAATTTATGAAATGATTATGAACTAGTTCAATGCTAAAATCAAAAATTTAAGGACAGACAATGGTACTGAGTATTTCAACCAAAAAATTTCAACCTTTCTTAAATGCCATGGTATTATACATCAATCTGCTTGTATTCGGACTCCTCAACAAAACAACATTGTCGAAAGAAAAAATAAACACATTCTTGAAATTGTTCATGCACTTTTATTTCAAATGAATGTTCCTAAGATATATCAATCTGATGCTTTTCCAACTACTTATTTGATAAATACCTAGTAAAAATTTTAATGAATAAATTACCATTAGAAATTTTAAAAGGATGCAAACTAGATATTGGTTATCTTAAAGGATTTGGTTGTGCATGTTTTTTTCACTTACAAGATAGTGGAACACTTTAACCGTGTTGTATATGGCTCCAACAAGTCCAATTTTGGACAGAGCCATTTGTGCACCTGCGGCATTTTTCTGTGCACCTACATAGAATAGGTAGAACACTTTGCTCATGTTCGCACAAAATTTGCGCACCTACACACTGACAGTTTTTTGGCGGTTGCAGAATTTAAACCCTACTATAACACTACTTTGTGGGTGGTTCCTATGTAACTTTTACAGCAGATTTCAGAGTGGTTCTAGAGAGTTTTGAGAGCACCATTGTGACTCAATTTTGTACCTCTTTAAAGATAGTAAAAAATCTCTCTCTTTCCCGCTCGTGGATGTAACCCAAATTTGGGTGAACCACGTAAATCCTTGTGTCATTTTATTTTGGTTTCGATTTGTGTTCATTTTTGTAACAATCTGGTATCAGAGCCATGTTGGTTTTGATTTGTTTTGTTCTTGGGATGGCTTCTATTAAAACAGAATTGAAAAGCTCGATCGCAAGCCCATTTCCCTCTACGGAACTTGAAGATGCCCTGTTAGGAAAAGCAAGGATGCCTGCAAATTGGTCCGAGGAGAAAAAGGATAAAGTTATCCGGAAGGCCATGGCGCAGATTCAATTACACCTTTCTAATCAAATCCTACAGGATGTGTTAAAAGAAGAGGATGCTGCAAGTTTGTGGCAAAGGTTAGAAGAAATCTACATGAAGAAGAACTTGACGAATAAGTTGCGTTTAAAACAACAGTCGTATTCTTGCAAAATGGTTGAAGGTATTTCGATTCAATCCCACATTGATAATTTCAAAATTGACATTACTGATTTGGAGAATTTGGATGTCAAATATCATGAGGAGGATTTGGCGTTGTTGTTGTTGTGTTCTTTGCCTCTTGTTTATTTCAATTTTCGAGATACTATCTTGTATGGTAGGGATACCATTACGTTGAATGATGTTCAGGAAGCCCTATTGAGTAAATATTCGATTGATGGGAAAATTAAATCTAGTATCTCAGAAAATCAAGGTGAAGGTCTTGCTGTTCGGGGAGAACTAGTGAGAGAAGTTTTGATAGCAACAAACAGAGAGGTAGATTACAGTCAAGTAAGCCAATTAAGTGCCGCTATTGTCATAGAAAGGGTCACATCAAGAAAGAGTGTTGAAAATTAAAAAAGAAGCTAGAAAGTGAGAAAGATAAGACCGGTGAAGCTAGTGTTGCTGAAATAGACAGTGAAGGTGGTGTTCTTCTAGTCAGTTCAGATGGTTCTAGATCAGACGATGCTTAGATCATGGATACCGCATGTTCCTTTCATATGTGTCCCAAAAGGGACTGGTTCTCCACATATGAAAGTTTGAGTGGAGTTGTTCTTATGGTTAATGCTGCAGCATGTAACGTAGCTGGGAAGGGAATAGTGAGAATCAGGATGCATGATGGTGTGATCAGAACTTTGACAAAAGTGAGATATGTACTGGATTTAAAGAAGAATCATATATCATTGGACACTCTAGATACTTTTGGATATAAGTACACTGGCTCAGATGGTATTTTGAAAGTTTCCACAGGAGCTCTTGTTGTTATGAAGAGTGTGAAAGCTAGTGGCAGCTTGTATATTTTGCAGTGTACTACTGTTTCAGGTGCAGCTGCAGTTTCGTCATCTTTTATGCTGACTCTCAAATTACGAAACTATGGCATATGCGACTGGGACGTATGAGCAAGCGAGGACTCACTATTTTGAGCAAGCAGGGCTTGCTTTGTGGACAAAGCACGACACAATTGGACTTTTGCGAACATTGCATTTTTGGGAAACATAAAAGAACCAGTTTCAGTAAGGGTGTTCACCAAACTAAAGAGACTTTGGACTGTATTCATTCTGATCTTTGGGGTCCATCTCGAGTGCCTTCTAAGGGTGGTGCTAGGTATATGCTAACCTTCATTGATGACTATTCCCGGAAGGTTTGGGCATATTTTCTGAAGCAGAAGAGTGATGTGTTTGCTAAATTCAAATAGTGGAGGACGATGATAGAAAAATAGACTGGAAAGGTGATTAAGCGTCTTCGTACTGATAATGGTTTGGAGTTCTGTTCCAGTAACTTTGAGAAGTATTGTAAAGAGGCGGGTATTGTGAGACACTACACAGTTGTTGGAAGGCCACAACAAAATAGTGTGGCCGACCGTATGAATCGGACTTTGATTGAAAGAACTCGTTGCACGCTCTCCAATGCCGAATTACCTAGAGAGTTTTGGGCCGAAGCAACATCTATAACTCGCTATTTGGTGAATCGATCTCCATCCACATCTATTGAGTTGAAAACTCCCGAGGAGGTATGGTCTGGTAATATGCCTGATTATTCTAATCTTAGAATTTTTGGTTGCCCTGTATATATTCATGTTAATGATGGAAAACTTGAACTTAGATCTAAAAAGTGTATTTTTCTGGGTTATACACCTACTGTTAAAGGATTTAGAGTTTGGTGTCCTAGCACATGTAAGATGATTACTAGTCGAAATATTATTTTTGATGAGTCTTCCATGATTAGTCCAAGAAAGGACAGCGTTATTGAGTTTGATGCAGCTGTTCATGGATCACCCGAGCAGGTGGAGTCAAAAGTTGTTCCTATATTGGAGACCACCGTTCTGAATGATCTAGTTCAATATGAGCCACCTGCTATGCCTACTGAAACTCATTCTATTGCAAGAAATAGGCCAAGGAGACAAATTAAGGCACTTTCTAGATATGCAAAAGCTGATTTGGTGGCATATGCTTTGACCGTTGCTGAGGAAACTGTTTGTGATGAGCCTGTTTCATATTTCAGATGCTATTTCTTGTAGTGAGTCAGCACAATAGATTGGTGCCATGGCAGAGGAAATCGAGTCTTTATATAAAAATAAAACTTGGATTTTGGAAAAGCCTTCGAAAAAGCAAAAAATTGTTGGATGTAAATGGGTGTTTAAAAAGAAGCAGGGTACACCCAGTGTTGAGAATGTGAGATTCAAAGCAAGGTTGGTTGCCAAGGGCTACACTAAGAAGTATGGAGTTGATTTCAATCAAGTATTCGCACCTGTTGTGAAGTATACCTCCATACGTTTTGTCACGCCCCGGATTCGGGACGCAACACGGCGATGCCCCTAAGCCCAAAGGACTCAGAGACACCAAGCCACGAAAATCAGAACATACTAAAAACCAAAAAAAATGTTTATTGAAAAACCTTAGTCGCAGCGGAAAAGATAATAATCCTAACTATTACATCTCCAATTCCAAAACATAAGTAGAAGCTAATCCGTAATAGTCTTAATAGATAGAGCCATACAAGGAAATATCAAAACTAAATAGCGATCACTAAATTCCCTAAGCAGGGACTCCATCAATCCACTCACCAACCCCAAAATTGTTCCTCATCATCTTTCTCGGCACTATCCTCTACAAAATGATTATTAGTGGTGTGAGCGCACTAGCCCAGTAAGGGATCTCTTGACCCTCTATCGAATTTGAGCAAGTTACACACACACACACACACATATATATATATATATATATATATATTAAAATCACACTTTGCACACATATACAATATTCAAAAATCAATGTTTTCGAGTTTCAAGTAACAGAACGGATAACAAAACAGAGTCAGACAAATTCATTTATATATCCATGCTCGTGAACATTCGAAATCTCTATTGGCCAACTTGATCAAGCCCTAACTATAACCCCGTTAGTTGGGTTCGGACACTACTATTATTACCCGTAGGAGGGCCTTAACTACAACCGCGTTAAGTGGGTTCGGACACTACTATTATTACCCGTAGGAGGGCCTTAACTACAACCCTGTTAAGTGGGTTCGTACACTACTATTATTACCCGTAGGAGGGCCTTAACTACAACCCCGTTAAGTGGGTTCGGAAATTGCTAATGTACCCCGTAGCTCGGTCGAAAATTTCAGAACTCGTTCCTACCAATAGTATCCCAAGTGTTCGGAGCATGTTCATATATACACATATAGCACAACACAAAACAATTTTAGTTTTTCATATAGAAAATTCATAAAATAGCATGCTCAAATCCCCTTTTTATATATGAAAATAACTTTTTCAATGAAAACATAAATTTATGGAAAACTTATTTTTATAAAATAAACAGAGAGAAGAAACCACTTACTTTAAACTGTTCGAATTCCTATAGTATCCAAGACTTCACAGGTTAGGTACTAAGCGTGATCGTATGAATCTAACAATATAAGAATATGAATATAAGCTATCTTATAATATTCTATCAAAGTGGGATAATTCATAAAAATTGATATCCCTTTATAATTATAACTAACATCCTATTATAATGCTACGATAGTATAATAATCGATACTAATCTCGTGTGTGTGGTTCCTTTAGATATGACCAATTAAAATAGAAAGGCCAATTATTGCATGGATTCGACAATAGAATTCCATCACCGCCCATGATCTACTCTTCAAGACTCCTATTTACAGAACAAAGAATAGAGGAACAAGTAGTGCTAATTAAGCTAGCGTGCTCCCACCTTATCTTACATCAATCAATATGTGTATACACATGCACACACGTATCTATATGTAGGTATGTATATTATTGTCTCTAGTGAGGCCCTACAAACAAGTTGCACAAGGAATTGCCATAACATGCTATCTGTGTGTATATATATATATATGTATATGTGTAGGTGTATATGTATATGACTTGTATAATTGTAAGATAAACTTCTTAGTACATGAAGAAAGTCAATTGTTACAGCTTAACTTATTCAGCAGATCTAATTGGACAATTAAAACATGAACAAACGTTATTACTTACTGGGCAAACTGACCTCTCTCCAAATATCAATCTCGGTCGTTAATCCTGTGTTGCTGATGAAGGCCGGATCTTGTCTCTATTTTCTCTCCCTCTTGTCTAGTCACTATAATCTTTGATTGTGTGTATATATATGTAATTCAAATTCCAAACCCTAAAAGGATTAGTCCAATAGTTCCAAATCTAATAGAGTTAGCCTAATAAACCTAAGCACAATCATGATAGTAATATAAATCCAATAATCCTAGGCTTAATAAGATAGCCCAATATCCCTAATTGCAATAGGATTTAACTAATATTAATAATATTAACGATAGCAATAATAATGAAATAATAAAATTATAATCCCAATAGTACTAATAATAATATAATAATAATAATAAAGACAATATTAATACTACAATAATAATGATAACAATAGTAATAATAGTAATCCTAAACACAATAGAATTAATAAATAATAATATTAATAACAATAATAATAATAATATGTAAATACGGTAATAGGGCTCGGGTCTTACACGTGTGCTTTTGTCAGTTGTTGCTCAATTTGAATTGGAATTGGAGCAGTTGGATATGAAGACGGATTTTTACTCGGTGAGCTTGAGGAAACCATCTTCATGGAACAACCAGAGGGATTTGTTGTTGAAGAAAAGGAGGACCCTGTATGCCTTGCCTTTTGAAGAAGTCCCTCTGCGGTTTGAAGCAATCTCCTCGACAATGGTACAAGCGTTTTGATTCTTTTATGATCACTATTGGATACAAAAGAAGTGATTTTGATGCTTGTGTATACTATTAGAGATTGTCTAATGGATCTTTCATCTACTTACTCCTTTATGTGGACTACATGCTCATTGCTGTATGAAGCATTTCTAACATTAGCAAGTTGAAAGAACAATTGTATAGTGAATTTGAGATGAAAGACTTGGGTGGTGCTAAGAAGATTTTTAGGAATGGAGATATACCAAAATCGTTGTGTCGGAAAGGTATTCCTATCTCAGAAGCACTACAATGAAAAGGTCCTCAAGAGGTTTGGAATGCATGATGTAAAGCCTGCGAACACTCCTCTTGCAACACCTTTCAAGCTATCAGCTTTATTGTCACCTCAATCTAGAGAGGAAGAAGAACACATGTCTCGTGTTCCATATTCTAGTGTAGTTGGAAGTGTCATGTACACCATGGTTTGCACTAGGCCTAATATTTCACAAGCTGTTAGTGTGGTGAGTCGTTACATGGCGCATCCCGGTAAAGGGCATTGGCTGGCTGTTAAGTGGATTTTAAGATACCTGAAAGGTACATCTCACCTGGGGCTTCTATTTGATAGTTCGGGAAGTTCGTCTGGAGGTGAAGCTGTTGGCTATGTTGATTCTGATTTTGCTGGGGATTTAGATAAAAGACGCTCCCTCACTGGATATATTTTTACTTTGTTTGGAGGTACTATTAGCTGGAAGGCAGTTCTTCAGCCTACCGTTGCCTTATCAACTACAGAGGCAGAGTATATGGCAATCACTGAGGCTATTACGGAAGCTTTGTGGTTGAAAGGTTTAGTTCAGAGTTTGGGACTCGAAGTGGAGGTTGCTAACGTATTCTGTGATAATCAGAGTGCCATCCATCTCACACAGAATCTGATGTTTCACGAGAGGACCAAACACATTGATATTGGTTATCATTTTGTTTGTGATTATATATCTAGTGGTGAAGTTTGTGTTACCAAGGTAGCCACCGAAGATAATCCAGCTGATATGGTGATGAAGCCATTGCCTATGCACAAATTTAAGTATTGTTTGGATTTGGTGCAAGTTTGTTGTTTTTGATTGGTTGCCCTTTGAGGTTTTGGTGGAGAGATAGAGATGAGATTTGCTATTTTGTTTTGTGTTTGAGGTTGTTGAAACTTGGATTTTGTAGAGCTGAGGTGGAGATTTATTGTGTATGGCTCCAACAAGTCCAATTTTGGACAAAACCATTTGCGCACCTGCGGCATTTTTCTATGCACCTACATAGAATAGGCAGAGCACTTTGCGCATGTTCATACAAAATTTGCGAACCTGCACATAAACAGTTTTTTGGCGATTGCAGAATTTAAATCCCACTATAACACTACTTTGTGGGTGGTTCCTATGTAACTTTTACAGCAGATTTCAGAGTGGTTCTAGAGAGTTTTAAGAGCACCATTGTGACTCCATTTTGTATCTCTTAAAAGATAGTAAAAAATCTCTCCCTTTCTCGCCTGTGGATGTAACCCAGATTTGGGTGAACCACGTAAATCCTTGTGTCATTTTATTTTTTCTTTTGATTTGTGTTCATTTTTGTAACAAATCGAGAGCAATAAAATACATTTTTCTAGGTTATTTTACTCTACAAAAAGCATACCGTAGCCATGATCCAAAATATGAACAATAAAAAAAATCCTATGTATCTAGTGACATTACATTTATTGAAAATGATAATTATTTCACTAATGACCAGTTGGTCTATTGGGATGAGGTACTAGATCTCTTAAACAACATCCAGAGTTCGAATCTTGGCGTTGCGAATAGAGCAACTGGGTTGGCAGGGTCGCCCCCATAATGGGCCTCTGTAGTACCCGATCCAGATTAATCTATCAATGGGTTGGAATCGGGTGGCTAAGATGATAAAAAAAAAAAGATAATTACTTCAAAAATTCGAGCTTAAGTGATTACAAAAATCAAATTGGGGCAGAGACCTATGGAGAACTTGCTCCAACTCCATTGCTAGATAGCTCTTCAAGGGCTCTTGGCTTACATCAGAATCAATGGCCAACAACATCCTCTTCATATATCGACTCGTATCTCGTATTCCCTTTCTAAGTTTCAAGAATTTCAAACTTACTATAGCACATGCTTCCCTATACACGATAATATTTGTTATGATCATATTTCCCCCCGCCTCATGTTTTTCTTAGCTTTTTATATGTTGAAACTGAACTATTTAGTTTTAATGAAGCTAAAGATATACTTGTTTGGAAAAGAGCTATAGATGACGAATTAAAAGCTTTAGAACAAAATCATACATTGGATCTCGTAGGGTGCAAATGGGTATATAAAATTAAGTACAATAGTGACGGTTCTATTGAAAGGCATAAAACGCGACTTCTCGTGAAGGGGTTTAACCAATATGAGATAGATTACCATTAGAGTTCTAAAGTTTGTTATAGCAAACTATGGGTGATCTTTATTCTAAATGTATATAGAAAATGACTTGTTACTTGGAGAACTAGAAAAGGGGTTCTATATAGGTCTTATTGTTGGTCATCATCATGAACCTCAAAAAGGTTTTGCTCGTAAATTGAGCAAAGCCATTTATAAGCTCAAGCAATCTCCAAGTGCCATAGTATGGTAAGTTAAACATGGCTTTTTAAAATTTTATTTTAAACATAGTACACCTGACTCATCTATGTTGATAAAATAAATGACTTTGGAACTATTGTTGTTGTCATTTGTGTTGATGATATCGTCATAGCGGGTGATAATAATGAAGAAATTCAAGATTTAAAGAGATATTTGAATGAGAATTTTGATATCCAAGATTTGAGAAAACTAAAATATTTTTGGGAATTGAGATTGCTCACTCTAACAAAAGTTTGTTTCTCTCTCAAAGAAAATATACTCTTAATCTATTGAGAGAAACAAAAAAATTGCGAGTTAAGCCCGTTGACACCCCAAAGAAGTATTCAATCAAAGCAAGCGGTAAAGAAAACAAACTTGAAGATGTTAGAAGATTCCAAAAACTTAGGTCGGACATTACAAGGTCGGACATTTCTTATGTTGTCAGTTATATCAGTCAATATATGCATGCGCCTAAAGTAGAGCATATGACCATCATCAAACGAATATTCAAATATTTGAAGAGTTCTCCAGGAAAAAGTATTTAGATGAAGAAAAACGGTCAACATGAAATTGAACCTTACATGAATTAAATTGGGCAGGTTATTGAACTTTTATTAGAGGAAATCTTGTTATATGGAAAAAAAAGAAACAAAATGTTGTAGCCCATTCAAGTGCCAAAGCAGAGTACAGAGCTATGGCAACATCTACCGGTGAAGTAATAGGGCTTCAACATATTCTAAATGATTCGGGTCTCGAGAGAAAAAAAAAGAAAGAAAGAAAGAACGAAAACAACACCAAAGTTGTACTGCGTTGACCAAGCTGCCTTCCATATAGGTAGTGTGAAAGTGGACCAATCAAATCAACCAAGAAATAAATTAATTGATCCAACAAATCGAAAGATATTATCTTATTGATCACGTAAATATTCTCAGTGATTATGTAACTGTTTTTTCACTACAACAAAATATACATTATGGGATACTTTTTTTGGGATACATTTTATAAGTGTCATAGAAATATTATTTTGGGACACTTATCAATTAAGCATAATCACTAAGTTTATTAAGGCACTTAAAAGTGTCATATGTGTATTTATTTTTGGAATACATTTTTATAAGTGCCATAAAAGTATTATTTTGGGACACTTATCAATTAATCCTATTAACTAAGTTTATTGAGGCACTTAAAAGTACCATATATGTAATTGTTTTTTGGGATATATTTTCATAAGTGTCTTAAAATTATTCTGGAATACTTATCAACTAATCCTAGTAATTAAGTTTATTGAGGCAATTAAAAGCACCATATATATCATATTAGTTTACCATATAATATAATATTAGTTTGGCCGAAAATTCAGCCAAAATTAAAATAAATAAAAAATATTAATTTTTTATTTTCGGAGAAATTTTTTGTCGAAATTTTTTTAAAAAATAAAAAAAATTTAAATTTTCGCCGAAAATTTGGCAAACTTTTTTGCTGAAAATTAAAAAAATAAGTAATCTTAATTTTTCAAAGTTCGAGGAATTTTCGGTAGAAATTTTGCCGAAAATTTTTAAAAAATTAAAACATATTATGTAGTCTTTGTGTGTGTGTGTGTGTGTGTGTGTGTGTGTAGTTGGAGAAATATTTATATTAACCTTATTATTATTTTAATTATTGTATGCTACATATATAATATTTGTGTGTATATACACACACATATATATATATATACACAATTGGGAAAAGATTAATTTATATAAACCTTATTATTATTATTATTATTACTACTACTACTACTACTACTACTACTACTACTATCAAAAAAGAATGCAACAATACGTTATAAATTATACAAAGTGATTTTAGTCCATCGGCAAGAGACTTGTTTACCAACCAAGAGTCGAGGGTTCGACATCCAGTGATTACAAAATATTATTAAATTTGGACGCGCGCGCATGAGGAAGTAGTGGAGTTGCGCGTGAGGAAGTGGTGGAGGTTCCTGGGTTCGATTCCTAGTTTTGACAATTGGAATTTTATTTTAGTAAAAAATAATAGAATTTTGGCAGAATAGTAGATATTATTAATGTGCCTCAAAAATATATTATTGGGAAACAAATAAGTGTCCTAACAAATAAATATTTTAGGGACAATTAATAAGTGCCTCATGATATTTTGCGACACGCGACATATAATTTATTTGTCTCAAAAGCATAACTGTCTCAAAAAGTGTATATTAGGGCATATTTTTGTGTCAGAAAAAGGGATTTTTGTTGTAGTGTTTGTAGTTAGGATGATACATTTTCCTTATAGCACCTTCTTTTTTTTTAAAAAAAAAAAAATTGTTGGTATAATGAATTCGGTACACCTTATAGATATAAACTGGAACGTCATACACACACACTCACCCAAAAGGGAAAGAGAGAGGATAAGAGGATTCGAACCCCAAATCTCAATGGTGCCAGCCACTAGATTGTATCTCCAGTGGCATCTTGTTGTAGTCCTATATAAATAAATACAACCATTGTAGTTCATGGATGAAAAATATTACAAGAATTAGTAGGGGCTTTCATACAGCGACTAACAAGTCCAACTCCAAAATTAATATCCGGCGGCCTAGTACAAGTTAGATACCTCAAGCTTCCAACAGTACTTCCAAAAAATGTGGGATTGATCTTTTCTCCATCTACATGTTTGGACAACTTGACTCCAGATTCTACAGGGAAGCTAATTGGCTTGCAGTTCTCCATCTTGAAGTTCTCTAGAACTTTATTAGTATAGCATTATTGGGAAACAAAAATCTCATCATCTTTTTGCTTTAGTCTAGTGTTTGTCATTTAAAATTCTCTAGCCATTGTTTGTTTGAACGTCTTGGTTTTAAAAGAGGCCTTGAGAATATCTCAAGCTTGCTTGGATGAGAATGAGGGACTTTTGATTCCTCTTTACAGTAGCTACATCAGTTGCATCAAACATCATTCTCGACAAGTCCCAAACATCATAAGATCCAAGTAAAGCATTCATTTGAGTACAACAACTCTCATTGTGTTCTTTAATAAGTGGTGGACCTTGGAATGGGGGACGGTAGACATCTTTCTTCAAGCTTAATCGCCTCCAAACTTAAATGGCTCTAGATACCACTTTGTTAGAAGTGGAGAGCAATTTAAACAACATTAACCCTCAAATTCACAAGAGTGGAGGACAGAAGTTACTCTATTTCAATTGAATTTCACTTGTTACAAAATGGATAGAGTATCATGGGTATTTATAGGATTTTCTAAACATGCATCTAGTCTAATACATGTTCGATATTAAATGTGATTCTTTCCCTTTTACTAGTACATGAACATGAATTAAAACAAAATGCACAAACAAAGACTAAGACTTTTAAAGTACATGTACCAACTAAAAATGAAGAACCAAGTAAATTCATAACTTTTAAAGTGCATTTAGTTCATTTTTCAATGGAAAGGGCATTGATGAGACCAAGACAGACGAATACCCCAAGACACAGTTCACCGTAACGGTCGCGAGGGACGGAACAAGGCTATCGTTTCAGTTCCGTTGCAACATCACGGAAGGGTCGTGGCCGTTCAACACATTTTAAGGTTTAATATGTACAGAAGAATTTTTAAAAATTCCAAAAAATAATAGAATTATATATATACAACACAATGATTCAAAATTTATTAAATACAAATCACATTTATTATTATTACCATGTAGAATGACGAGGGAGTACAAAATAATCAATATATGTCTGATCATAGAATTATTCAATTGATGGGGCACATAATCTTCTCTACGGGTGACAAAAGAAGGATGCGATTGGTTAGATTAATCATAACTAGTAGAATGCAATGATAGTGGATTAAAGGGTGGTTGTGCAAATGAAGAGCGCTCATTATCATGATGGTAGTACGCAAATCCTCGATATCTAATGCTGTTAGCACTTCTCCCGGAAGACAAAGGCACCCCATGATACCTGTTAGTAGAAGTTGAATGATCCCAATGTATATTATGTGCACCATAATCAGTCAATCCTTCAGAATGACCGTATCTAGCGTCAATGTTTCTTGATCGATGATCAAATCCACGATAATCATTTGAACTGAAAGATGAATAATAGATTCCTATTATCATAGTGTCGAGAATTGGTGCGAGACAATAGATTCCTATAATGGGCGTTTTCCCCATAATTTTAGTAATCTCTAGACAAATTTTGTTAGTATTCTTGTAAGTCTAGAGATTGCATATGTTTATCTACATTTTTGTATCTACTACTGTATGTTCGGTTGAAATAGTTGTAATTATCTATACCTAACAAATCTGCAAGAAATCGATGCTTTTCTTCAATTTGTGGATGATAACCATGATATGTGTCTTGTGTTGCATAATAATTTTCATCTCCTCACGCCCAAGACATACTCGCATCATATTGACTGTCTTTATAGTAACATCCACTACCAACAGCCTGTTGTTGACCACCAGTACCATCTTGGGGACCTTGATCATTGCTCCCATCATCATTGTCATCGGATCCATCACTATCATCGCTTTCTTGAGATTGTTGAATATTTTTTCCCTTTCTTTGACTAGACGACGGATGATTAGTCTTCTTACCCCTCAAAGAAGTAATGGTTGGATTGTCATCTTGTTCATTAGATTGAACATTTTGAATCTCTGTATCCAACTATTCTGTATTTTCTAATAATAAAGGGTCTTCATTCTCTAGTTTTCACACCTCTAAAATGTCATCATCATGGAATATGTGGTTAAGATCAATAGGGAGATCATGATCACTATCCTCCTCCTTATGCATGGGATTTCTCACCCTTAGTGGACGTACACCAATTTGTGCAACTTTGCTGTAGCCAAACAATTGCGTAGTTTTGTATGAATGAGAGACCAAGTACTTCAATTCCTTTCACAAACAATAGATGAACATGTTTGACTGAGGACTTTAATTGCAACTTTCCTAAAGTGGGGAGTTTCATCACCATAGATCTTCCACCTTTCAGCTGAAACAAAACAATCATTAGTAATATTATCTATCTATATTCTAAAAGTACGAATAATTTATAAATGTTTTACGTTTCTTCCTTTTTTTGTGAAAACTAAAATAACCTTATATGAGTGATAGTAAATAATATTTATTCACGGTGTTTTAATAATTTAAAAATTAAGAGCTAGATTTCAATTTGAACACTAGATAAAATAAATACCTAACTATGAATAAAGAATTGGATTTTTAATTTGACTCCACAGTATTCAAATTTTGTCATGCAAAAATAAATAAATAAATAAAAAAAGTTAGTGATCTTCTTCAATCCGCCCAGTGTAGATACAATTATTAAATAGATCATTTTTTTTGCAGCGCTCTTTTTTTATTTTTTTCTTCTATAAAATTCTTGGCTATCAATTGTAAAATAATTTTCTTTTTTTAATACATTTAAATTTGTTGGATCAAATTTATCATGTCTTTCTCATTGTGATTAGTTGAATAATTCAAGAAAAAACAAAAAGAAATACAAAGTTTGTAGACAATATAAAATTAAAAAAAGTATGAAACGCAACTAAAATTTTTGAGTATTATATTTTGATTTAACAAAACACTATTATATAATGACACAAGTATATAACTAAAATATGCCATTAATAGAGAAAAAAAAATTTATTTACATGAATTTTGTGTGAATGCAGATAAAAGATTACTTCTAAATAGAAAATTACAATTATTTTTAACTAACTACTTCGAATTGGAAATGGAAATATACCATTATATTGTATTTTACTGAATAAATGATAATGTAGAAATGGAAAACATAAATATGTCGGTGACAAAATAAAAAAAAAAAATTTAAGTGGAGAAATTATGTTACACAAACTTTGCATTGAGTGAAGAATCAATTAGGAAAAGAAAAAAATAATTTGATAAAATATTATTTTAATAATAATAATAATAACAGTGCAAATAACTTTTAAGTGTTTTACATTTCTTTTTTTTTGTGAAAATTAAAATAACCTTATATGGGTGATAGTGACTAATATTTATTCATGGTCAATTAATAATATTTGATTTGTTATAAACTAGAAGTTTCACAAATATACGGGTCAGAATGATAGTTAACCTATTCTATATTTATTACTTAATGAATACAACATCGACATGTAGTACAGTTAAGAATTAATTCAGTCAAATTTTATTACAAAAAATAATATGTGAATGGACTTTAAACAAATGATATAAAAGTTTATGGTTATTGAATATTATCTTAATAGACGTACATATGAAAGAAGGAATTTTAAAATTTATGTTAACATATTTAATTTCAATATGAATGATTTTGCTATGGTCTCAATGCCCTTACCAAGTAGCGATGAGTTTTACGCGCTCTAAGCCCGGCCCTAAACAACTAGGAGGATAGGCATATGAATTATGATTAATATATATTTTTTTGACTGCATTTAAAAGATACTTAAACATACCTAAAATCAATAGTGAAGGAAAGAACTATTAGAAATTCTTTAATATAGAAACCTAAATAGTTATCTTTAAGTAAATATAGATGATAAATAATTGTATATGTTAATAGTAGTATACATGCACATCTCTTGATTTGCAAATACTGAAAGCAAGTAAAAGCTACTATCAAATTTGATAATTATTTTTCTAAAAAAAATTAAAATGTATATTTGATCTTGTAAAAACTTTCAATTACAATATTCTACGCCTACGATAGATTAATGTTAATAGCTTACTCATAAGAAAAGCTACTATCAAGAAATATTTATAAAAAATAAAAATAACCTTAAAAAACTATTAGTGTGGTATGTCTAATAATAATATAATAAATTGATCAATTTCATTAATTTTTATTCATTCATAATATTCCTTTAGAAAAATAAAATATTCTTATTGTATTTATGTTATACCACAATCAATATATATATATATTTGGTAATAATCAACATTTTTTTCAAAAAATAAAATAAACGTTAATAGCCACGCGCAAAGCGCGTGTTCTTTACTAGTGATAGAAAAAATAAAAATAAAATAAAATGATAAAATATAAATACATATGTGAAAAAACTTAACCTAGTGAGGTTTCTTTCACCACTCTTTTTGCAAGATGAGTCCCAAACTCTCTTACCTTATCTATGAATAATTTAATCTACTAACAAAAAAATATGAAGATTGCAATTTGTAAAAATTATACAAATATATCTAAAATTACTAATAAGTTTAATACTTATAAATAATCACTAGAATATTGAAACTTACCTCATTAAGTGCTTTTGATTATGCACCTATATCTGGCTCAAGTCTCTTGATTACAGTCTTTAATCCTTGTCGTACTTTATCAGTGTACACACAAGTTTTAGAATATTGAAGCACTAGGTTCAAAAAATATGCTTCAACACATAAATTTTACAATTTAATCACAAATTAAACTAAATATCACCACTTATATATACATGCAAAATATATTTCCATCTACAGTGTGTTGGGACTTGTGCAAGTGCACGCAGTTGTACAAGTAGGGATTGTGATTTGGCCCGTGAAAATTACTTGTGTTGGTTTAGTTAAATGGATCAAATTGGATAGTGATTTTGTATTACTAAAAGAAACCTAAGTTCTTAATAAAGACAACTTGCGAAAAACAATAATAACAAATAATAAATGTGGGAAATGCAAGTGCAAGGTGGTTTCATTCACCTTATTCACTATTCTAATCCAATCCCAAAGTTAAGTGGTTTCGTGGTTGTGTGAAGTTTAGGAACAAATATATCTACAATCTCTCTCGAGCATTGCGGAATTAATTCCTACAAGCCTTTCTAAGCTTAAGACTAACCAATTCTCATTCAATTAATCCCAACTTTAGAAATTATTTGTATGAATTTTAATCACTGCCTTAAGGCTCAATCAATGTTAAATTCATTCTCATGCAACTTTAACACCATTTGATCTCGTCTAACTAGAGCTACAATCGTGAATCGTCTTTCGACCTCATCAGGATTCTCAAATTCGCTAATTAGGGGTGATCAAACCCTAGTCACGTATTAAATCATTAAACAAGAATCACACAACAAAAAGATATACGAAAACAGATTCAAACTCATGGGGTTTTCATAGAATAGCAAATAAGATGAACTACACCATCCTTACACTTAATTAAAATTTGTTCATAATTAAACTAAAAATAAGAACAAAATCTGGAAAAGAATTCATGAAAAGAGAAGAATTAAACTTATTCACTGGAAATTTCAGACGAAAACTCCTCTCGTTCGGTTGTTCTTCCCTTGGCTCTTGATTTCTCCCTTCTTCCGTTTTCCACAAAATCCCAAAAAAAAATGAAAAATATAAAAAAGAAAAGTTCTAAAAACTAAAACCTAGCTAAAAACGTGAACCGTAGTTGTGCCAATGTTTCTGGACTTAAAAAGGGTTAGAAAAACCCTAGCGCCGCCTTCCAATAATAGAGTCCTAATCGAACTAGGAAAGCTGTTAACTGTTGTCGCGGATTTTGGGTACATACCCAAAATATTTTGGGTACGTACCCAAACTTACATATTCATTTAATCGTCCAATGACTGAAATCAGGTACATACCGGAAATAGTTTGGGTACGTACCCAAAATCCGCGATAGCAATTAACAGCTTTCCTAGTTCTCAAAATGGTTGAAATTGGGTTGATACCCAAAATCTCTTGCGTAAATACCCAACTCTTGACTTCCACTTTTCGTCTCCTTGATGGTATTTTTTCCATCTTACCTACAAAACAACGATTTAACTCGAATTTAGGCATAATGAGATTCAAATGGAGAAAAATACATGACAAGTCCGTCAAAATAAACATAGAAATCCAATAGAATTACGGACTTATCACAACGTGCAAGTGTTGCTGTAATTGTTTGTGTCATCGAGCATTAATTACATCCCAATAGGTCTTCCAATTTTTTATTGTCTCTTTTATTGCAAGTTTTGCTCTATCCATGCCTTTATAAATGATTGGTAAGGTCTGTCTCTTATCTTGATCGATAAATTTTAATACCCTCACAAGTGGTTTCATGATAGTTTGGACATCTCGTGCGCCTTTCCTAAATTTCGTATCCATTATGAGTTTAAACACTTTTTTAGCCTCTTTTCATCTTTGGCAGTTAAACTCTTCCCAATCAGGTGTGGTGCACATTTTTCTCAAATCAAATTGGAGCCAGATAAGACTTTCAATAACAATAAATTCTGTTGCAAACCTTGTGATCCCTGGTCTCAACAATTCTCTATTATTTATATAAGTTCGCATGAGATTTTCAAGTTTGTCGTTGTTGTAAATGAAGCTCCTCATTTGTTTTGCCTTGTACATGCACTTTTAAATTTTTGGCATCTTGCCAAAAACTTCTAGCATTAGACCAATACAATGTGCCGCACGAGGTGATCAAAACAGATGATGTCTATCCATCATAAGAGCTTCTCCAGCTGTTTTATTTGCACCTTCACTGTCAGTACTACCTGTACAACATTTGACTCACTAACATCATCAACAACTTTATTCAAAAGAGAGAGAATAAAACTCGCATATTTTGTTATGTTAGTGTTGTCAACTAAAGAGTGGAATATCATTTGACGACCACATTAAATCATAAAGTTGATAATGGGATGTTTGTTTTGACTTCTCAAACCATTGCACATGTTGGTACATTCATACTCCGACCATTTCTTTTTCAATATATTAATATACCCCTCAATTTCTTTGACATCTTCCACCAAATATTTTCCATCAATTTGACGTCCTGAAGGGCCTTTTAGTCCAAGCCCAGCTTCAACAATAGTATCGATCATAGATTGATAATAAGGTGTACTATCAATCATATTAAATGGGATAACATTGAATAAAAAGAACTTATTGATGGCTTTACCAACTTCTTTTATTTTTTGAGGATCAAACCAATTTTTTATGCTCTTTTGCTTTGGCGGGAACATGTAAGAATCAATTCTCTTTGTAGGGCGACTAGCAGGTCCTTCTTTTGTAGTGAAACTACGTGTCATTTCTCTTTTAACACTTGTGGTTGATGGGCCTGTACCAGAATGCCCTAAAAACAACATAATAAGTTAGAATAGTTTTAATAAACGAGTTTATAAGTATTAACTATATAGAATTTCATATACCTCCACCATAGCGTTTACGTATTTCCTCTTCATAACCAGCCATTTGGCAACTTTCAAGTATGGTATTACGTAATTGTTGATAAGTCCGTAATTCTACTTGATTTTTATGTTTATTTTATCGGACTTATCATGTATGTTTCTCTATTCGAGCCGTATTATGTGCAAATTTGAGTTAAACTGTTATTTTTGCAGGTTAGAAGGAAAAATACCATCACGGACACGAAAAATTGAAGTCAAGAGTTTGGTATTTACACAAGATATTTTGAGTATCAACCCAAGTCAAGCCATTTTGAGAAGAAACGAGTCTGTATGAATGAGTACATACGCAAGATATTTCAAGTATGTACCTAGTTTCAGTCATCGGAGAGATAACGAATTTGTAAGTTTGGGTACGTACCCAAAATATTTTGGGTACGTATGCAAAGTCTGCGACAACAATTTAAAGCATTCCTTATTTGATTAGGACTCTGATTAAGAAGGTGGTTCTAGGCAATTTTTTGCCCCTTTCAAGTCCATATACAGTCCCAAAACTCATTACCGCATTTTGGTAGTTAGGGTTTAGGGATTAGAAAAAGAACGCTTTCAATTTTCATCTACTTTGGGATTTTTGAAGACGGAGACGAAGAAGATTTGCAGGCGAAGTCAAGAATTATGGATTCTTTTTCGTGTTTCGTTCTTGTGTTTAAATTCATTATGAACTAATTCAATTGCTAAGTGTAAGGATGATGCAATTCTCCTTTTCTCTATTCTATGAAAATCCCATGAATATGAATGCAATTTCGTATGTTTTTGGGTGATTCTCGTTTAATGATCTAATACTTGGCTAGGGTTTGATCACCCCTAATTAATAAATTTGAGAATCGTTGATGAGGTCAAGAAACGATTCATGATTGTAGTTCTAATTAGACGAGGTCAACTGGTATTAAAATGGCATGATAATGAATTTAATATTGATTGAGCCCTAAGGCTGTGATGAAGCTTATACTAATTTTTTCTAGTGCTTGGATTAATTGAGTGAGAACTAGTTAGTTTTAGGTCTAGAAAGGATTGTATGGGTTAATTCTATGGTGCTCGAGAGAGATTGTGGATATTTTTGTTCCTACCTTCACACAACTACGAAACCATTCAGTTTAGGGATTGGATTCGAATAGGGAATTAGAATAATGAAACCACCTTGCACTTGCATTAGTTGCATTGGTTATTTGTTTTAATTTTTATTCATGAGTAGTTTTTAATTTGATATTACCTTTAATTTGAAAAAAATTACCACTCCACAATTTGATCAATTTAGCTAAACAAAACGAGTCACTTTCACAGGCCAAACCACAATCCCTGTGGGATTCAACACTCAACTCATCTTATATTAATTGTACGACTGCATGCACTTGCGCAACTCCAACAATTGTTTAGCTTCCAATGCTTCCAAACTCTGGTCGTTCATTTCATAATTGTAGTATTCGCTTTCATTATTTGAATCAAGATCAATTCTATTCATCGTTTCCTCCCAAATTGCATTTAGTGCCTTTTCTTTTTTTTTTTCTTCTCATCAATTCTCGCTCAATTTTTGCATCCTTAATATGTTTTTTTAATCATTTCGGACACTTCTTTAGGAGACTTGGTACATGATTCGACATTTTCACTCTGTAGTGCAATGTGTTGCTTTAATTTTGCAATCCCGCCAGTAATAATCTTGTCGCAGAAGCTACATATAACATTTTCCGACCAATGCCTGCTGGTTCACCAAAACCCCAGCCAATATCACGTTTTGGAGGCATCTAACAAATGAAATATGAATAATAAGAATACTAACATATCACAATATTACTCATTTAATTTTTTTTTTCAAATGCGAGAGAATAATTTAATTAAACATGAAAATAAATTATGAAATACCAATCAATAATACCTACAACTCAAACTTAATACCAATCAATAATACCTACAATACAATTAAAACAAAAATATATCAAATTCAAGAATTTTCTTAATTGATATCACCTAATAAATTACTATATTTTGTGTAGATAATCATGATAATTGTATATGATGTCTAATAAAGCATAATATTAAGTTCTCTAGTTCTGGAGCACTAAACAGAAAGATTATTTTACTATGAAATATTACGAATATAATATCTAAGGCAATAATGAGAATAATTAGCTTGAATTAATACGAACAATCGTGTACAACATATTTTGAATCTCTATTCTTTTTGTATTTAGTATCCAATAATTAGGGATGTGTGCATTGTCATAAAAAACATGAAATTTATTAATAACGTGGCATGAGTTAATCCTTAATATTAAACAATTTTTGCTATGAATCCCCCCCCCCCCCTTGTCAACTTTAAAATGATACTTGCTTCAATAATTACAATAATTAATTCATCCATAAAACTCCCATTCTTGATATTAACACACATTCCATGATATTTCCCAATAATTTAAATAACTAAAATCTATGAAACTTATATAAGAAATAATGCAAAAAAATAGATATTAATAATGAAAATCCACAAATAAATCATATATAAATTTCAATTAACTTGACCGATGATTATATAACATTGTCCACCACCAAGTAAAAATAACTCTTCACAAACACAAATACATAATCAAATCTTAGAAATTTTTATGGGAATGAGAATGAGAATGGCTTTCATATAATTCTTATATAAATGTATACAATAATTGCTCACGAGAGGAACTATTCTTTATAGCTTTTGTCTTGTGTTGTTTTTTCAATATAAAGCTATTAAAAAAGAAATGAAAAATAAGATACATGTTCTTTTTTCTGAAATGAAAACCAATGATTGTTCCTCTTTTTTGTAAATGTTTTTTTTCTTGAAATAAAAACCAATAATTGTACCTCTTTCTTTTCTTTTACATTGTATTCCTATTTTTCTTTTACAGAGAATCTCTATCTTTCTTTTTCTTTTAAATATAATCCCCTGTTTCCTGCTCTGTTTTTCGCTATTGGTGTTTCTTTTTCTTTTCTAGATAATCCTCTATTTCTTGCTCTCTTTTTAGCCGTTGATGAATTTCACAAGATCTGCCTTTGATTTTTGCAGATAATTTTTTTTCTTTTAAAGATAATCCCCTATTTCTTGCTATGTTTTTCCACCATTGATGAACTTAACAAGCTCTATCTTTGATTTTTGTAGACAAGAGAAGAGTAATTGACTCAACCCATTCCGTTTCGGTCGTTCCATTTCCACGGCGACACAAAAGAACGGTGGAATGGGCCTTATAATGACGCGACACCTCAATCTATGACAAACAACAAAACAACAGAACGGAGGCTGGCGTTCCGATTCCGTTTCGTCCATTATTACAACTTTCCGACGGACCATGCCCCAAGATATACTACATGAAAACATGGGTAACCAATGAGATTTGTCCAAAGTCCAAATTCTGGTACTTTCTGGGGAAGGTCAAGAAGGTGATGAAGAGCAACGATTAGGTTCTTGCTATTAATGAATTTTTTTAGAAGACCCCACCACTACAAAGAAATACAATATTTGGTTGAGATATCAAAATGGAATAGATACCACAACATGTATAAGGAGTACCATGACACTATCTTGAATGGTGACATAGAGCAAATGTACACTGAGATGGCTGGTTATCACACGGCTTATCATCACTACCTCCAAATCATTAAGATAGCCACTATCCCAGCCAAGCTTTACAAAAGGGAGGGTACCAAGCAGTTTCTTGACTGTAAGATGAATTTCCCTTGGAGTTTAAAAAGGCCGGTCCGCATAACAAGGAACCTGAAGACCACATACAAGGCATCTAGGTCCAACCTCTTTATGTAAAATGTTTTTGCCAATTGTTGGAGGGCATAATTGTTGTGTTTCTACAAGTATCTTGCTAGAAAAAATAGCTTATATTTATTTATTTTTCCAATTTTGCTGGACACATACCGTGCTCTTTTCTATTTGCCAAGGATATTAGACTTTCATTTTAGTGGATTTTCAAGGTCCCTTTGTGCGATGAAAAAAATAACATCAACACCCACTACCCACCTCCCTTACCACTTAACGCCAACACCTACATTAGCCCCCACCCAACTGACCACCACTTCGCCCACTCGCTTGCTCTCTCCCTCTGTATATATACATATAATATGTATGTCTTATATATATATATATTATGTATATTATATACAGTACACATTGGCTGCATTTGATTTATTATATTATCATGTAATACAATGAATAATTCGTGGGAAGCACCCCGTTTGATTGAGTGTGTTAGCATGTATGGAACTCTCAAATTCCATGAGCACTTGTATTGGGTTCATGCTTGTGGGTTGTATTCAATCTCATGGGGGATGTGTTATTATGGGAGTTAAGCTTGTTGATTTGAAGAGTAATGGGTTGTAATTACTTTTCTACTCCCCATAGTAATGGGTTGTTGATTAATAAGGGGTATAATAGTACAATTACACTTAATACATTCCAAATTTATGAAACAAACTTGAATTTCAATCCAAAATATATACCTATCAGATACACTGTATGGCAAATCAAATAGGTACCCCACAACCCACAATACATCCCAATAACTGAAACGACACTTATTGGAGTTTAATCCAGTACCCAATATCTTATATAACATATTATACATATACGTTTTTTGGTGTATTATATATATATTGTATAAGGTGCAACTTTATATATTTGAAATACCTAAAAATATTTTGTTAAGTATATAAATAAATTTATTAATTATTGAAATATGTATAACTTTTTATATTATTAAATATATATTTATAACATTATAAGATACATTATAAGGTAAACCTGTTTAGATCTCCAAGTATGGGGCAACAAAGCTCACGACCAAGCAGGCTGTCCTTGATAGAAGTTTGAAGCTAGGTTGTCTTCTATTCCGAGATTCTAAGCTAGAAAACTCACCAAGTTTGAGGACCAATGCCCTTGGATAGACTCTTTGTCCTCGAAAGTGCGTCTGCGTGAAAGACAAGAGAGGCGAAATACCCCCAGGCCTTTCTTCAATAAAGTTCATGGCTCCAAAGCTACAAGGGGCGTCTACGAGCCCTTGAGACCTCTTATGCAAGGCAAGTGGAGCGAGGGAACGAAGGGCTTTAAGGCGTTGAGCGCGCTCGAACATGGCTATATTGATGGCACGAACCCTAGACTTAGCCTCTGCCTAGGTCAAGGGCTAATGGGCAAGTCCCAGCTGGCAAGGCTAACAAGCCCTCTACCTATCGCCACCTAATGCGCGCCTGCTACACATCGGTCCATCCCATAGGTCTCCAACCTATTAAATGCGCTCTCTAAATACAGTCCTTGACCATAAATGCTCAAGATATGCATTAAATGCAAAGTTCAATCCCCATTAATGAGAGGCAAGATTAGCCGCTATTTGGGAGACCAAAAAATGACAACAAGCATGTCCACTTATACTTCAGTTGACCAACCCCCATCAACTACATTACATCAAGGGACCTCTCTCATATAAATAATCAAAAATGCTCTCCCACCTGAGGCATTACACATCTATTTCATACTTCCCATGCAAGAATAGCATTCTACTATTCATCATCTTCCCCAAATACCCGATAACTGACTTGAGCGTCGGAGAGCCTACGCCGGGTGGTTAACTTTTATATAAATTGATTATTCACTACATAAATTACAAAACTATATCTAATTCTTACCATAAAAGTGGTGTAATTTAAGAAAATTTAAAAACATTGAAAGCGGGCATAGTTACTCTTCTTTGCATCCATCTCTATATATTTGTTCATGTATTTCAACACTTTTATTGACAACTTCATCAATTTGCGTGATCTTATATGTTGGTGATATTGGTTTTTTTTCTTTCATCTTGATATGACTTTATTTATATTTTTTTTTATAAATTTGAGAATTTTTTTTATTGATTTGTTTAATTTTATTTTCATTTTAGTTCATTGTATGTGTCTTTTATGTTTACATTTTCTCTTTAAATTTAATAGTGGGGGCATGAATTTGTTGGTTTATTTTTAACACGTTCATGCAATATTTCATGAAGTATTATATGATAAAATTTGATAAATTGATTTTGACATTATACAGAGAATCAATGAGTACAAATTTTTATTTGTACTTTTTTGTTATTCAATTTTTAAAAATAATTGTATATATGTTTTGATTCTACCTTGATATATAGTGATTATCACCTCATTCTGAAAGATTTTTCTTCATTTTTTTTTATTTTGCTCCTATCTTTTAGTTATTGTAGTTTATGGTGACAATTTCTCCTTTTTCCTTTCATTTCTTTTTTAATCCCATGTTAGTACTATAATATTGATGGAAAATATCAATTTTTGTGTACTTATAAGTTACGTTTGATTGTATTCCAAGATATATATTTCAATAATTTGAAGTTTGTCGATATATTAGAAGAGGTTCATATATCTAATTTATGAACTTATGTTGTTACACCATATATGTTGATTAGTTTCTTTTCCCTTTCATTTGGATGACAAGTTGGTATTTGGTCTAGTGGTATGATTCTCGCTTTGGGTGTGAGAGGTCCTAAGTTTGATTCTCAAAATGCCCCAAGCAAATTTTGGATATTTATACAAATCCATGTTGTCATATACAAAAATACATCAATTGGTGTTCTGATTATTTTGTCTCTTGACTCCTTTTATTTTCCTTCTTTGTAATTTTGACTTGAACTATTCAATTTACGCATTAGAAGTTCAATTACTATTATTTTTATATATGATTGTATAGAATTGTTATGACTACAATTAGCACCAATAACAATGTAAAATGATAATCTATTTCATATAAAAAATTTAAAATTTTGTTTTATTTTATATTGCACATTTTTGTGTCAGCTAATTGTTAAAGTTAAACGGTAGTGAAAAACATAATATTTTGGATGTTTACTCTATTCCATCTTATCTATTTTATCAGTGTATTTGTTTGCCTTTTTGTGGTCCTCTTAGATGGCTATATTATTGCTAAGAATTTTAACTTGGTTACTAGAATATATTGGTCGGCATACGAAGATTTGTGAGACATAAAAACATATAAAATTAATTGCAACCTTTTACAAAGTAATTACTACTTTTGGATTATTTTCATTAATTAAGAAAATAATTTACCAGGAAACAATGGTAAAAAATTAGCATTCAATTGGTTAATAATTGTTGGAGGGGTGGATGGAGGAATTTAAAAATCATAATAACTTATTTTTTGAATGATATATTAATTGTAAAATTCACATTAAAATTAATATTTTAGGGCCAATTACAATTACCATCCTTGAGGTATGGTGAATTCACAAAAAATATCCCTGTGTATGGAAAATTACCATTATCCCCTTAACATTATGTGTCGTCTAACAATTTGCACCTGTCGTTAGTTTGACTAACGACAACTGTTAGTCAACTCATATGAACTTCCAAAAATACCATAGGGTTGTTTTTGTTATAATGTGTTATAGTTTGGGATATTGCGTTGTAACACTTCTATTATTTTTTCAAGTATTTCGAATAAAGTTGTTGGTGGATGGTGTGTATATTTACCAAAATATTAATTTTTAACTAGTGTATTGAATCAATGCGAGGTTTTGCTTAAATAGTACATAATTTGGTGATAAAAATGATATTCACTAAACATAGAATACTCAATTTTCAACAATAAAATAGAAAAATCATATAAACACGACAAAAAATGCAACAAATGAACACCAAAAGTATCATTGTGATTAATCATTCCATAAAACTTAGTATTTACTTATAAAAACAAACAATAATGTTGACTAAAAACATACAAAACTAGTCAAGTTATTTGTAAAAAAAGATTTGAATTGGGTAAAAGTAGCGATATGGAAATGTTGATGAGGCATTTAAATATGGAACTTTCATTTTTAGAACAATAAAGTGATTCTCCAAAAGCCCATTAATTTAAGGTTGTGACAATGCCAGAGCAAATTTTTGCTATCTCACTTTTATCCTTTTCTTAATCAATCTTCAAGAATGATAATGAATTCAATTGGTCTGTCCTATGAGGGTATCTTGAGTCTCTCCTAGAAGGTTCTGAGTTTTGGCATCTTGAGTCTATTTCACATTGTGTCAAGGGTTTGTGTGTGTCTTGTTTAAGAGGCACAACATTGGTCTATCGATCTATTACTAATATCATTCACAATATCTTTCATCTACTGATTTCCACTTCCCTTATATAACACCCCTACACTTTCCCCTACACCCCTAATCCCTTGTTCGGTCTTCCACTATATCTTGTTACCTTACTTTAATTCTTTTTTAGGCGCTACCGTGGCGGATAGGCTCATTTGATCCTTACGGATTTCTTTTGGGTCCTTATATTGGATGGAGTTATCCCTGGGTGAGGAGGTATGGAACATGAAATGGCAGCCATGGCAAAGGCACTAGAATTGATTGAGGATGACGAAAAGGGACCATTAGCCCCGGTTGAGGCTTGGCAAAGCCTCCCAGCAAAAAAAATATTTCAACTTTTTAGATGTGCCCTAATGGATAGGAATCTGAAATATGAGTCTTTCAAGTCTACCACCATGCATATCCACTTTCAATCCAAAGAAAGGGATGGACATGCACAAAATAGCAGAGGACTGATGTGATGATATTCAACCATCCGGTTGATAAACAATGGGTTATGGCGGGATCTCCATGGCACTTGGGCAAACATCTCCTTCTTCTGAATCTACTAGAATATGATACAAATCTGATTGATATCGATCTAAACTGGTGTGATTTCTCAGTACACGTCCATGACCTACCACTCAGCAAGATATTGCGACAGATAGCTAAATATATTGGCAATCGTTAGGAAATCTTCAAAGAGGTTGATTTCAAAAGCAAGTCACATGTATGGGGAGACAGCTTGTGCATCTAGGTAAGCTTCAATATCAATCAACCACTCAAGAGCCATGAAAATAAAAAGTGTAACTGGAGAAGAATTGTTGATCTGATTCTCCTAAGAGTGCCTATTGAACTTTTGCTATCTGTGCGGATGATTAACGTACATTGAAAAATTTTGTGACATTGCATTTGAAGATGGTTTCAAAGATCCCGACCATGATACCCCATTTAGCGATTGGTTGAGGGCGGCTCTGAGAGATCAACACCGGCGGGGTCACTAATCACGGGCTTATGTTTGATTCTTGATTGCCCAGTTTCCAAATCAAAACCTGGAAAAGAAAATGACCCTGACTTATTGCGGTCTGCTTCTATGAATGGAAACCCTGATATTCAGGCAGACAAATTTGTCGGAGAAACATCCTCTGAAACTACAGAACATTTACCCAGTGAATTAGCCATAATTCCTATTTCTCCACACTTACCTAAAGCCCAAATTCTACCCCAAACTACACTATTTACAGACCTAGAACCACTTAAACATTCCATTCCAGGAGAGAAGGCCAAGCACCTAATTTGTTTCCCCAAATTATTAACTTTGCCAAAATTTACCAATCTAGGCCCTCCCCTATAGACATGGATATCACCATGTCTTGGCCTATTATCTTTCTACCACCCCTACTCACTCTTTATTATCACCCACAGCCACAACCACAACAGCAAGTACAACTAAGTCCCACGACCCCAGACATTTTTCTCAAGCCCAGCTTAATTACTCTTCCTAGCCCACGTCCTTCCAATTCTATCCGCAGAATGACCCCATCATCTCTGTCTCCCTCCTCATCTCCATCTAAATTACACCCCCAAAAATGACACTAACCCACTCGTTCCCCAAACTCTCCCCCATGTTATCTCTCACTCACATTACACTCAAAGGCAAGGCTAAAATCCAAAAATCCTCTACTCCCTCCACTCGCAACAAGAACCTCACTATTACCACCACACAACCTTGAGCTTCTAAAGTCCTAGATACTCATCTTCTCCTAAACCTCTTGGTACCCGCGACATCACCTGAGATTGGAGTCATACCTAATACTTCGGTGGAGATTGCATCGCAGTCCCGCTGTCACTAATTAACATCCTAAGTTGGAACTGCTAGGGCTTGAGGGGGGCCCTAGATAGCTCAAGAACTAAAGCATCTAATACCACACCACAAACCCCTCTTAGTCGTCTTGTGTGAAACGGCGGTATTCAGATCAAAAGTTTGAACAACTGAAGATTAGGTTCGATATGTATGGAGTTAGTACTGCAAGCATTGGCCGTAGTGGCGGCCCTAGACTTTTATGGCATAAAGACAATGAAGTTTCTCTTTGAAGCCTCTCAAAATATCACATTGATGTTCTGGTACATGAGTATGGTGATATAGAAAGATTGGCAATTAACGGGTTTCTATGGGGACCCCGTGGTTCAAAATCGTAGGAAGGATTGACAGATTTTAGAAGAGCTAGGTGATCAAAGGTCTCGGCCGTAAGTGATGCTAGGTGACTTCAATAAAATTCACATCAGATGAGAAACATAGGGGAATCGAACGGAACTAGAACTAAATGAATGCTATCAGACAAGTGTTGGATACTATCAAAGTCAATGATTTGGGGTTTTCTGGATCTAAATTCACATGGTGTAATAATTGTGAGCACCACCACATAATGCGTTAGTGTCTTGATCGGGTACTGGCTTCTCAAGGTTGAGATGAATGCTTTCAAACTGCAAGGGTGACGCATGTGCCGATATGCTTCAGTGATTATCTCCCTATTCTGTTGGAGCTTTCTCCAATTGTCACTCCATATTTTGGTAGTTTTGAGCCCTATCATTTTGAAGCTATGTAGGTTTGAAATGAAACATGCCGAGAGGTTATCACCGAATCTTGCTCGCTAAGGTGTGGCAATATTAATGAGGTTGTTGATAGAATTGAAGAATGCAGCATTAGTCTTTTAAATTGGTGTTTCAAACTATTTAGTCAACCAAGAAAGGAGATAGAAAAGCTGGAGTCCCGACTATCTAGAATCAAGTCAAAAGATATTGTAGTGGCTTCAAAGCTTGAGAAAAAGGAAATTCAATTGCAACTCGAAGAATGTTATAGTCGGGAGAAACTTTTTTGGCAACAAAGGGGTAAAACTGAATGGATGCGAAGTGGAGATTGTAATACTCCTTTCTTTTATTATTGGGCCAATCAACGAAGAAGGATCAATACCATATCTAAATTGAGAGACGGTAATAAAGAGTGGCGAGACCAACCCAAATCAAAGGATTGATTGCTAACTACTTTTAGGGTATATTCCCGACCCAAGCTCCTTCTACGCAGGAGATCAATGAAGCACTTTAACACTTGGCGACCAAAATTGACCAAAGGAGTGTCAAAAGCATTTTCCTCTATGGCCTCGTTGAAATTCCGGAGCCCTAATGGTATGCTGCCCTTGTTTTTTCAAAAATTTTGGTCAATTGTTGGTCTTGATGTTATCGGTTTTGTTTTGCATTACTTGAATGGAAATAGTTCCTTTACTCGATCAAATTTCAAAAAGTTAAAAACCCTAAATATGTTACACAATTCAAATTGATTAGCTTATGCAACAGGTAGTATAAGATTATCTCTAAATGCATAACAAACCACGTGAAACCCTTTTTACCCATATTATCTCTCTTGCACAATCAACATTTATCTCAGGCTGACTAATATCCGATAATGTACTGGTGACTTTTCAAATAAACCAATTCCTAAAACTACAAAATCTAGTAAAATCGGATGTGTGACATATAAATTAGATATAGATGTGTGGCACTTAAATTAGGTATAGATGTGTGGCACTTAAATTAGATTCAAGTAAGGCATATGATAAAGTTGAGTGGATTTTCCTGGAAAAAGTGTTACATAGAATTGGTTTCTTGGATCGTTTGGTTAGTTTGATTATGTCTTGTGTGAACTCTGTTACTTTTGCATTCATGTTGAATGGCCTCCAAGTTTTTTTTCTTCGTCCGTAGAGAGGTATACATCAAGGAGACCCTCTCTCTCCTTATCTGTTTTTATTATGTGCAGAGATACTTAGTTTTCTATTACAAGCAAAGGAGCGTGAGGGCTGATTGGTAGGCGTAGCGGTTAACCAAAGGGGGCCCCCGAGTGTTGCACCTCCTATTTACGGATGACACATTACTATATTACAGGGTAACTATGCAATCGGCATTGGCATTAATGAGGTGTTATCAACGTATGCCTGGATATTTGGACAGGAGATCAACCAAGCCTAATACTCGGTATCTTTCAACCCAAATGTGGACGAACAACTTGCACTTGTGATCACAAACACTCTAGGAGTACATCGGGTGGCCAAACATGATATGTACTTGGGACTACCAGTGGTTACCAAGAAATCAAAGAAGGTTGTGATTGCATTGATTAAGGAGAAGGTTTGGAACAAGTTAAAGGAATGGTTGAGTAAAACCTCCCTTGGCGCATTGTCTTGGCTAGGGCAGAGAACCTAGAGACATGGCTACAACTAGTGCATAAGGGACTAGATTATGGTGAGTGGCGATCGTTTTCTAGTGATTCTTTGTTATGCTTGGTGGTGCCGTAATAGAAAATAGAAAGATGATGTTGAACTTTCATGAGACCAAGTAATTGAATGATCTCGTCATATATTGGAAGCCTATCCCGTTGCTGCTGCTATTGAAGCCTCCATACAGCACGAGTCACCCTCATCCATGTAGCTTCCACCGCAGCTAGGTGTTACCAAGGTCAATGTTGATGGCGCATGTTTTCCCACATCCATGGAAATCGGAATCGAAGTGGTAGCGAGGGACTCCAACGGCCTGGTCTTAGGTTGGTTTGTCAAGCGGTTCATGTGTATCTTGAGGCTGAACACGTTGAAATTTATACACCACTGGAAGGTATCCGCTTGGCATTATAACGTGGGTGGTCCAGCATTTGCGATGAGAGTGATTGTGCTAATATGATCTCCAGCATACACTTGAAAATGAAAGACTCGTCTATCTATAGCAATCTGTTAGATGACTTGAGGAACTTAGCCAATAATTTTATTTCATGTCAATTTTATTTCATTCGACGCAAAGGCAATAAGGTAACTCATAGTGTAGCTAGGGGGTGAGCGTCATGTGATGAAGGTACTTCTAATATCCCATCCCATGCGACACCATTTGTAGAACTTGATGCTTCTGTTATTTAACAATGTCTTTCGTTAAAAAAAACAAAACAAAAAACAAAAATCAATCTTCAAAATTGTATAGATTTTATAATCCCTAGTTTACTTATGTCATCCAATACTAAAGAAGGAAAGAGTCGATTTTCTCTCACTTCATTCATTATTTATCCTCCCAAATTTGTGTCTTTTGTCTTAATAAAAATATAGTTAAAATTTTATTTACAATTTTAATATATTTTTTTGTCAAATTTATGTGTACCTTTATATATAATATAATATAAATATACGTATATACAAAATTCTATTTCACTGTGTATATATTTTTTCATATCAATATTTGTGATAAAATTAATTGTATTGTTAAAATGAAAATGAATTAATTTGGTAATGAGTAGTGGAACCATTTTATTAATTTCTTTCGTTATATATTTTTAGCATACAAATCTCATAAGTGATTATTTAAACATTAACATTAAAACTAATTTTCCTTTGATAATTACATAAAAACTAACATTTCATTATTTAATAAAATATGACTTTTTTGGTACAAATTTAATAAAATATGCTTCTTCTCTTCCATTTTAACTATTTCACCATTTTTTATTTGATTCATTTCTAATATATTTTCACCATTAATAAAACAATTGATCTTTTCTTCTCTTTTTTGTTTTCATCACATAATACACTTCTAATGATTCGAAAGGAAAGGAGGAAAGCATTCAATTAATTTATTAATTTTCTTTCTGAATTTACAAACATTGAAAGAAAAATTATCTTACATAGGGTACAGAGAGAATATACGGAAAAAACTATAAACTTTTTCTGTAAAATTCCATTAAGTAAGTCTTTCATATTAAAAATCAAATTGATCATTAGTATTAATTGAAGAGTAAAAAATATACTTCCCTAAGCTTTGATCTGGCATTATCAGCATTCTTAATTTAAGTATTACTTTCGCCATTTAGCCGCGCGCCCGCATGTTGGGTATACCTAGGAGGTTGCTATATAAAATGTAGTAAACTACCTTAGTTTCAATTTTCCAAAATTGTTTACCCGACCAACACAATAAAGGCAATCATAATAAAACTAGCTTCGAACAATCGACAATCCCTAAAATGAACAAGAAACCAAGTCCCGATTCCATGACGTGAACAAATAAAAACCCAAAAGTCACTATTTTTGTCTTCGTTCTGTCATCCAACTTCAATTTCATCTCTCTTCCATATACAAACAAAATTATCATTGATACTTTAATTGTTTTGGTACAGCTATATACAAGATTACAACATTGGTATACTATGTACAAGGTGATAGCTGTATGACATATGGGACGGGGATTATACATACCTCCAAATCTTGGCATCCACATATATAGGAAAAATTTATAAAAGCAGCACTGAATTTCAATTGTAAAACATCAAGATAGAAGATATATAGTAATTTTGACAATCACCTCCGTTGCACAATGGTTGCGGCACACTTCATTGTTGGCATCATAGGTTCATTAATTATTCAATTCTATCATTACATGCACATTTTATACCTTTCCATCTGAATTTCCATCAGCAATTCTTCTAACTTTGTTCGTGTTCTACTCGTTGCAGGGGATATTATGTTGTTAATAACTTTTGCCTCTTCAATGTAAGAATCAATTGTTTTGCAATGTCTCTCTAGATCATATGTCAAGCCCGTGCTCGGGAAAAATGACTAATTTTAGAGATTTTTAGAAAGTTTAGTAGTAAAAGTTAGGAGTATTTGAAAATTGAGGTTGCAAAAAAAATCAATAAAATTTTCAAAGAAGAATTAACAACTTTTTCATTATCACTTGTTATATTGTTACCAATCAACTCATTTTCTTGGAGTGAATCTTCAACTACTTAAAGGGGAAAAAATATTTTTAAAAAGAGAGTGAAAAGGTAAAATGGGACTTGATGTAATTTTTAGAGGCCACAGATTCATTAATTAAAATGGGTTTTACTTTTCAGAGGGACATTCAGACAGATAGTAAAGAAGAAATCATCGGAGAACTATGAAGGAATGCCTTATGTAATCATGCTTTTAAGTACGAGCATTTGGATATTGTATGGGAGTGTGGACCCAGATGATGGGGTGCTCATTGTGATAGTAAACTCCGTTGGTGTAACTTCACAGGCTGCCTACCTTGTTCTTTTCGTCTTCTATGCTTCCAAGGAGAAAAGGGTAATTGACCATTCACCTTCTTCCACCACTTGATGTTGATATACATTTTGTAAATTGCAATATAAGAGGGTATATAAAAAGGTGTATAGTTTATTCGCAAAATTAAAGTCTTTTTTTTTCCACTTTAAATTTATTAAGCAATATTTATTGCCTTACAAACATAAATATTATTACTAATATTAATTGTGGAACTTAAGAGAGGACTTGAGAGCTCATATATACACTGCACACGCCCATGTCTGAGCCATGGCCACGTTGTTCAGTCGCATTGGCACTTTAGGCTCGCATACGCATCGTCATGAGGAGCCTCGCCCAAGCCAAGAGCCTATCTTGTGTTTAGGATTTGACCCAAATCAAGTTAATTGCAAAAAAATTGAATATTAACAATTAAATATTTGAATTTGAATCGGTTTATTAGTTGATAGTGTACAATTTCAAAAATTGAAACCGTTGGAGTTGCACACATATTGTATTTATTGGTTGTAAATGCTCAGGTCAATAACATGAAACATTTAAAGGTTACAAAACAATAATAAAATAATCTTTCAATATCTAATTAGTATAAATATGTTTCATTCTTGTTCTGTCAAATCATCATTCACATAGAAAGATTCACTTTCGCTTTTAGTAAATTGCTATTGTTGAGACCATTATTTTAGAGGCTTGACATATATCCTGGAGGTGTATTTTTTGTAACATCTAGCAAACCATTCGTAGTAGGGGCAATAGAAACCTTACGAATAGGGATTACCCCGTGTTATACATTCTGATTCCAAACCAAATTTTTTAACACTTGATGTTTAAATGTAATCAGGATATTCTATAATATATATTTTGATGTAGCATCGTTTATTACACTCATTAATACACTATCTATGTGTATTTATAAACGATTGTGATTATGAAAGAAAACATAAAGAAATTATGATAAGAAAAAAAAAATTACAAAAGATTTTTCCTAATTTCAACCGCACAACAATCTACACCGCATTTATTGGTGAAAGGGTTATAGAAAAATTGAAATTGGTACAATGTATGTTAACTCCACTTCTGATTGAAAAAATTATTTAACCAATATCAAGCATAGATGTTATATCAAAATTCAAATATAGAATTAAAAATTTATATTTTTTATTTTATCCACGCATCTAGCGTGCCCACTTAACTATTAGTAAATAATCTATTCGTTTACATCATCTTTCATTGAAAAACCCTCACATTGTCAATTGAAATTTCTTTCTGGCTACCCTATTATTACGGACGAAATCAAGAATTTTTATGATTGAGGTGCTAATGAATATTTACAATATACAAAAGATATTTTTTATTATTTTGGCGAGTAGAACTTTTTTGATAAAAATACATATAAAATATAATTAGATATGGAATTGAATGATGGCGACTACCGCTTCTAGGCCCCGGGTCTGTCTCTACCTGTCACATGCATAACCATCCAATTCATAGAACTGTTAAATGTGACATAAGATATAAAATAGGCGGCATTATTATCCAAATTCTTTATATATGTAGATGTACACGCACACATATATCATATAAACATTTTCTTTTTAATGCTGAAACGTAGCTTGTGCTTTGTTTTCTTTTTCTAGGCAAAATATTTTGGGCTTGTGCTCTTGAATTTGGTCTTCCTAGGGATAGTGATTGCTATTGCTTTCGTTGCACTTCATGCAAGTTCAAGGCGTACTTTTATTGGTATCATATGTGCAACATTCACCATAGCAATGTATGGTGCTCCTCTATCAGTTTTGGTAAGTCCATATTATGTTCTTTCATGCAATCAGGACTGTAGTCACATATTTTATTGGACACACACATATTAAAATTCTGTAAAATATAAAAAATCTTTTATTAATTTAAAAATGGGTAACCATAATATTAAAATTTTCTTTAGAAATACATATAAAACATAACTATTTTATAAAAATTTGAGGCTGGGAAAAAGTGACTACCCCAATTGGAAGCAATTATAAAATGGAAATGCAAACATTTTAATTGTAAATGTTTTGTATTTTTAACAGGGGATGGTGATACAAACCAAGAGCGTTGAGTATATGCCATTTTTCCTCTCTTTCTCCCTTCTCGTCACTGCTGCAGTTTGGTTCACTTTCGCAATGCTTCTTAAAGACTACTATGTCCTTGTAAGTTTTTCAAATTGAGAGCCCGTTTCGATGAATTTTATTTAGATAAAAATCACTTATCTTTTGAAAAAAAACACTTCAGACAAAAAAGATTGTATTTGGATGGGCTTTTTTAAAAAAGTAGAAGCCAGAAAAAAAAAAAAGTCAAAAAGGGCTTTATCTAGAAGTTACCCCAAAGTAGCTTCAAATAAAATCACCTTTAAAAGCACTTTTAACTACTGTATCCAAACGCAAAACTGCTTGGCTTAAAAAAAAAAGAGATCCACTATAAAAAACACTATTTGCGAAGCACTTTTTTTTTAAACCCATCCAAACGGGCCTTGACTCATTTAAACTATAAAAAAAATAATATTAGCGACAAAGTATAAAAATGATAATAGAAAAGTTGTCATTGATTATTGCATTAAGTGATGTTAGCTTTTATTTTATCACTAAATAAGTTCGTTTAGTAATACCAACTTCTATTTTGTCACAATATCACTCAATGGTAACAAAAATTAATGTTTTGGCTATCATTATTAATAATTGACGACACCCCTAGAGTGATAATTTGGTAACAAGAAAAATTATCACTATGATTTTGTGACAAAATTTCATTGTCACTAATTGTCATCATAGGTATATCACTAATTATTATTGATGATAACTTAAACACTATGTTGTCACTATTGACATTGTGCAAACGACGTATTGTGACAAGATAATTTTTCACTAAATATGTCTAATTACTGAAAAAAATTTCCTTACTATTTATTACATTGACATCAATTTGCTCATTTTCTTGTCGTGTTCTCACTATAGTTTCTCGTTCCTTTTGTGGTAAAAAAAATTGACTCATAATTTTTTTTTGCTATTTTAACTATCACAGATACCAAACGCTATTGGAATTGTATTAGGTTCATTGCAAATAATAGTCTACTTCGTGTATAAGAACAAGTTACCTTCATCTCAAATCATCGATACGATGGCTGGGAAAGAAAAACCTGCAAACATAGACAAGTGGGTCGTACGAACACAAGACATTGAACAGGGCAGAGACAAAAATCCAGCATAGATTAAGCCTACGGGAGCAAATAATGTACCTAGTTTTCATTAGATACATTCTCTTGGGGTTGGGGTTGGGGGTGGGGGGGGGGGGGGGGGCCGGGCCGGGCCGGGGGGACCAAATTTCATTTAAAAGGCACTTAAATGTACAAATTTTGCAAGTTTAAACCGGGAACCACTGATATTTCCCTTGGCAATAAAGATCCAATATTGCATGATGGTAATTGTTTAAATATTATTAAATATAACTTCTACTACACCAGCGTTATGTTTCAATAGATGAATCCAATTGCACTACGATAAAAATAAACGATTAGAAATGGGGTTATAGTCATGCTAATATTTATGGAATTATTTTTGAATGGGGAATTTTGGTAGAATCCATAGAAAAAGCTGCAACACAAATTTTCACTTTTGTTTTATTTATCAGAATAAGAAGAATAGTACCAATTGGATTTTAAAAAATAAATAAAAATATGTGGGTACAATATCTATTCGATCCTCTCATTCCTCCTTTCACGAATTGAAAACTTGAAAAATTCAAACACTGGAGGATTTGGTGGTTTGATCTCCTTGGAATTCGGATTTGATCTTCAATAACATTATTCGTAGGTTTCATAACTTGAATACATATCAAACGCCAAAACTTTTGATGAACGTCTAAAGAATGCCGTAAACACTGCTAATATTGATCTGATTTTGACCTGGGAAAAATGTCAATTCGTGGGTTTAGCACATTGGTTGTTGATTGAATACATTGATTTGATGATCTTCACGAAGTAACCTTGAATCTCACCTTGAGAGAATTTCTGAATTTCTTCCAATTTCTCTTACTCTGAGAAGACTCTCGGATTTTGTTATAGCTTTGACTAGTAGAAAAGACTCATATTTATATATAGGTGTAATAGAAAGTCTCGTATCATATTTGCTTGATGAAGTGGCACAATTCAATTGACCCTTCGATATTTATTAGTAATTTATTTTCTTAATCACAAGATGTGATTTGAACTGTCAAATATTAATATATATATGGCTTCTTTATTTGTAAACTATAAAACTTAGGGTTTTTAACCCTTACACCGATCCGAAAATATAAAAATGTCAAGTTGTACCCCTCTTCACTAGTGGAGCTACCTTTGCTCTAGTGGATGCAATTGACCCTCCTAAATTTTTGGAAGTCCTATATACACACATATTATAAGTATAAAAATTTAATGATTGTGTATGGTTTTATTGACCCCACTAAAAAAATCATAAATTTACATATGAAAGGGTCATAAAGTTAAAAATATAAGAAACTTGAAATTTTTCATTCATATTTAAATAAATTTTTGATTATATACATTAAGGTGAATATGTCTGGCAATTTAATTTACTAATGATTTAATCATATATGGTCTTTTTTGAAAAATAAAGTAATATTTATTTCATTATGTTTTAAGATCTATTATATTTTGATGTTGCATGTTTTGAATGACCCCGTTGAGAAAAATTTCTAGCTATTCCACTGCCCTTCTTGTTTGGAAAATTACCATTAACCAACTCAATAAAGTGAAATAAACATGTCCGGCACCTTCGCAGGAGATTCATTAACCATGTCTTGCCCGACTTCATATGATGCCTTTCTCTTTGGAAACATTGTCAAAATCAAAATCATGGTAACAAGCGAGCCACTGTTTTCATGATCACCAAAACACCCTTTTTGGTTGGCGATTCGACCCAATAGTCACTGTGAAGACAATTTTGCCCCCACATGGATATGACCATTTTTTCTTCCCAGGGATGCCCTTCGTAATAATAAGAATTTAGAAGGTTGAATTGTTATAGTTGACAAAACAAATGAAAAATAAAACAAAATAAGTAAATAGAAATCCTAATTTTATTTTTTCTTATTTAATAGATTAAATTTACTAATACCTAATTAATAATAATAATAATTCCTATACTTTAAATACTTGAATATATATTCAAATTAAGAAGTAAAAACCTATTTTATCTTTTTCATAATTAATAAATTAGCATTAATAGATAATTAATAATTGAATTAAGAAATTGAACAAAAAGCATTTAAATAAAACATCTAAATTGATGTCTTCTTATTTTAATTACAAAATAAAAAATGTAAAAATATAAGAATATAAAGTAATTTTCCCAATAAGAAATAAAAGAAAAAAATGAAAAAAGGAAATCTTTTTTTTAAATTAATAAATTGTCATTAATAACTAATTATCAATTTAACTAGGTTAGAAAATCAAACAAAAAGCATTTTCATAATACATCTAAATTTTCTTATTTTTTTAGCATAAAAAATTCTGTTTTCTTATTTTAATTGAAAAATATAAAATAACTTTTGTCAATAAAAAAATAAAAAAAAGAAAAGGAAACCCTAATTTATGCAACTCTTCAGGCAGCATAATTGCAACCTAGATTTACTTCAAACACTTTTTTTTCCCCGCTTTCTTCTTTCTTCTTCTTCCACTGCCAACCACCACCAACAAACAATGGGATCAGGCTGCTACCGATCAAGTTGCTTCCCTCCCCACACCATATATATATATTATAAGGCTATAGCCCTTGAGCTATAGTGTTTTGATCGTCCGATGGGGTCTACAAAGCAGAGTTGGCGACGTGGAATTGGGGGACTTTGGTGCTACCTTCATTTGGTGGGGTTTGGTGGCAGATTGTTATTGGCTTGCTGTGGAGGTTGTTAATAAACTTTTGTTCAGGGTGTGGTTTTGTTGGAGTTGTGTAATTGGGGGAGGTTTGATTCTACCTATTGGTTGGTTGTGGTTTCTATGGGAGGAAGGCGACTTAGGTGTTCTTGAAATTCGGGTTAAACCTACTAAGTTTTGCTCCCTTTCCTAAGTACACTACTTCAATTAAATGTGGCCCATTTATTCTATGATTCAACTTTCCCAATTTCCATCAAAAATATATCTTCGAACAAAATCAAACAAAAGCCCACTGAATGAAATAGAAATCCACATCTAAAAGGGAAAAAAACCAAAACTATATGTATAGATATTAACAACGGTGTATTATTTATACATCAAACAAATACATGAAATTACACCAAAAAAATCCATCAAATTGCAATAAAATTAATAATATCAAGAATCATATGAAGATAATAGCAATAATAATGACAATGATAATAATAATAATGAGAATGACAATGATAATAATAATAGTTCTTTCTACTAATGTATGCATCAACCTATATAGGCCACGTAATTCTCCTATTACTGATACTGCTCACACACTCAGTATTTGAACTAACGAATTAAGTGTTCAGTTCTTTATTTAAGACGACTTAATATTTTTAATTCACACATTAAATTTGACGAGATTGCACACTTTTATTTCAGACGTAATACTTAAAAATATATTAATTATTGATATTCACTATATAAATAACCTTTTGCAATTAATTTTTTATTTAGCTTCTTCAAAAAAATCAATGCATATCCTATTTAAATACTGTATAAATAAACATTTACCAATATAATTGGTATTTAATAATTCTAATTGTTAGATAACAAGAAAATATATATGAAAACAATAAGATAGTTTTTATTTAAGGACCCACCGTAATTTATAAATAAAAAAGAACCCAATATACAGCCCATACACCAACTCTAAAAAACATCAAATCTAAAATAGTATTCATTCGAAGAAAAAAAAAACATATAACCATATATTATACAATAACAATCGATTTATTAGGTACACTTTCTCTTTGTGGCAGTTCGCCACTTGTTTGTTTTTGGTTGAAAGATGAAATTCTTGATGATACTTGACTATATTTGCCGATCTTCACTTGAATAGCTTGGGCCACAATGGGATCAACAATATTTTATATGTTTCAGATCTAGTTACTTACTTTTTGAAGGGCATTTAAACGTTCGTTTTCAAACTTACAATGGCAACCAAAATATCTCTTTATATTCAATATCTGTATGGGGTAAAAGGTGTTTCTAAAAAAATTAATAACAATTTTTGTTTATTAAGAATGGATAATAATCAAAGTTATTCTTGTTTCTCGAAAAACACATCGAAGTGATGAGAGTGTGGGAAAAAGAAATAGGGGACGCCCTTTTTTTAATACCGTTCAGTTTAATAATAATAAACCTTTTTCCTATTCGTATGAATTTAAGTGATACCACGTTTTGTTTTTTTTTTTTTGGTTTATTGCATTAATCTTATTTACTTTGTTTGTTGGAGTTCTAGTAATTCCTTTTAAAATCAAGAAGGGATAGGTTTGGACATATTATCCAAACGGATGGCTCCATTTATTAATCTTTACATCCAAAGTCAAAGGATTCAATAGATTGTTATGAATTTTTGAAATTCAAGATATGGTGATGTTCATTAACGATGGTCACTAAAAGTTCGAAAATGGTCGCTAAACCTATAGTAACCAAAATAGACTTGGTCACCGGTGGTAACAATAGAGTAGTTACTAAAAGTACTTAGTAACGAATTATTAAATTGGTCGCTATAGATACGTGTATAGCAACCATCTAATGATGGTTGTTGAAAATGGAATTATCAGCAACAAAATTTAACTTGCTAATGTAAAAAATCGTGGTCACTATAACATTAATATGGTTGCTATAGTTAGGCATATAGTGACCACATTCTATTGGTTGGTAAAAAGTATTTCTTTACCAAGAAAATCATTGGTTGCAATAATTTTTATACGGTCGCAACAAGTGGTATATCTAACAAGCTTTAGTAACCATATTGTGGTAGCGAAACATTGTTGCTAAAGAATACCTTTTAGCAACCATATAAAGGGATGTAGTAATTCTAAATTTGTAGCAATTTTTTTTCCATTTTATATGATTCAGTGACCACATTCTATTGGTTGGTAAAAAGCATTTCTTTAGTGACCAAGCCATTTGTTGCAATAATTTTTCTATGGTTGCAACAATTTGTATATTTAACATACTTTAGCAACCATATTGTTATCATGGAACACTGTTGCTAAAGAATACCTTTCAACAACCAAATAAATGGATGCAATAATTCTAATTTTGTCGTAAATTTTATTTCATTTTATATGATTCAGTAACAAGAAAAAACAAATTATTGGTTGCCAATTTGTGTATAGTTGCGACCAAAAATGTAGTTGCACAAACAAGTCAAGGGGTTGCTAATACGTACATACCAATGACTAAATAGTGATTGCTAAATTAAATTAAATTGGGTCGTAATATGTATACAATAGAATCAAATAATGATTTTTTCCCAGAAAATTGGCTCATGTCCAACAAGGGGTTTTCAGTAGGCCCCCTTTTTACTAATTAATTAAGTTGAAAATTTACAAAAAAACATATAAAATTCAAGTAAGCTCAAAAATCCTAAGTAGCTAACAAAATATAAATTAGGAGCACTACTCCCTTACAATATCGATCAAAAACAACTATAAGCCAAAAATAAAGAAACCCAGACCGAATATGTTAACTTATTCTAGCAAAAGGTTATTTGGTCCATGTGCATCAGAGAAAATAATGACAAGCTATTTGTCATCAACTGGCCTTGATCGATGCAGAAATTAGTCTATTCTATGTACACTAGTCCAATCACTTCCAAGAATTCCACACACCTGTTGAAATTAAGGAAATGAATTAAGTGCAACAAATCCAAATAACTCGGTGGATACAGATGTCCAAATTACAACAACACATAAATGAAATTACTTGTCCTGTTAAGGAATTAAAGCACCTTACAATCACCCCCTACCCAAGAGAAGCCATAATAAAATTTACCCCCATGATCTTTGAAAGCTACAAATGTTACCAACTATAAATGAGCAACAGAGAACAATACAACTCTTCCTGACCGCTAAGAAAATTACAGATATTCACCTCGATAAAAACTTCAAATATATATATATATGTACACACACACATTCATAAAGCCCTATTCATATAAAATTCCATGTCAACCTGCCCCAACAGTAATAATAATGCCATAACAAACAAGAAAAAATGAATCCATGAAACCTTAATATATATTCATCAAGAAATCCCATATAGCAACAAACATGGTTAGCCAAAAGTGACAACAAAACAAGATTATAAAATTAGGGTTTTCATATTGTCAAAATATTGTAAAAAAAAAGGTTTAGAAAAAAATAATACTTGCCCTCAAGAAATGCACGATAAGGCTTATAGATATTCCAATATAATCTATCGAACTAAATTACTCGTTTAGTATAGCAACAACCAGAAAACAAAATTATACTTTCCCACTTGCGAAAGTACACCATTAGACAAATAAACCCACAAGAAGAAGCTAAATATTCATACCCCCTTGAGTTGTATCAGCACCCGCACGCCAGTAAAAATACATTCATGTAAGCCTTTAAGTAAGTTTATCCTAACAAAATTTTATAAACCACAACAAAAATCGGATATGATTATAGCAATTATCCATAATAGAACTATATAAAAGATGGAGTTGTCCCACTACAAATAACAGAAAAAATAAAGTACAACTTCAAATAATGGCAAAAGAAAAAAGAATGAAAAACTAGTTGTAATAAAAATTTTAACAAATACAAAACTTAGTTAAATAGAAGAGTAACTAATAGTACCTACATTAACGTATTATTCCAATTAAATCACTGTCCACATAAGCTTGAGAAGCCAATTCACTATCATTGCTCCAATACTTAGCCAACGACTCATCTTCTTCTTTCTCATTTTCTCCAACATCTTCGTTATCCATACCGACACGTGGATGGATTATATTTTCAGCAATTTCAATCTCTATTGGAGCTTCATCGCTGTGTACTACTAGTTCGACCTCTTCCGCATTATCTTGAACTTGAATACGAACACAATTTTGTTGTTGATATGCATCATTCGCATCAGGATCCTTCCCATCTATAAATTGAAGATGTGATGAGGTCAAATAGATGTCGATGTTGTGCACTCTGGACAACTTTTCCAGTTCCCAACTAGTTTTGTATCACGAACATAGAAAGCCTGAGTTACTTGATTCACTAATACATAAGGTTCACTTTCATACCACAATTTGCTAATATTTATACTTGTAAAATCACAATCTATCTCTAGTGGTTTATATCGACCCAAATAAAACCATTTACAGCTAAATAATACGCATCAAAAGCCATAAACATAGCTCAACTCAATCACATCTTCTAAGACTCCATAAAACTTGATCATTTTTCCCTTTTGTACAGATTTTGTGCACACTTCGCTATTTTGTGTCACACGTCGACTATCTCTTTTGTAAGTAAGATACTTGATGTCTTCTACTATGTACTCATTGCATTTGCTAATACGATAATCAGTACTCGATGAGAGTGCTAGAAGTTCATCAGTAGCTTTTGCTAATTTTACATTTTGAAGCTCTTTAATATGGTTTTAAGAAACAATATTGGTGAGCAAATGTACAGAACGAAAGTTTGCTACTAATTATTGAAATTATAAATTAATATTTAAGATCTTACTCGATTTTCAAACCATGAAGCAAACTCTTTCTTTTGCCTCGTCTCCCAACCAATAGGATTTTCCTGTTCAAGTTTTCTCCATGCTCTCTGAACATTAATAAAGTTATAATTTAACCAAACAATGTCAAAAGAATTCTATTATCATTAAAAAAAAAAAAAGATTCTAATTACCTCAAATATGGTTCTATCTCTACGCAATTATTCAAGATAAACTAAGGCAATGTATTATACTATTCAGGTGTCATTTGAGTAAAACTATTGATAGAACCACAAGTTCACCATGTGCCCAGTATGCCTGATTGATCACATCACGACTAGTGTTAGAGGTATTATTGATAGAAAATCTATTTTTTTATTCCATTTCTTTTCATAGGTATTAACAAGAAAGAATTTGTTTATAGAAACGACCACTGAAACAGTTGATAAAGCATCTGACAACACCAATGGTAATATTTAAATTAGTTTTTTCCCCTTTGAATTTCATTATTTATATTGTTACTAAATTTATTTTTTTATCGACTGACACATTTCTGTTAAATAAGGATTAACAAATGAAAAGCAAAGTCGAGGTCTTACTAGATGCTTAAATGCCCAAAAATATACTCGCAAATGTGAAGAGAAGACGAAAATTGTTATTCCAAAAGGGGTCAACAAACCTATAGGAGAGCATACCTCCACTCAAATTCGGGTCTTAATTAGGCTTGAAGCTCCAATACAAGTTGAGGGTTGGGCAAAGATTCCATCTGCAAAAAGGACACTTGGGGGTTTGATGTTGAAGCACGATCGAGCACTACCTCACGTTGGCTCTTAGCAGCGTAATATCCCGACTTCACTGAATATACACCACCTGCCCAGAACATCACATCCTTTGGCAACCGTGGGCTAAGAGGCATGCACAGGATCGAGTCCGCCTCAAAGGGCAGGAACACTTGTGCAACCATGGACCAATTCCAGCATTTATACTCTCGATTTATAAGTTCTACCACAGTAGCATCTGTTGGGAGCACCCTTTGGACAAGAGGCCCCCGAGGTGACTCACCCATCATCCAATTATCTTGCCAAATTAAGATTGACTCCCCATTACCAACCTGCCAACATACATTCTTTCATAATATAGGCAGGACTTGCATTAAGCCACGCCAAAAGAAACTCGGGTTTCCCCCATCTCTACCGCCAAGACAGTTTCTCTTGGGAAGTACTTGGTTTTCAACACCTTTGCACACAGTGAGTTCGGGGTTTGGAGTCACCACCCTTGCTTCATCAATAGCACCTCATTCTGATACCAGAGTTGACGGAAACCCAAACCCACCATCCCCTTCGGCTCATTCATCGATTCCCACCGAGCCCAATGCATTCGTCTCTTGGTGTCAGAGTCACCCCACCAGAAGTCACTAATAAATCTCTCCATATCTATACAAAGTGTAGCTGGGAGCAAAAAAATGCTCATCACGTATTGGGGGATGGATTACGCAATAGCTTTAATCAGGACCTTCTTCCCCATACCGGATAGTAGCTTTCCCTTCCAACCCTTTATTTTTTTTCCAAATCCGCTCTTTAAGAAAGCCAAAAATCTGCCTCTTGGATCATCCCAACAAGGTTGGGAGCCCAAGGTACTTCAGAAATTGCCCCACTTCTTGGACTTGAAGAGTGCTACGCAGTAGTTTCCTTGAATCCTCCGGCACCGCGCAGCTAAAAGACACTTCGAATTTATCGTAGTTCACCACTTGACCCGACATCTCCTCATAAGATTTGAGGATGTCTTGTAGGACCACGGCCTCAGTTGGCGTTGCTTTTGTGAATACGAGGCTATAGTCCACGAAGAAAAGATGTGATAACTCTAGGCTTCCTTGACACATCCGAATCCCATGTAACACCCGCTCATTCTATACCTTTCGAATCATAGCAAATACCCCCTCCACACATAGGAGGAAAAGGTTGGGGTGAGTGGATCCCCTTGCCTAAGCCCCCATTCTGGTGTCAAGAAACCACGGGGTGACCTATTAACAAAGAAAGAAAAGGTCACCTAGCGCATACATGACATAATAAGCTTCATAAAATGCCTTGGAAACTTCATTCACTGTATTATTTGACCCACAAAATCCCACTCAACCATGTTACAAGCCTTACTCATGTCCAGCTTCACAGCCATAAAGCCCTCCCGCCCTTTAATAAGATTTATCATTGAGTGAAAGATTTCGAAAACCACTATCGCATTGTCAGTAATGAGGCGGCCCAAGACAAACACCGACTGGGTGATATGTATGAGGTCCAAAAGTACACGTTTTAGTTTGTTACCAACACTTTCGAAATAATCTTGTATAGGACATTGCATAGGCTAATCGGGCGTAGCTCTTACATATTTGTAGGAGTTTTGACTTTCGGGATCAACGTAATGAAAGTGTAATTACATTGACCCAGCGTGAGAGTAGTATTGAGAAACCAAAGGACATAGTCACTCACATCCTTGCCAAATATATGCTAGTATTTCTGGTAAAACCTTGCCGACATACCAACGAGTCTCGGTAACTTCGATGGGTGCATTTGTTTCAAAGCCATCACTATCTCCTCTCTAGTAAAAGGACAGTCAAGTTCCACCGCTTCTGAGGGAGTTACCTCACTAACAATGGTTGCATCAAGTGAGCTAAACTCCCCCGAGCCCGTACAAGTGAAAAGACCCGCAAAATAATCCACCACTACTTTCTTGATCTCCCCATCCCCTTCATGCCATACCCGGCCTCGTCTTGAATTTTGGTAATAGTATTCCTTCATTTCCGATCGGAGGCCTTCAGGTGGAAGAATTTGGTATTTCTGTCACCTTCTTTTAGCCACACTACCCGTGAGCGCTGCCTCCACATAACTTTCTCTCTTAAGCACCTCATCGATCTTCTGTTGGAGCTTTTTAGTCCGCCTGATGCACACCTCATCTTGAACCGACCTTTGGCACTCCTCCATTTGCATATAGAGCACATTCAGTTGTTTATATATATAGCCAAACTTGTGTTTGTTCCACCCTTGAAGAGCCACAGTACATGACTCCAAGTTCTTTTGGACCCGTGCATAGGTGTCGCAACCCCTATGGCGCCAAGCTCCTCTAATAATTGTCTCACTTTCACCGTCTCGCATCCACATCTCCTCAAACCGCCCCTCTCCCGCATCAGTCAGATCTATCCCCCGGCCAATTCTCCATGCGATTCAAAATGTAGCTAATAGAGCCTTTTAATTAAGCAGCTTGTTCTTAATGAGGTGTCCAACCACGCACTTTTGTTACCTATTTGGATCGTCTTTCATACACCCATCAAATGCCACAGTACAATTCTCTTCCTCTCTCAAAGAGAACTTTTGCCATAGATTCTCCAATTCTCTCGCCATTGTTCAAGTAACTCGTACTCATAGGAATAGAACAACACGGCACCCAGCCAAAACCATGTTGGCCAAAGTCGCAAAATCCAAATCCACGTGGGAAGAAAGAGTGCTAGATCTCAAAATGTTTGAGCGGCTACGAAAACTCCATAGGAAACCCTAGGAACACGTTTTAGTTATTCAAGCAACTTTTATTTCTTCAATGAAAATAATTAGAACATAAAAAGGGGGTTTTGAAAATAAAAACAAATGTCCCAAGAATTAAACAAGTATACGCTTAAGGAAACAACACCTATCCTCATAACATCAAACTTCTGATCCATAAAATACTTCGCTTGTGCTGCCAACAGGCCATTAATCCAAGTGGTAGAGTTGAGACTTGAAAACTGTGGTCATTAAAGTAGGTTATTGACTACTTTTATGGTAAATGTGGGTTAATATAATTTTAATTGTTACAAATTTACAGTTAATAATGGTGTTAATTGGTTTTTAATAGGGAGTTATTACTTGCACTGAAAAATTATATTGGCACTCCTACTTGATCTACAATATCTAACAATTGACCAATATACACTTTTAATATATTACTTAATTACATTTTTTGGAGCAAAATGCCCTAATAATGCTATTCTTCATCCCCTTGAGTTCACCTATTTTTTTTTTTTTTTGGCAAAATCGAGGAGCTGAAATAGAATTAGTAGAAACGGGAAACATGAAACACAAAAAACACACAAGCGCACGCACACACACATTACCAAAAACATGCATACACACACGCACATATTTATATATATATATATATATAAAAATAGAGAGAGAGAGAGAGACAACACATATACACACACAGTTTACACTTTACACATGGTACACACACAAGCACACACAACGCACACAAATTTGGAAATTGGGGAATATGACCAAAAAATGTTTAGACACACACAGTTCCTGTATCAAAATTTGTTTGGAGATTTGGACACACATATGCAACGATTTGGAGATTTTGGCCCAAAAAATATTTGGATCTTTGGAAGTCTAGAAATGGGGTCGATGGCAGTGGCGGGCGGCAAAAACTAAGGGTTAAAACAATGGTAGGAGGAAGAAGATGGTAGATGACGAAACCGGTGGGATGGCGTTGGCGGCGGCAAGAGGAGGAAGATGATGGGAGGGGAGACGAAGAAGAAGATGACTCCGGCAATGGTGGTGGGCAGTGATATCGTGGAGGATGATGACGGAGTAAGAAGAAGAAGAAGAAGAATAAAAAGAAAAAACTAAAGAAGAAGGAAGCAAAAAAGGTAAAATAAAAAATATATATTGCTATAAAGTCCCAGAGGTATTTTAGTTAATTTGACAATTTTTTTTAGAAGTGAAATAGGGGCCTATTACACTGCATACTCACGCCTGACGCACGTGTACCCGACTCACCGTTAACTTGGATGGAAAAGGAGTTTTCATGTATGAATTTAGAAAATCGGAGGGATTTCTTTCATATTTTTAAACTATAAGTTAGCAAACTAAAATTTCATGAAATCATGGGGGGGAGGGGTTAGGCATTTTGCCCTAATCAATGGGACTACTTCGCTTGCTAGAATCAAATACATAAACCTAAATCGGATAATTGTTTTAATTGATGGTATCTTTGTTCTACTCAATTAATTGGATTAATTGTTTGGGGGAATTACACACACATCCACTGAATTTAGGTGGAATTACAATAACTCCTTCTTGTTTCGAACATTACCAACACTCCCCTGATATTTGTCGCCGTTGAACAAAAAACCCTAGTTGTTTGCTATTGTTAGGATTTTTGATGTTTTTTGTTAAAAATTATATTCTTTTTCGAAAATGCCCTTAATCATTTTTTTACACATTTTTTGTGTATTGAAAATGCCTTAATTTTATGTGTATTAGTAAGATTTTCTTTATATATGGGATTTTTTTTGTTCACATTATTTAGGAGTGTTTTTATAATTAATATTTTCAAAATTCAAACACTCATAAAAAGTTTAAAGCACGCATGCATAAATACTCCCACAAAAACACGTACTGTAACATTGATCACTCAAAATTTATTCAATCTCAAAATTGAACATAGATTTGACACGTCCATGATGTGAGATTTCATTTATATCAAGAAACTTGAAAGAAGATGGGCGGCGGAACCACCGCTGCCATCACGCGCCTCCATCATGGCAGTTCTATCGTCTCCGACCATCTTCTCTACTATTTTTTTGTTTCATAATTGAAATTATTATTTTGTAGCAAACCATGATATGTGACCGATTTTATGATTGTATAAAGTTTTGGTGATTAATTTTATCGTGCATGCTTTTATGTGTTTTGATTTTTATTCATATTTTGGGTGTTTGGGGTGAAGGTAAAAAAAAAAAGGAAGAATTACCATTAATATGATAAGGTATTTTCGGTAATTTTTATTTTTTATTTTAAGTTCAAGAAAAATTAAGGAGAAATATGAAGATTTTATCAATTTCGTCTAATTTAACAATAAAGGGGTAAAACTTAGGAATATATTGGTAATTTTCAAAAGTAGAGGGGTTTAATGTTAATTTCGTCTAAATTCAGAGAAGTGGGTGTAATTCTCCCTTTTTTTTTCAAGTTAGAAAAAAAATATGGGGCAATACAAATATTTTATCAGTTTCGTGTAATTTGAAATAAGGGGGTAAAATTTAGAGGGTATTGGTAATTTTCAAAACAAGAGGAAATTATAGATAATTTTGCTTAAACTCAGAGGAGGCAAGTATAATTATCCTTGATTGTTTTGCGATAACATTATCTTTTCAACGACGGGACCTAAGGTTAAATACATCGGCCGAAAAGAACATGTACAAGTATTGATGTTGAAAACAACTTTATGTCTAAATGTTACAGGTTTTTTTTTCTTTTGATAATTGTCTAAATGTTACAAGTTGTACTATACTACATACGACCGTTTCATTATATATATATAAGAATGACAAATTAAATACATCAGATCTTGTCCATGATAAAAGTGGACACTTCTTTTTCTTGCAAATTGCAAAATTAACAAGAGAAACCCTCAAGTAAAAAGAAAGGGTTCCCAAATATTGCAAGGAAAAACAAAGGAAACTTGAGGGAAAAAAAAAAAACCAGAACACGGAGAGAGAGAGACAGAGAGAGAGAGAGAGGGCAAACATACATAACATAGATCTATTTGCAATATCATATGAAGTAGCTATCAATTCCATTCTCTTGTTTGCTTTTGAGATTCTTCTTCCCTCAACAACTCTTCTCTCCATCCTTTGATCACCTTTGCTATGAACTCTTCAATCCTCTTCTCCAAGTTTTCATCATATTCTTCGTTTTCATCGTCATTGTCGTCGTCATCATCATCGTCATTTTCAGTCCATTCTATTTCCGAATCATAACCGCCCGAATCATAAAAATAAGAATCCGAATCATCATCACTATCACTATCACAACTCATTTGGTTTATCCTTTCCTTATCCATTTCTTCTTCCCCAGCGTCATAAACAAAGCCCCAAAAGGCCATAAGCCCATCAAAACCTTCTTCTGTGTTTCCGTCACATGTTACATGTATGGCACAAATGATAATATTGAACACCGATAACACGAAAAAATGAGTACCCGAAAACCCATTAAAGAAATCGCCATTCGATAAAACTGAGAAGCAGAAAATTATTATAAGGGTTGTGAAAACCACCAATATGAGTTGCCAGGCAAATTTCATAACCCGAAACTTAGACTAGCTAGAAGAAATTAACAAAGATGAACATTTAATTAGCTATGATGGAAATTTCATGCCTATTTATAGATTATAGTTTGATAAGATAAATAATTAACCAGCCCAAGTAGATATTTCCCGGAAATTTTGCTGTAGTATATTCTTGTGATGCAAGATTGGGGCGTAGTCAATGTGTAATATTATATTTTTTTGGCTACTTTTTAACCAGGAAATTTCTTGTATGCCTTATGATTGTCAACTTTCAACTTCTATAAACGTTATTTTATTAGACGATAGAATAAAATCATAAACCCATATAAAAAAATAAGTAAGAAAAGATTAGAGCTAGATAGGGAAAAAAAAAAAAAAATTGCCAGTTCAAGAAAACATCAAAGTTAATTATTAGACAAGTTTGTTGCTTTATATATACTAGTAGATAGGGCACACTCGATACTTGTGCAAAATAAAAATAAAATATAATTTAATTACATTGTAACACAAATTCTCATTTCTATTGAATTAATAGATAGAAAATATAGTACAAATTAAATTTCAAAAAAATTTAAAGAAAAGAATGCAGGTACAATTTCTAATTTTGATACTCTGATTCTTCCTTCAAAGTTGATTTGATTCTCAATAATGTGATTCAAAGGCTTCACAATTTGGTTACGAATCAAACGCCGAGAAAATTGAAGAACGCCGTGAACGCCGCTAATTGATTTGATGTAGATTTTGGAAGAAACTCCGGTTTGCTAGCTTGGCACCTTATCTGCAAATCGGACGCCAAAATTTGATGATCTTCATGCAAAATGCCAGAGACTTCGCCTTGAACACTTCGTATTTTCTTGAGAGAACTTCGAAACTTTTTTGAATAAAGACTCCTTCTTGTGTCTCTTTTATTTCTGTGTGTTTGACTTGTAAAGAAAATTCCAATGTTTTATTTAATTCTGAAATTTATTTTTAAAGATTCCAAAATATAATTGATTATTTCTTTTAAAAAAAATATTACAACATCAATTTATATTTAGCATAAAATTTCGATGCATACATGTGTATTTAAATTCTAAATATAAAATTAAAATATTTATTAGATTTTATACTTGAATATATATTTCTTAATTATTTATAATATATTTTATTAAATTTATTATAGAACAATAGTTTAAATGAAAATAAAATTATAAGCTTAACAAATAAATAAGAAATAAATAGTTAAAAAATATATATGGATAGAGGAGAGAGCAGGTGAAAATAAAAAAAAATCAAAAACAACTCCCTAGGTGCTTTTTTTTTGGTGAAACCTAGGTGCTTATTAATATAGCGTGTGTATAGGGTGAGAAAAATTCTAATAAAAATATAAAATAAGGAAAAAAATGTAAGAAAAGATGAAGGCAGAGTATTTGATAGACAATGACTTGGGAAGTCAATTTTGAGCGGCTTTCCTTGCTCTGCTTAACTTCGGCTATTAATTATGTAATTAAATGTTTTCTTTCTTCCAAAAATAACTAAAATATAATTAAATATTAGAACTTTAAATTTTATTGATACTTTATATATCGAAATTGTTCGCTTTATTCTTTATTAATTTTTAATTAGTACTCACACAAGAACTTGACGTTTTATAAGTTATTTAATCTAAATTATTGCTCTAAATGAATCCAAATATTAACCAGCTATGAAGTCGCGATTTTCCAGTAAAGAATGCACCTGAAATAATTTTAATAATTCTATAATTTAGCATTAGTTTATTTTGCTAAAGAATTTCAATCTTTCAATTGGAGTCAATGCACATTACAAGAAAATAAGTAACTTTGAGATAATATAACAAGTGATAATGAAAAAGTTGTTATGAATTATATATATATTTAGTGACAACAAATTTATACTATCACAGAACATGGTTTGTACAATGTTAATGTTGATAACACCGTGTAAAAAGATAACAATATAGTGCGAAAATGACAATTAGTAACACATCTATTGTGCACACTCAATGATAATGGAATCTTGTCACAAAATCCTAATAATAATTTTTTGTCAACAAGTTGTCACTACAGATATACCACTAATTGTCGAGTATGACAACTAAAATATTAATTATTGTTATTATTGCGTGATATTTTAACAACATAAAAATTGTTATCACGAAAAAAAATAATTAATTAATAACAAAATAGAAAATATTATTACTTAATATAATTATTGATGATAACTTTTAGATTGTCACTTTTAAATCTTATTAATTATATATTGTTTTTTCTTGTAGTGAGACACCGATTCAATTAATTAATAAAAGGAACAACTTTTTGATCCGTATCAAATTTTTTATTTTTTATTTTTTATTGTTTAATGGAAGATACAATTTTCGTTTCTCTATGAAACTTTAATATTTTCAAAACAACGAACTGAAATAAATAAAGAATTTTTGACAATTGAAAACAAAAAATTTAAATTCATAACAATTTTAGTTTAATTGAGGAAATAAATTTTGTTGTGTTGTACGTCTAGTTCTAGCCTGAACGCGGAAACAATGTCAACCGCGTACAGAATGTAATTTGTTGATTTTTCTTCAAATCGTTTAATTCTTTATATTAAAGCAGTTATCTAGCAATCTTTTGCCATGAAAGTAAATTACGTGGTTGCCATATTTTGCAAGAAATATGACAAATTACCGAATCATGTGATCGTCAGACTCGTAGTTTTTGAATTGCTATTTTAAATTGTACGTAATACTCTCTTTGTTCCATAATATTAATCATTTTATAGAAAAAAAAATTTATCCCATAATATTTGTCACTTTGAAGATTTCAAGTGAGCATTAATTTTTTCCCCCCCAAATTTACACTCATTTATTATTTTTAATGAAATTTGATGAGGTATGATGAGGATAATTTTGTCAAATTATTTTAAATTTAATTAAAAAGAAGGTTATTTATTAAAGTAATTAGTTTGTGTAAAAAACTCTAAAACGATTAATATTATGGGACAGAAGAAGTAACTTCTATTACTTCTTAATTCATGAAAAAATGAATATACATATATATATATATATATATATGCACGCACGCGCAACCACTACAAAAGGAAAAAGAAAAAAAAAAGATTTATAAACTTAGCAACCCCTCTCCCTAAATAGTGAAAAGTTATTGACTATTTAACAATTTTAAAACATCTTAACCTCTTAGTCCTAATTTTCAATTTAAATTATTGTGATGAATTTAGAATTTATTTAATATAGTCATGTAAGATTTTTCTCACAAATTCAATTTTTTCTTTTTCATTTAAATGGGGTTTCGATTAATAAGATAATATTGACTTATTTCCTGCCGGCTAGCTTCATGCTTAATTTCAAGAAAAGACCCTTATTTCTCTCTTCACCTCCCCATTGGCTATTGCTGAGCCCTTTGCCTCTTTCTAAATGAGACACGTGTGATTTCACCTGGAAAGGTAAATAAGAAATAGGTGGAGGTAAAATTTAGGTTGGTAAGTAGACATTAATTATTAATGACTAATCATTGCAATGAAATTAATAAATGCGTGTAATTATTTACCACATACTTTATTCATCTTTAGGTAACATTTGTTGCGTAAAGCAAGAGTATTTCGGCTAAGTTGACAATGTCGTAGTGGTGATATAACCTAAGATTTGATTTGACATGATTTTGCTATTCATACATGAATAGTTAGAATACGTAGGTTTCCTATCACTAGGCTCAAAGTTGAATGATGGAAATTCAAAAGTGGTATCAAAGAGGTCCTGAATTCGAACCCTCTCATCCTCTACTCCTTTCCCTTTGCGTGAGTGTGTGCATGTGTGTGGGGTATTTTTCGATCAACATCTATAGAATATTCCGAGATGATTGTATCAAAAAAAAGAAAAAAAAAGAAATATGTAAGATTCCCGTTAAATCAGAAAAATTATAAATTCAAACTTATAAGTACAGTATATATGATTTATATTAAATATATAGCTAAATTAATAAGGAGTTTACATAGTATATATTTAGATTAAAAAATTATTAAATTATGTACTTAATAAATACAATATATATGTTCAAAGATATATATGTTATATTTATAACGTGAATATTACGCAATATATTCACAACACATTCATAAAAATAAACAAAGTAAACTTATTGAGGATGCTTCTTCCTCCAACAGGGCCCGAGCTAACCTTAGTCCACGAACAGTTGGGTGGAATGTTGACATAATGCCGGTTTTGGATTCCCAACCTGCTTGGAAGGCAACAAACATGAGCTTAGTTGGAAATATTTCCAGTGAAAATCCTCCCATGCTTAAATCAGTGTAAAGATAGAGCATAAGATCAAGGGAAAAGTACTCAAAATATAAGGTACTTGGAGTGGAGAAACGTACCATGAATAGTGTCCTTCCTTCTATTTATAGATGGTTTGAGGTATGTATGGGATTAGAGTTGAAGCAGCGCATCATAATTGTGTCGCACAAAGCACATTTGACACAAGTAGTAGAGATGTTTCCCGTGTGCATGGTGCAACAAAATGTTTGAAATCGTTATATGAGGAACCACTTCGAGAGGAGAAAGGTGGACAACAATCGAGCAGACAATCTGTTGGTGTCATCGAGTGGCCTAAATGCGATCATTCCATTCGAAGAGACCGTCCTCCTCAATGTGTATGTCAGATGGACGAGACTTGGCTGTGCTAGGATGATGCAGCGTGACATTTGGGTGCCATGTGGCGGCCAGGTGATTCTTCCTATATCACTTATTGAATTAATTTATAATTGATAAATATATAAACTAAATTCTTTAATTAAAAATATTTTCATTCCCCCTAAAATATCTAAATTTATAACACATATACACATAATATATTCAAATTGTACTTTCACAAACGTATATAAAAGAAACTTATTATTATTTGTTACAAAAAGCTGGGTAAATTTTTGAATAAGAAATTAAAGTTATCTTTCTTATTTCTTTCTCATTGCCCTTAAATACTCAAATTTATAAAAAATGCCTGCATAATACGTCCAAATTATACATTTACAAAATGAAATAAAAGAAATTATCAACTGATGATCAAAACTTTAAAATAGATTATTTATTAAAAAATTAAAAATTTTCATCCCCATTGTCCTTTCCCACCCCATCATCACTCTCAGTTATCTAATCTATTCTTTTCAACCACCTTCCCAACCGCCTGCTCTGTGGGGTATTCAAAAAAAAAATCCAAAAAATTGAAATAACCATGTAACATTCAATTTGAACCAAACTTTTGATTATTATTATTATTATTATTATTATTTGCAAAAAAATCGATTTTCAATTATGTTGAATATTTTAACATGTAAAATTGATTATATTAAACCGAACTAAAATCAAACCAAGCAATACATTTTTTTTTCTGTATATTATTTAATCACATATTCACATCATGCCTTTTCTTTTAGACTCCCAGATCACTTTTAACTTAATAACATTTTTTTTTCTCTTTTTCTTCTGACTCTGTGAGACAACGTAGAGAGTCAACGCAAAGCGAGACATACACACACACACACACACACACACACAAATGAGACAGAGAAAACAACTAAACAAGAAAGAATTATTCACCCACCGACCATTAGCGAAGGGTTTTTCAGTTTTCGCAAAAATTTTGCCTGAATTCAATCGCTAATCACCGTTGCTACAGCTAAGCTATTAAATTCTTAGCTAGCTTGAAGGTAATTGCCTTTGATTTGTTTTATGTCTTCCTCACCATCGACATGTATTATCTACTATTATCTGCAACTCACCCGTCACTCCATTTCTCACTTTGATTTTGGCTTGCACTGTTCGAATTCATTTATTGAACTATAGGAGTTTATGTGAAAAGATTTTAGCTATGTTGTACTCTTCTATTTGAGAGGTAGAACATATGTACAAAATTTGGCCGCCTATCCTAAGCAATATATGTGTATATGGAAACAAAAATATTTAGACTATTATAGACGCTTAGAATCATGCTGTTCTACAGTCCTGGAATTTGACCACGATCTTTGGGAGCAGATTACGATCTATGGGATTTGATCATGTATGTTATTGCAACATTCCCCTTCAAGTTGGTGTACAGATTTCTATCATGCTCAATTTGTTAATCAATTCATGAAATGTCCTTCCATAGACTGTCTTGGTAAGGACATCTGCAACTCGGCTTTTAGACATAAAAAATGAAAATTGAATAATCTTCTATTCAACTTAGCTCTTTTAAATGACAATTTAATTCAACATGTTTAGTTCCATCATATTTTACTAGATTTTCTGCAATCTGAGTTGCAACTCTGGTATCACAATACAAACTTATAGGTCTTGAACAATCGATTCCAACCTTACTCAAAATTTTTTTAGTCCACAAAAGTTCACAAAAACCCTATGACATTCCTAGGAATTCTGCTTCAGCACTTAACTAAGCAAGATGCTTATGTTTCTTGCTCCTCCAAGTGGCAAGATTGCATTCTACAAACGTGAGCTACCTCGATGTTGATTTTCGAGTTAACTGGTCTCTTGCCCAATTAGCATCAATGTATCCCTCGATGTTGGGTGCTTTATTTTTTAAGTACAATAACCCTTTTCTTGGAGCACCTTCAAGTACCTCAAAATTCTATAGAATAAGTACATGTGTTTTTCATTTGGAGTATGCATAAACTGGCTTACGACACTCATATCACAGGTGATATATTGTCTTGTCTAAGTTCGGTAGATCAACTTCCCCAATTCAATTGACCGTAGATATAGCAAATGATGCATACTAATTGACTTTATGCTTTTTTTAAAGTGAAAATAGGTCAAAAATAGGAAATTTATATAAAAGAAAAGTGAATTTTGCAACATCCCAAGGCCAGCAAATCTAGTAGTGATGTCTGATAAACCTGATCTACCAAGTATTCCACAATCACTAACAACCATGCCACTACTAGAAAACAGCAAAATAGCCACGGATTTTAGCCACGGACAAAATCGGTAGCCAATAGCTACAAATCTAGCCACGGATTTCGAGACTTCATGAAAAAACCTAGCCATGGACTTTTCCGTTGCTAAATTCTAAGAATATGCGACGCCCAATTTTAGATTAAGTTGCGGCGGATTTAGCCACGGAAGTTTCCGTCGCCACAGGACCATTATCTTCGCAATGACTTTTTCGTTGCTAATTTCGTTGCTAACTTTTGCATCATATCATTCAATCCACTTTTCAGGAGTTATTTTGGTTTAAACTGTTTCAAATTCATATTGTTCTCATCATAATTATTATATTTTACAATATCCCTGAATAAAATTTGTTTTATGAGTTAAATATTCCAATTTATTGCAAGAAATACTTTTTCCTTTTCAGTAATATATATGAATGACTTCATAGTTTGGTAACAATTGTATACTAACATCAAAAAATTGATTAAAACAATTAGTTAAACTATATTGCGTAATTCTAAAGTTATACATATTATTCCAATTATACAGTTACGCCTAAACTAATTGACAGAAATGCTCGATTTGAAAAAAGTCAAATACTAATTTTTGACTTTTAGCCACGAAAAAATCTATGCCAAACCTTATTAATTTTTTTGAAAAAATGTAGTCACGGATTTATCCGTGGCTATAATTATGTTCATCGTTTACAGTTTTTTTTTGAAGAAAATGCAATTTGTGGCTAAGCAAAATAATTATTTCTTTTTTTTTTAAGTAGCATACTTAGCCACGGTTCTATTTGTGGCTAAGTGCACTATATGAAAAAAAAAATTATGCTTAGCCACGGTTTTATTGGTGGCTAAGCATAATTTTTTTTATATAGTGCACTTAGACACGGAAAACGATGGCTATGTAAAACAATTATTTTTTCAAACAAATAGGACGCATAGCCACGGTTTTATCCGTGGCTAAACATAAAAAAAAAAAAAAAAAAAAAGTTACGTAGTGCACTTAGCCACGGATAAAACCGTGGCTAAGTAAAATAATTATTTTTTTTAAAAAAATAGCACATTTAGCCACAGTTTCATCTCTGGCTAAGCATACAAAATATTTTTGTTATATATATAGTGCGCTTAGCCAAGGATAAAATCGTGGCTATATAAAATAACATTAATAATTAAATTAACATTAAAAATAGAATTTGTTAGAGATATACACTTTTTAAAAAATATATATACATTATTAAAAAATATCTACTACATAAAGCTCAAATCTTTTTTTCTTAAAATCTGTGGCTAATTGTGAATTTTAAAAAAAAAATAAAATAGGTTGGCCACGAAAATACCAGTAGCCAAATTTGATGTTATCTGTGGCTAGAAAGTGGCTAATAATCCGTGGCCGCCATCCGTGGCTAAGCTTAGCCACACCATATTTGGCCCCGGATTTTTTCCGTGGCCAAATCCATAGCTAAATTCCTGTTTTCTAGTAGTGTGCCAAAAGTAGGACTTGCTAGGGTAACAAGAAAGAAAACCGCATCATATAGTGAATGCCCCAAGTTTGTTAACAAACATGGGAGAAAATATGTTAGCATGAAGAATTTGAATGCAGCTATGGACAAGATCAAAGGGCCAGAAAAAAACAACTAGAAGAAACAATGAAAAACTTTCTTTGGTACTGAATAAATTGAAATCAATGACTTTTCCTGCTTTTGTGTTAATATGCACAACTTGAAGTGGTTATAATTTGTGTGTTAAGGATCGGATCCTTGAACATTTTTGGTACTGTTTTGTGACATACCATTGATCTAAGTATTAATGAAAAGGTAATTTTAATTATTCATTATTGCGAATCATTTTATTTGGTGTGCTTTATAACTTTCTTTCTGCTTCCATGTTCTAATGTTGCCAAGACATATATTGTATGATTCCATATAATGTTGTCAACAACAAATATATCAAACAAGAAACATTTTTGGATAGAACAAGCAAATAACCTTTGTGTAAACAATGTGTCATTTTGTACAATATAGCTGCCAAGATACATATCAAGCAAGACAATTCTGTAAAAGTATAGTACAAATCATAACACCCATTTGCTTGAATACACATTTCAAAAACTTCCCATAATAGAAAAAACAAAAAAACAATGATGAAACACTGATGAACAAGACAAAAAGCTTACTTTCATTACACCAAAAGTAAAATTACACAATCTGTAGTTCATTACGACACCCTTACAGAAAAAAAAATTAAAAAAGGAAAAGATCAAAACTCCTACAAATTACTACCAAGCCACTCCATGTGGTTCATTACATCAAAACCACACACCAAGAACAATGTACAAATAACACACAACAAGACAATAAGTCAAAATGTTGTTCCTCCCCCCTTAGCTTCACCATCTCAACCTTTGCCTCATTCACCCTTCGAAGCAACCCAGGAATCACAACTCTTGATCTTACACGAATTGGGTGGTCATGCCACTAAAAATAAAATAAAACAAAGCATACCCACACAAAAGCATCTGAGTAGCCAAGGAACCTTCTCCCAGAATTTGTCATTCCATGAAACATGTTCAATAGCCCTCATCTCGCAAAAGCACATGAACCCTCCCATTGCTACCTCTATTTTTTTTTGTTTCTCTCTCTCTCTCTCTCTCTCTCTCTCTCTCTCTCTCTCTCTCCCTCCCTCCCTCCCTCGTCTACACAATTTCACATATTCTCACTCCATTTCTCTGGTCAAATATATCACGTATTCTCCCTCCATTTCTTTCCAAAGTCTAATTCCTTTAAGTTAACTGCATATTATGATTCAAATTGAGACGCGTGTTGTGATACTTGTAATTTTGCTTTCAGATGGCTTTTGTTTCTTGGTAATACTTTGGTGAGTTGAAACTCTAAGAAGCAAAAATTTTTTGTTCAATCTTCTTTTGAGGCAAAATTATATCGATACAAAACTTGATTAAGGATTCATTAGTTTCACTACATAAGCCCATTTATTTATTTTATGACAATCAGTTTGCCCTATACATTGCTTTCAACTCTGTCCTACATGAAAGAACCAAGCATATTGAAGTAGGCATACATTTTCTTCGAGATCATATCCAACACAAGCTCATTTAGTTCATCTTCCACTACTATTCAATCGGCAAATTTGCTAAGGGATTGCATTCATTGAAGTTTGAGTAGATCTTTATCAGGAAAGTTACACTTTTGTTTTACATCTCAACCCAACTTGAGGGGGGATGTTGAAGAAGGATGCTCAAGCAAAGAAAATCATCATCAATTCAAATCGGAAATAAATAAAAAGATATTAAAATAGCAATAATCTTGAAAATTGACTGATACACAAATCCAAGAAAGAGATGTATTAAATGAGAATTTAATAATGAAAATCACTTAATTGTAGTTGTAAATATTCTATAATTTTGCCCTATAAATAGCTCTCATATACATGTATAGGTCCACATTGCATAATTTTTCATCAATTAATACAAGTGAATGTACACTACTAGAAAAACTGCAAATACCCACGGATTTTAGCCACGGATTTAAATAAAAAATAAAAAAAAAACTTAGCCACGGCCAATCCGTGGCTATTTTTGGTGGCTAAAATTAGAGGGAAATTTGGCGCCTATTTTTAGCTACGGATTAGCCACAGCCAGACCGTGGCTAATTTAGCCACAGCCTGGCCGTGGCTAACAGCCACGAGTTAGCCACGGCCAGACCGTGGCTAAAAATTCCTGGGCAAATTTTTTTTTTTTTTTTTTGCACCGGATATGCCGGTGGCTAAAAATTCCTGGGCAAATTTTTTTTTTTTTTTTGCACCGGATATGATTTGAACTCTTGACCTGTTAGTTGAAGTTAGAGCATCAAACCACTACACCACTTTAATTTTTTGTTTAATTATTAATTTTTGCAATACGTAAGTAATATATGTATATTATGTATATTGATATATATATATATAATAAATGATTGGATATGTTACATACGTATAAGATTAGATACACTCATATATATATGTATTTATGTCTAATTAGATGTATATATATTAGCTATATAAGTACATATATAACATATATTAGATATATAATACACTAATATATGTTTATTTCATAAAGATGATTGAACAGATATAGTACATATGATTAGATATATATATATATATTTGATCGATATATATATGCACTCTACATTTATAACATATATTAGATATGTTATATATAGATATATAGTTATATCATATAGACTATATATAGAGGATTAGAATGTACATATAATATATTAATATATATAAGATACACATTGACATATATATATATATTGATATATATATATATGATATATATACTTGGACATATATATACACATATATTGATTCATATATATATACACATATATATGTATCAATATAAATTTATATATGTATCAATATATATATATATATATAAATTTATATGTGGTGCAAAAAATCAAAAAAATTAAAAAAAAAAGTTAGCCACGGCCTAATCCGTGGCTAATATTTTTTTTATTTTTTGCACAACGGATAAATTTTTGTTATTGATATTTTAATTATCTAAATTTAAATTATCTATATATACTTGGACATATATATATATATACTTGGACATTTATATATATATATATATTGATACATATATACTTGGACATATTTAAAATAGATACATATATATATAAATATATGATATGTATACTTGACATATATATATATAACACCACACATATACGAAGATATTGGCAAAGGATCACGAATTAAAGTTGCTATTATCTAAATATAAATTGTATAAATAGATTTTTGTTATAATTTTTGTTTTTGATATATTAATTTATTAAATATTTGTCATAAAAAGAAAAACTGAATAATGAACGATAAAGTCGAAGGTAAATATCTTTAATTTAAAAAAAATAATTGGTTCATAATTTATAAAAATTACTAAAATTAAATAACAAAAATTGATAAAACTAATGAAATTTATTAGATAATTTAAGTTTAAAATATTGTAAAAATATAGTTTAAGTATAATAAAAAGCAATCAATAACCAAAGAATTCCTTTGGCGCAACGGTTTCATGCTCCAACTACAACATTGACGTCCCGTGTTCAAATCTCCTTGAGTGCAAAAAAAAAACGCTTGGAGGACGCGGGTAGGGTTTCGGGTTTGGTTTGATTAGCCTTTTTTTTTCCAGTGGCCACGGATTAGCCACAGCCAGGCATGTCCAAAAAAAAGTGGCCAATCCGTGGCTAATCTCAGTCGTGGCTAAATGGCCGTGGCTACGATTAGCCACGCCACTTTTAGCCACGGAAAAAATCCGTGGCTAATCTCCTTGGCCACGGATTTTTTGCCAAATCCGTGGCTAATTGCATTTTTTCTAGTAGTGGTAATTCTACTTTTCACTTTCTCTCTACTTGTATTTCCTTTTCGGTTCTTACTAATGAAAAGCTACAGAAATATCAAAATGCAAATTTTGCTAAGTTTAGCGAAAGGAGTGAACCATCCTCTATTAGATTCTGACTTCTATTCCACCACAACCTCCATACAACCATATAGAAGACACCAAACTCTAATAGATCGGGATTCAAGCTTCCAGGTGCTGCCTCTCCAATCACCCTTACAGAAAACTCATATTCATAAACATGATACCCCACATCACTTGAGATGGAAAACAAAGGGCCATGGTACATAGTGTCGCTTGCATTTGATCCATAATAATATCCAAATTGGCTTGGATTATTATGTGCTAAGCCGAGGATCTGCATATGCTCATAAATATTTGTGTATCGCCTATAAGCTCTACTAGGATTAGAATAATAATCAGAACTAGGAAAATCAATTAGTTCATTCAAAAAATGATGTTGTTCTTCTATTCGTGAACAATATCCATAATCAATATCTTGAGTGGTATAATAGTTTTCATCTCCTTGTACCCATGACATACCACTTTAATGTTGTATATCCCTATCGCCACCACTTCTATCATGATATCCTTGATCACCATTGCCACTATGTGATCCTTGATGTTGTTCTCTCATTTCTTAGCCATTCTCATCATCATTGTCACTACTAGTTTCACAACGGCTGGTTGTGGCAATGCTTTTACATGTTTCCCTTCGTGATTTTTTTTTTGGCCACCAATAGCATGACTTCGAATACCAGTGGTTGTGATTCCAACATTTTGTGATTCACCTATGTTTACTAGCAGCACGACTTTGAATACTAGTAGCACGACTTCCACCATTAACAACCTTACTACAAAGCTTGCATTTGACAATTTTTCTACCATCACCCACTGGATCACCAAAATGCCAATTGATATCACGTTTTGGAGTCATCCTAAACTAAATACATTCAACTTAGTAAAACTTATAAATTAATAGACATTAATATTTATAAATTTAGAAAATTATAATAAAATCATATATTACCTTTGTGCTGAAAAATTGATAGAAGTATTCCTCTTGTAATACCCTGACCCTTTTATGAGTCATATTATTATTATTATTATTATTATTATTATTATTATTATTATTATTATTATTGGGCTATCCTATTTGGCCTAGGATTGTTGGACCTATATTACTATCATTATTGGGTGTCCTATTAGGCCTATAATTAATGGACTTATATTACTATTATTATTGGGCTTAGGATTATTGGGCTATCCTGTTAAGCTTAGGATTATTGGACTAATCCTATTGGATTCAGAACTATTGGCTAACCCTATTAGGTTTAGGAATCCTTCATAACTTATAAATCCTATAATATATCAAATTAGGATTTAGCATTATATTAATTGGGTACTTAGGGTTATACACATAGAAGATGAATAACTATTGGAGTAGATGAGAAATAGAGAGAGTGTCACGACAAGACAAAGGGCAAGGCGAGACTTGATGATCAGGTATCTATTTCGTTCTTATCATAAGCTCCCACTCCCTAATCCTTTATTTTGAATAACTAAACATGGCCATGATTAAAGTGTGGTATTTGAGACTAGGCAATTCAACAAATATGCATGGATAGAATAGTGTTGCATTAGGGTGTATGCTATAATCATGATGAATAACCTCATAAATGGTCAACACTATGTAACTAGATAGTAGACTCATACCTTACGATTTAAAAGTTGTACTCTGACACAATAAAAATCAAACTAGTTTGAATTGTTGGTAAGTGATTGCAAAGTTGATTTTCGATATAAGATTGAATTTGTTGCACTAGGGATTTTACGTGCAAAGATGAAAATTTCAATTACTAATCTTCGAATTAGTTGCACGTGAGAGATCAAGGGGAGTATATGGATTATAATCTTGATCTTGTTGTAACACTATAGTAGGATTCGACTTATAACTAATGGGATATCAATTTTTACGACTATTACAATTTTGATAGACTATTTTAAGATAGCTTATACTCGTAATTAGATATTACTAGATTCACACGATCATGCTTAATACCCTACCCTTGAAGTCTTGGATATCGTAGGAACCCGAATAGGTTAAGGTAAGTGGTTTCTTCTCTCTAGTTATTTTATAAAACTAAGTTTTCCATAAATTTGTGTTTTTGTCGAAAAAGTTATTTTCATATATAAAAAGTGGATTTGAGCATGCTATTTTCTGAATTTTCTATATGAAAAGCTAAAATTGTTTTGTTTTGTGTTGTGCTATATGTGTATATATGAACACGCTCCAAACACTTAGGATACTATTGGTAGGAACGAGTTCTGAAATTTCCGACTGAGCTACGGGGTACAGTAGCGATTTCTGAACCCACTTAATGGGGTTGTAGTTAATGCCGTCCTACGAGTAATAATAGTAGTTTCCGAGCCCACTTAACGGGATTGTAGTTAAGGCCCTCCTACGGGTAATAATAGTAGTGTCTGAACCCACCTAATGGAGTTATAGTTAGGACTTGATCAAGTTGGCCAATAGAGATTTCGAATGTTCACGAGCATGGATATATAAATGAATTTGTCTGATTCTGTTTTGTTATCCGTTCTGTTACTTGAAATTCAAAATTGTTGATTTTTGAATATTGTCTATGTGTGCAAAGTGTGATTTTAATGCTATATATATATATATATATATATATATGTAACTTGCTCAAATTCGATAGAGGGTCAAGAGATCCCTTACTGGGCGAGTGCGCTCACACCACTAATAATTATTTTGCAGAGTATAGTGTCAAGAAAGGTGACGAGGAACAATTTTGGGGTTGGTGAGTGGATTGATGGAGTCCCTGCTTAGGGAATTTAGTGATCGCTATTTAGTTTTGATGTTTTCTTGTATGGCTCTATCTATTAATTAGACTATTATGGATTAGTTTCTACGTATGTCTTGGAATTGGAGATGTAACAGTTAGGATTATTATCTTTTTCCGCTACGATGTTCGACTAAGGTTTTTCAATAAATATTTTATGATTTTTAGGATGTTTTGATTTCCGTGGCTTGGTGTCTCTGAGTCCTTTAGGCTTAAGGCCATCGCCGTGTTGCGTCCCGGATCCGGGGCGTGACACCTCTAGTGAGTGTTGTTAGACACAATCTACACTGTATAATTGTAAATGTAAAAATGAATGAGTGAATGTGTGTTTAGAAATGCATATATGTGTGTGAACATGTGTACAACTGCTTTTCGTAATAGTAAATATTCTTTACTTTACAGCTTTATAACTCAAAAGATAAAATAATATTTGCATACTTTGCAGAATTGGGTACTTTTATTTCAAAATGTATGATTATAAAATACCAAAATACTCTAACAAAAACTCTAAAAAAAGTTTGTGTTAAAAAAAAAATTCTGACAAAAGCTTGTGGTGAAAAAAAATAAAAATTTTGACAAAAAGTTTGTGTCAAGGAAAAAACACTAACACTTTTAGTATTTATTAAAAAAAATACAATTTTCTATACCTTTGTTTTCTCTCTCTACTCATCTGTGTGTGTGCGTGTGTGTGTGTGCACAAAATCCTCGTTTCGTCTTCATCATCTTCAATCTTCAACCTTCTTCATTTATTCTTTTTCAGAAATCACAAAATGGAACTCAAATATAACCAAACTTCAGTATTCTTCATTCGATTTCTCCGGCATTCTGATCCATATCGGCATTTCGCCCTAAGAAATTAGACGAGAACATCGATTTAGCCAAGATATCACCGCTCCGGCATCAGCCCAAACCCACAACGATTCCAATCCAACATGATGGAATGGGGTACTGCCCTTTGGACTGATTTATCGGCACGATGGCGAACCATGATCTTGAGGGCTTGAAAGCCCTCTTTACCTTGATTCAGAAGCTGAAAATGGTTGACCCCGAAAGCTAGATCATGGCAATGGGTTATTGTCATCCATGACAAAACTTAGGATTACTAAGTTCTTTTCATATGCCTAAGATAAATTTTTCACTGTTTGACATATGTCCAAGGCATAATTAAAAATAATAAAAAAAAAGTTCTTAATCCAATTTCCTCATTCCCATACCTTAGATTGGGTCAATGGTTGAAGTCATTTTAGATTCTTAAGCATCAAAATTGAAAGATTGATTTGACAAAATCTAACCCACTACATAAAACTGCAAGCTCCCTAGCCGCCTTTTATTTTTGTACCATGCCTCATTTGGAACAACAGTCCCTTCCACTTCTTCCTTAGTTAGGGTTAGAGCCCTACTCATCTACTCTAATTTATTATTCATAATCAAATTTAAGAAGTAGACTGCAAACTAGGAATATCATATGAGAGCGCTGAGGAGCAGCCTACAAAACCAAATACTGTAAAGAATTTAACACAAGTCAACTAGCAGGGAAATGATATGTTAGAAAAGGAAATAGAAATAACAAATATGTGGGGAGGATAACATATGATGAGATCAACTAGTGGACCAAAATATACAGATAATAAATAGGAAGACATAAAACAGTTGTGCAGGGAAGATGCTAGTTGTTGAAATCAAGGTCCTAAGATGATGAGCAAGGTTTATGAGTAGCCTCCAAGGGTCTCCAACAGGCACTAAGGCAAGCTCTCATGTAAGAGAAGAACGCATTTATATGGGATAAAAAGGTTTTGAAATTTTTTGAACTTTTTCAAAATACTAAATTCATTATGTCTACATTTTGGGTCATTGAGATATTGCATCAAATAGAATGTATCAGATATTTTAATGAGCGATAATTATTTTTAGGGATAATTACGGTGGGGTACCCCGAGGTTTGTCTAAATTACGAATTAAACCCTTATTTTTGGGAAATTACCTAACAAACCCTGGGATTAGAAAATGTGTTACAATATTAACCTTCTATCTACAAACGTTATGGTTTGTAACGGAAACTGTCAAATTTTTGTTTTGTTCTTCCTATTTTACCCATTTGGTCAAAGTTTGAACATATTTAAGTAATTTTTTAGGACTAAAATACCTTTTGGGTCTGATACATGTAGAAATATTTGATAGTAATAAGAGTTATAGCAAAATCAGATTTGACCCAGAGGGCATTTTAGTCCTAAAAAATTACTCAAATATGTTCAAACTTTGATCAAATGGGTAAAATAGGAAGAACAAAACAAAAATTTGATAGTTTCCGTTACAAACCATAACGTTTGTAGATAGAAGGTTGACATTGTAACATATTTTCTAATCCCAGGGTTTGTTAGGTAATTTCCCAAAAACGAGGGTTTAATTCGTAATTTAGGCAAACCTCAGGGTACCTCACCGTAATTATCCCTTATTTTTATATATGAAACTTATATAATTTGTTTAATTCAAAAAAAATTGTCATGTCATTGTTAAACATACATCCTCTATCATATGACCTCAATTTGATCCACCGAATATAATATTAAATACACGATATAGCACTTATTAAATGCATAACATGCGTATATGCATATGATAAATTTACTATCAAAATATTTGATGAAATAAATATTTGCGTTGACTTTGATAACAAACTATGTCACGCCCCGAATCCGGGACGCGGCACGGCGATGCCCCTAAGCCCGAAGGACTCAGAGACACCAAGCCACAAAAATCAGAACATACTAAAAACCATTTAATATTCATTGAAAAACCTTAGTCTCGCAGCGGATAAAATAATAATCCTAACTATTACATCTTTAGTTCTAAAACATAAATCGTAAACCAATCTATAATAGTCTTAATGGATAGTCATAAAAGAAAACCTCAAAACAAATAAATATAACTAAAGTCTCTACGCAAGGACTCCATCAATCCACTTACCAACCCCAAAATTGTTCCTCGTCACCTTTCTCAGCACTATCCTCTGCAAAATGATTATTAATGGTGTGAGCGCACTCGCCCAGTAAGGGATCTCTTGACCCTCTATCGAATTTGAGCAAGTTACATATATATATATATATATATATCATTAAAATCACACTTTGCACACACAGACAATATTCAGAAATTAATATTTTCCACTTTTCAAGTAACGGAACAGATAACAAAACAGAATCAGACAAATTCATTTATATATCCATGCTCGTGAACATTCAAAATCTCTATTGGCCAACTTGATCAAGCCCTAACTATAACCCCGTTAGGTGGGTTCGGACACTACTATTATTACCCGTAGGAGGGCCTTAACTACAACCCCGTTAAGTGGGTTCGGACACTACTATTATTACCCGTAGGAGGGCCTTAACTATAACCCCGTTAAGTGGGTTTGGAAATTGCTACTGTACCCCGTAGCTCGGTCGGAAATTTCGGAACGTGTTCCTACCAATAGTATCCCAAGTGTTCGGAGCATGTTCATAAATACACGTAGAACACAACATGAAACAACTTTTAACTTTACATCAAGAAAACTCATAAAATAGCATGCTCAAATCCATTTTTTTTTATATAAAAATAACTCTTTCGATGAAAACATAACTTTATGGAAAACTTATTTTTATTAAATAAATAGAGAGAAGAAACCACTTACCTTGACCTAAGTATTCTTAAAGTCCAACAACTTCGTAGCCAAGTTCAACTCCGGATCGACCAAATCTAATAATATAGAAAAAGGATAGGGATAAGGTACTCTATAATGATATGCTAAATCTAAATATAATTAACCTATTAATGATCGTTTCTTAATTGTCACCAATATCTAAATATCTATTCATAGATGGCCCCTGTTAATATAATACAACGTTATTACCGAAATCAAGATTATAATCCTTGTTCCTTTGATTGTCAACATGCCCTTAAATAACTCAATCCCACACGATTGTAATTTACCCAAATAATAGCTATAAGTCTAACAAGTAATTACATAATCCAAAATTCATAAAACTCCAATTATGTAGTAGTACGAAGATCTAGATTATAATCTCTCTCTCTCTCTCTCTCTCTATATATATATATATATATATCTATATATATATATACACATTTATGCCTTTAGATAACTGATGGCCAAATATACAGTTAAGCTAACAATGCATGATTCCCGCAAAATAAAAGTGCATAATCCATGTGAATTGGTCTGCAATCTTACATTATAAAACCCATGTACTACCATCCTAGTTTGTATTATATATATATAAATATCATGGTACCAGCAGGTTAATTAACCTCAAGTAATGATTACTAAGAGTAATTAGAATATGATATAGAAAAGCTTACAATTGTGAAAGATTTTGCTTTGAACGATCGCCGCAACAATTTCAATCTCGGGACAACTTTCAATCTCAAATCGTTGCTTTTGAATACAGCGTTCGCCGCTGCTCTTCCTCTCTCGTCCAGTCTTTGTGTGTGTATGTATATGTAATTCAAATTCCAAACCCTAAAAGGATTAGTCCAATAGTTCCAAATTTAATAGAGTTAGCCTAGTAAACCCAAGCCCAATCATGATAGTAATATAAATCTAATAATCCTTGGCTTAATAAGATAGCCCAATATCCCTAATTGCAATAGAATTTAACTAATATTAATAACATTAAAGATAGCAATAATAATGAAATACTAAAATTATAATCCCAATAGTATTAGTAATAATAATAATAATAATAATAAAGACAATATTAATACTACAATAATAATGATAACAACAGTAATAATAGTAATCCTAAACACAATAGGATTAATAAATAATAATAATAATAATAATAATAATAATACGGTAATATGGCTCGGGTTTAACAAACTACATGATGAAAAAAAAAAAAAAAGTGGTAAACAGGTTTGAAACCCTTTTGAAATGTTCACTTACCTTTATTGTACAACTTTTCAATGCAAACAACATACTTAATAGAGATTGCGATGGACCCGAACTGCCACTGATCGGTTGCATTTTCATGATTCTTTTTACTTAAAGTATACGTATATTAAAATAAAAACCAGACTCATAATAAATATTTAACACTCAATTTTTTATTTTAAGGATAAAGTTTCACACCTAAAGTATGACATTTTTTTGACTTAGTAACCCAAATTTTCTTTGTTATTGATCACAATCTAATGTATATGGGTTTTTTAAGTTGCAATCTATTTACAAAGTCTAGCTAGAAAACTTGTCGAAATTCTATCACATGATGCCCAAATGACATTAATAAGAGCAAATTAATCAATTTGTACACGTGGCTCTATTTCCTGCTGAAAAAAAAAATCATGCCATATGCACATGACTAGGTTTAGGGATGCAAACAAATTGAGCCAATTCGCGAACCTAATGAGGCAACTCAGCCTATGTTCAAACTCGAATTCGATGAATTCAAACTCCAGCTGAGCTTAAGCTCAGTTCATATATAATCGAACCGAACTCAAGCCTAATAATTTGTGTTCTTGAGCTCATGACCATTTAATATTTTAATATTTATTTATTTTATAATATATATATATATATATATAATCTTATTGGAAAAAATAAAAATTGGAAGTCAAAATTAAATTTGAGCCAAAAACCCTACCCAAGACTTAAAAGTTCGTCTTCTCTCTCTAGTCTCTTCTCCCGTCGTCTTCTTCTCAACTCTCTCTTCAGTCTCTTCTCCCGTCGATCGTCTCTCTTGGGGCTCTCTTCTATCCGTCGTCTCTCACAGCTCTTTCTCTCTCTCTTTCTCTCTCATCTCTATTGGCCCCCCATTTGTAGTTTCTCGCGGTCTCGCCTCTTTAGTTACAGTCTTATAGAGAAGAGAGCGTATCTGTTCTGCCTCCACTTCCGCATCTTCGCTGCCATGGGCTTGAGAAAGAGGGTTACTCTCAAATTTTAATCAAAAATTTTAAGTATTTTTCTATTTTTCTAAGTTTCTCTTTTCAAAAAAACAAAAATAAAAATCAGGGTTTATTTGCCGTAGTGTTTGATATTTTAGCCAAGAATATGTGGTGTTTGAACTTTGATATGTTAGCCAAGAATATGATACGTGTTCATATTTTGATATGTAAGAACTTTGATGTTTTAGCCAAGAATATATGTGGTATTTGAACTTTGATATTATAGAATAAAATATGTGGCCCAATGACTGAATACTTAGTTTATGTTCTTACATTTCTATTTTATTTATTTTTTATTTTATTTTTTTTGATAAGAAAATAGTCATTTCTCATTGAAGCCGAAACCAAGATACATAGTAAATACAAATTTCTGAGTTGAGAGTTGAACTCTTAAAGACCAACAGACATTCAGAGACTTGCAAGTATTTACCTTGTTTTCCTTGAACCCAAAAGTGGTCATGTTCTAAAGGATTCATGTCTATAACTACATGCATCTCTGTTTTCCTTCTTTTTCCATAAAATTAAAATGATTTCAAATACCAACACTACCATTAATGATGTTAAGTGATAACAATTTCAATTTAATAGGATAATGATTTTTCGCAAACTAAATAGTGTAATTGTTGAACCTGGCCACAACCTAGGGCAGGTGAAGAACAAATACATATAGGAATCACACCTTCTTTCCCACTTGCAATGTTTCACTTTCAGCTATATATATGATTTTTATGATTGACCAGCTTTTTTGATATATCTAGCTAATAGCACTACTAAGGTAGAAACTATGAAATTCAAGGAATATTAATGTGATACTTTGAGAGATAATAACAGAAAAAAGAAAGCTGGAATTAAAAGTGATATATGTCATATTCATATCTTCAAAAAAATAATATTCCCATTTCGTTACTTAACTTGCTTTCTTGACAAGGTTCAGATTGTTGCTTGTATCTTCTTTATTTCGTATCTTTCATGCATTCAATTGCAAACAATTGATTTGTTTTTCCTTCTGAATATGAGCGTTAACTTTCTACAAATAGGTACAAGCTGATGCTGGTGGTATGGCAAATTTCTACGTTGGCGTTGATATTGACTTCATTTATTATTAAAGCTTTCTTTTCATCCTTTTTGTACATATACTTTGTGTAACCTATGATGATCAATATAGCCTTTATCAATTTGATAGAGCTTTCTTGTAACGACCCGGCAATTCGTATTATTCAAATAATTGATACAAACTCTTATGGTCTTAAAAATGTAATTTTTACTTTTTGTTTCACATTTTAGCCTGATTTTTAGGATTCATTGAAAGGTAAAGTGCTAATTTTTGAATTTCGATTACCACTCTTGGAAAATTCGTCTATTAAATACTTATGAGTTTTCAAAAATAATATAAATAAGTATTTTAGACTTTTATGCATGGAGAAGATACAATTTTGAATACATTCCATAATTTTCAAATTTTAGAGGTATTTGACATTCAAACACAATTTCGAAATTTTATGTCGTAAATTGCAATTTTAAAAAATATAACTAAAATATTTTTAATTTCTGGGAAATATACATATAATTTCATGTTTATAAAGTTTTAATTTCATGATTTTGGGAATTTTTCTAAATTAATTATGAATTTTCGGATTTTATGCCCTAAAACCCTTAAGAAATGAGTAAATTGTATTTTCTACCCCTAGATATTATTTCTTTCCATTTCTTTCCCTAATTATATATATAATACAAGAAAATAACCTACATTTTCAGATTTAAAAGAGGGGTGGACGAATTTTGAAGGGGTTTTGGGAGAGAAAATAGAAAATATTAAATACTAGGCTTGTATTGAGTCTTATCCACCAAGTTTGCCAAATATAATGTATAAATACACTTGGCATACACCTTCTAGAGGTATGAATACTTGGTTGGCCATGGTTAAAGTAGAGCAACACTTAAGCTACTTAGACCCAAATAGTTGGCCAATTAGGGTAGTAATTAGACAAGGACTCAATGCTATTTTAATGCTATGTCTTGTTATTAGTATATATGTAATATTACTTGGAAAAATACCAAAACCACCACACACACACCCTAAAATCCGGCCACACACACACACACACACTTCATTCCTCTTGTTTTCATGCCATTTTCCTAATATCCTTCAAGTCTTGAAACCCTCTCACCCCTTCAAACACTCTCCCTACTTCAAACCCTACAAAGAAACAAAGAAAGACATATCAAGGTAGAAATTGGCCTATGGCATGAGTTAGGGTTAGAATTTATCAAACTTTTAGTATTTTATCTTCCCAATTAGGCCTAGGAGGTGACCACAAGTTGGTTTCTATCTTGGGTCCAAGGGGATACAAGATGTGTTAGTGATATATGTGTTTATGATGCATGTTAGGTTACAATCCTTGTATATGCATGCTGAAAAGTGTTGAACTTATGCTTAAGTGATGCTTGAGTGCTAAGCTATCATGTTTTATACTTGTTATAGTCTTATTTTGTGTTATTTATGTGTTATAAGATAAAATTTTAAAGTTTCAAAGTTGGAAATTTTGAGGTGTGCACTTGCTGAAATCACTGTTCATGCAGAAACTTTGGTTTTCGAAGCTGAAAAGTTTTATTTTTGCACGGCTAGAAAATTCAAAAATTTCCAACCAAAAACCTGGCTTATATACTTCAAATTCAGTGTCTAATAAGATTTAGAAACAAGTTTTGAAAAGCTGGAGGTTTGGGTTACGAGAACTGAAAATTTCAGCGGTTGCGCGCTAAAAGTGTTTCGTGTCGCAGTCTGCAAATTCCAGCTCTCGTAAGCTGAAATCTCGATATTTTCTCCAAATAAAAGTCTATTTTACAACTTTAGGCACATATGTGAAGAGTTTCAGGAGGTTTGAAGGCCTAAAATTTCTGCTCGCATGAGCTAATGTCGGTTTTGCAAAAAAATTAGAAATTGTGTTACTTAATGCTGAAATTATGATTCAAATGTGTTGAAATTATGTGTATAAGGGCCCTATGTGCTTCGGTATGGATGGGGCTAGAGTTCGGCCGGGCAGCAATGGGCTTGCCGGTCTTAAAACAGTTCTCGCCATCCATGGCCTAATCCCATCTTGCATGGACGGAGTGTTCCATGTATTGGTTGTGCGTCGTAGGAAATTGGCATAGTCTCGAGATATGACCACCGGTGTGTTTGGTTGGGCACCAAGATTGGTTGGAATTGGTGCAAATATTGTGATTGCATTACGGCATGGCGAGATAAGGTAGCCGCCCATCGAGGTGGAAAATGGTAACAATGTGTTGGATTGTGATGCTCTTGTGAACTGAAATTTATGTGATTTGATCAGAACTGAAATTTATATGATTTTATGTGTGGTTTTATGTGATTTTATGACAATATGCAAATTCACACGAACACCTCATGTTGTATGCGAATTTCTACTCAACATGTGCATATGTTGACATCATTTTCTATTATGTTTTAGCCGGACTTGAAATCCCTGAAGATAGGAACAAGGAAGACGCAGGAGGATGCTTCGAGGCATTTAGTTAATTATTTATGTTGTGCTAGAAACTTGATAGTTAAATTTGTGTATACGTTGTATAAGCGACTTATGTAAACTTTCCTTTTTGGATAATAATACGCTTGTTTGGGTTCGTTGCGCTATATGTTAGCACGTTTAATGAGATGGTTACAAATAGATATTTTTTTTAATTAGCTAGAGGTTTCGGGGCGTTACATTTCTAAAGCATAATTTGAATATCAATTTGGTGGTATGTAAACTTCATGTTCAAAAGTTGATTCTACAAGTCCCGCTGCAATGTTTGAGGGTTTTGAATTTGAATATCAATTGGCATCCGATGATGAAACAATGAATGAGGATCAAGCAAATGAGACAAATGTTTAGATTGAAGATGTGCAAATAAAAATCAGTGATGATAATCCATTCAACAAACCGAAAAGACAATTAACATCTGATGTTTGATCGGTGAGGAAAAAGTACTCGATGAACAAGAAGACACAATCAAGTATCAATGCAAGCATTGCAAAGCCTTTTTCTCAAAAACAAAGACGGGCACTACAACTCACATGAAACGGCACTTGACTAAGTGTGCCAAGTACTTGGAGATTCAAAGAAAGAAAGGTGAAGAAAGTGCTAAATAGACGTAATTGGGTTTGGTCTTGCAAGCATTACTCCTAGCTCACTCACTTCTCTTCAAGACGGAAAATTTGACATAGAGAAGATGAAAGAAGCAGCTGTCATATGGATACTCATGCGTGATCATCCTTTTGTAATCGTAGAGGAGAAAGGATTCAATATGTTTTGTAAACAGGGGATGCCGGAGTGGACTTGTATAACTCGGACCACGGCAAGAAAAAATTGTTTTATGATATATGAAATAGAGAAAAAAATAGAATGAGGAATGCGTTGAATTCAGTTGAAAAGATTTGCATAATAGTAGGTTCGTGGAAGTCAAAAAATCAAAAGATTGAGTACATGGTGATAACTGGACATTGGATTGATTCAAGCTGGAAGTTAAACAAGTGTGTTCTCAATTTTGCCCAACTTCCACCCCCTTGTGGTGGGATTCAAATTTGAGATACAGTATTGAGATGTTTAAGTGATTGGGAAATTGAGAATAAGATATTTTTAGTATGTGCCGATAATACTAGTGCTAATGACGTTACGATTGGCATTATGAGAGACTCTTTTACAAAAACCAGCAAACTTTGTGATTGAAAATTGTTTCATGTTAGATGTAATGCACATATCTTGAATCTCATAGCATAGGATGGCTTAGTGAGATAACGGATATCATTTCTATCATTCGGGATAGCATTGATTTTATTAAACAGATGGATGGTAGAATGGTAGTGTTTGCTGAGGTTGCAAAGCAGTTAAAGCTGTCGGATCGAAAGTTGATTGATGATCACAAAACCCGATAGAATTCAACATGTGACATGTTAAATACATCATTGACTTTTAAAGAGATTTTCCAAGGTTCAAGGTACAAGAACCAGCTTATAATCATTGCCCTACTAAAGATGACTGGGAGAAGTTAGAAAAAGTGATGTCCATCCTAAGGTTTTTTTTTTATGCTACGAAAATCATTTCTGAAAGTGACTATCCAACTTCAAACTTATTTCTCAGCAAGATGTTCGAGGTGAAGCTTGTACTTGATGAGATGGCATTGGATAACGACAAGTTTGTTGGGGACATGGCTACCAAAATGAAGCTTAAATTTGATAAGTATTCGGGATAGTCAAATATGTTAATGGCTATTGGTGCTGTCTTACATCCAAGAGTCAAATGGAAACTAGTTGACTTTTATTATGCACAATTTTTTCCCAAAGAAGAGGCTGCAATAAGAATTAATGATGTGAAGAAAACTATGTATGAGTTTTATAATGAGTACTTGGCTAGTGATAAGTCTACAAAGTGTCCAAGATTTAAAAGAAAGTTCCAACCAAGTCAAGGAAGTGGAGAATCTACTGGAAGTGTTCCATCTCATGGTTGGAATCGCTTGGCCACTATGGTCCAATCTAGGAAAACATAGGCACCCAAAAAATGCGAGTTAGATGTTTATTTTGAAGAAACAACTCTAGAGTTTAATCCACAAGATGCATCTACTGCGTTCGATATATTGTCATAGTGGAAATTGAACTTGTATAAGTTTTCGATGCTATCGTTAATGGCTAGATACATTCTTTCCATTCCAATTACGACTACAGCATTAGAGGCTACTTTTAGCATTGAAAGTTGAGTAATTGACAAGTATCGTGCTAGATTAGTTTCAAAAACTATGAAAATGTTGATGTGTACTGGAGATTGGTGTCGAAAACATTACGAAGAGAAGAAAAAGCCTAAGGTAATTTATGGATGTTGATTGCTAATATAGATTTTCTGGTTTATTGGTTGTATAACGGATTTTGATTGAAGAGGATTTTAAGGAATGTGTGTTTCTGGTCTATTGCTACTATATGATTTTTTTTGAATTATAGAGATTTGTGAAAGCAGTCTTTTATTCATGTAGTGTCTACTTTCTTGAATGTCTTGAAGTTGAAAAGGGTTTATGTGCAGGTTGATCAAGAGGCATTAGAGATTGAGTTGCCTGATGTTTGAGGTAATCCTTATTATCCCTAAGTGTTCTTGGATGTTTATATCCATAAGTTTTCTTATTATCCTTATTTTCCCTAGACTGTTTGCTTGGATATTGTGTGTTAGCCAACAAAAATAGAGGTATTTATATCATGTTTGAGTTCAATATATACTAAATTTCATGGAATAACTATATATACTTTATTGTTGTGGTGTATTACTTTATTGGTGGTGTTTATTATTGGACGATATTTTCCTAACTGAAATGATAGTGAAGGCTGAAGAGAAGTTTGGTATCCAAATTGACATTATTGCTCCAATCAAGTATTAGTTTTTTGTTGTGACAATGTTGTCTGTTAATGAAATGTAGTATTTAATTTGGTATCCAACTTTTATTTGAGGGCTAGTTTGACCTTATTGTATTTGTATTTGCATAATTTGTACTCCCTATTGGCAGAATTAGACAGTTGATTTTGTTGTAATTTGCATAATTTGTATTCTCTATTGACATATGGTTTGTTTGTATTTGCATAATTTGTATTCTTTATTTGATTAGTTTGTGACTTTAAGAGGGGCAAAAATATAGGTTCTCAAGCTTGAGCTCGAGCTCGAACATATACAGATTCTCTAGCTCAAGCTCGAACTCAAACAGGTTGAGGTCGAGCCGAATTAGCCAATTGAACCGAGCCAAGCACGAACATATGTTCGAGCCGAGCTCAAGCCTCAAATTTTCGGCTCGTCAAGCTCGAGCTAGGGTTGTTTGGTTCGAGCTCGAGCCTTGAAAAAATACCAAGGCTCGGCTCGGCTCATTTGCATCCCTAATTAGGTTTAACCCAAACAATTGAATTCTTTTCCCAAAAATTCAAATAAATAAATAACCTAGGGCTTTCAATTTTCTCTCCTGAAAAATGTAATTCCTTCAAACTAAATAAGAGATTCGACCAACAAGTGAAGGAAATTAGCTCCTCCTTGGATGAATTCATGAATTTGTTTTGGGTATTACGGAAACAGATGTTGACGAATGGAATGGCGGAGTTGGATTACGATCAATGCTTGTTTCCGCATTTTTTTTTTGTTTGTTTTCAGGTGTTTTTCAATTTGATGGTTGGTTATTACGAGTTAGGTAACATTCTATGAGGTTTATTTTTGTGGATAATGTTCTATAACGTGTGTTATTGAAGTGTTTGTCTATATACATTTCTTAAGGCTTTTTCTACATTTAGAGGTTTAGGGTTTGTCTTGTAATTATTTATTATGTATTAAATTAGAAGGAAACCCAGGGGGTTTGTGTTCTGCTTTTGTGCATTGTGATAGTTGTAAAAGGTTGATTTTTATGTTATTTTGTGAGTCATTTATTGTCTACAGCACTGAAAATTTGGTTTTTAAATGTTTGATGTAGTGTTGTTTTGTAGTGATGAGAGGAACATATTCCTTTGTTATTGTCCCTACATGTATCTTTAGTTGGTTTGAGAGTTGTTATTTGTCTTTATTTGCCTTTAAAATGTTATATGTATTATTGTTTCTAAATTTATGGAAGTTATTGACATTTTTCGATTTCTGTAGGCCAATCATCATTGAAATTTATCGATAGAATACACCATTCTGGTAAATTTCTTCACAAACTGGGCGAAACTATGTATTTTGGTAGGGAGGTAAGCTATATAGACTATTGTGATGAGGACGAAATATCAATGTTAGAGATTGGGAATATGGCTAAAGAGATTGGTTTAATTGGTGAATTTGTGTTTTATTACAATATGCATAGGGTGACTTCTTTAGACAAATTGGTACTTCTTCATAATGATAGTGATAAAATGAATTTAGTCAAGTTTGTTTATGAGTTCAAGATAGTTAGAGTGTTTGTCTCCATCTGAGAGTGAGTTTACAAGGAAGGTTAGTGATAGTTTGCCCAATGTTGGGTAAACCATGAATTTAATTGGTGAAGAGGATCCTCTTGAAGCAAACATTGGTGGAAATGATGAAATGCCGATGGCTCCTGATGATACAAAGGTCCCAAATGAGATTTTACGATCCACTTTCATTGAAATGAATAACAATTCTGATAGCGAGGATGATGTTTTAGTTGGTGGATAACGACAGGTATGCTTTTGAAGATGATGTATTGTTTGAGACTTTCATAGACCCAAATGTTGAATGAGGTGGTTTATATAGAGAGGCTACCACAATTGGAGAAACATCTTAGGCTAATACACAGGCAGAAAGAGGCTACATTTTAATGGAAATTCCAAGAGTGCACAAGTGCATAATGGACATTCGGCATTTAATAGTAAAGTGGATATCGTTGATCCCAAATTTGAAGTGAGATTATGATTCAATGATTCTGATGAAGTTCGAGATGCAATTAGAAAGCATTCAATCAAGCAAGGGAGGGGTGTATTCTTAACTATAGTCTATATATCATACATACCAAGCTCAAGTTAAATGAAGCCATCTCACTTGTCCTTGGGTAATGCATGTATCTCGAGTCCAAAATAAAGACACAATAAAGATCAAGACTCTCAAGGGGAAACAACAATGGCCAAAAGGTTTCCATGCTAATGCTAAACAACTTGCTAACATGTACAAGGACAAGATATGAGTGACCTAAAATGGCTAGTTTAGTCTATGATGATTGTAATGTAGATGGATCTCAATTTAAATTTCAATAAACATCAATTGTACATAGCTAAAAAGATAGGGTATACAAAGGGTAGTGAAACAAATATTAAGAGTATGCCTTGTTTATTGTCCTATGCTGAAGAAATTAGTAGATATGACCCTAAAACAACTATCAAATCCAAATGCAAGATCATTGGTGATTCTACCAACTTTAAGAGGTTCTATGTTTGTTGGGGTACATTGAAGAAAAGGTTTCTAGATGCCACTTGAAGTCAACTAGTGGTTGAACCCTTCTTTCTACTTTTTGTATAGATTCTAATAATATGATACACTCATGTGCTTATGCTATTGTGGAGAAAGAGAAAAGAAAATCTTGGTTATGGTTCATAGAGTAGTTAGTGAATAATTTGAACATCCAAAACAGTTAATGTTAACAAACAAAAGGGATTAGCGGAAGTTGTTGAGCGATTGTGCCATATACCGAATATCATTTATGTGACATGCACCTCTGTGAAAACTAAAAGTTGGTGCATAAAGGATTGACATTGAAGAATATCTTGTGGAAAACTACTAGGGTGACTAGAGTTGATGACTTTGAGAAGGCAATGAATGAGTTGAAAATAAGAGATGTGCAATTTATGAGTGGTTAGCACAAAGACCACCCAATCAATGGTTAAAATCACATTTTAGTAAACTACCTAAATGTGACATCCTCTTAACAACATAGCTGAAAGCTTCAACTCATTGATCATGCAATCAAGAAGTCAACCAACTGTTAGTATGCTTGAGATGATTAGATTGACTGTGATACAAAGAATCTATATCCTGAGAGACCAAGTGATAAAACTATATTGGGGGGGAATTTGTTCCGAGATAAAAAAGATGATTGAAGTTTTCACAAAAAAAAAAATCAATGAAATAAATTGCCCATTTGAATGGGCTAGATTAATTTGAGATAGAGAGGAGACAAAATTTAAAGTGTATTTTGTTGAGAGAACATACAATTTCAAAAGATGGGATCTCACGAGCATCCCATGTGCTCATGTTTTCAAGATTGTATTTCTTGGGCATTAGATTATGTGCATGAATATTAAAAGTGAGAAACTTCTATGAAGATATATGCCCATTTGATGATAACTATAAATCATAATGATATGCGGCTTAGAACAATAGCTACTCCTTTGTTACCACCAAAGGTTGCTAAACTCCACGGGAGGCCTACATTTCATAAGATGAAGAAAGATGTTGATGGCGGGGGCGGGGGAGGAGGGAATGAGAAGAAACACAAATTGGGCAAAAAATGTTCTATCATGTCATGCTCTTTATGTCATAACCCAACCACAATGTGAGAAGGTGCCCATTGAAAAAAGAGTCTCAAGGTCACGATAGTGACATGTATGTACTTGCTCCAACACAAGGACATAAATCAAAAGTTGTGAAGGTAAAAAACCTTCCCTCTTCCACTAGTTTTCAAACATTTTGTATTAACATACACTAAACTAACATACATGACTTATGTGTAGGGGGAAAAAAGGCAAAAATATCTTCCCAAGTCATGGAGGGGCAGTGTATCAAGGATTATAGAAAATAGAGCCAATACATCATCTGAGCCAACACCATCAAGGGTGGCAAGGAGCAGCACCAAATTCCCAATTGCAACATCACCCCCAAGATTGACATATACTGATGAGATGCATATTTATAGTCTCAATCCGAAATCAAAACAAACTGATATGCATGTGCTTGCATTAACTAAAGTGACTAGAAGTGTTGTACAATCACAAATTTTCATTCAATAACATGTTGGTCCAAAGTTGGCTTTGAAAAAAAAAAGAAGAAAAAACTGAGTAAGGAGGAAACTACCAGTAAGCATCTACTACATGACATGTTTTGATATGATATCCTGTGTAGATTTTTTGTCCATTTTGGTTTGTGAAATCTGAAATCATATAGGAAAAGGGACAAATGGCTGCAAAAGAGGTTCCACAATCTAGGGCCAAAAATCCATCAACAATAAAAATTGCCAGTGTTGCTAACATGATGAAGAGAACATGTACAAGTGCAAGCAATTCTTTAGTGGAAAAGTTCAAGAAAATTGCAAAGAACCTAGTACACAAAAATCTACAATACTAAGTAAGCCATGGGTACCTTCTGGAAGATCTCTAACCCAGACTATTAGATTTAGCAGTCTATCTATTAGACATCAAAGGTGAAAATTCAAGTTTGTCACAATAAAGGAAGTTGAGTGTAGCATGATGTAGCTATCACTTGGAAAGTGTTGTTTTTATAATGCTTAGTTTGACTATAATTAGATTTCTTAGGGTACAATTGTAGTTCAATTGGTGCATGCCCCACACTTTTGTCAAGTTATTAAACAAGTAGAATCATCACTTCTTGTTTTGTTGTGTGCAATATGCACATCTTTTGGATTTGTTTGAAACAACTTGCATTTGATGCTAATACATGAGTTATTTGACATCCAATTTCATTTAGCTAAGTTATTTATCTTGTTTCTTAAATTTATGTATAGGGAAAGAGCATATCAAAAGAAACTACAACAATCAATATAGAATCCATAATATAAACTCCAGCTTTAATAAAAAGAGGTCCCTATTGATTAATACATCCACTCCGATCATGATCAAAAATCACAAAGATTTAAAACATGAGAGTTAGTCATATACAATATTCACAATACAAATACGTCTACCAATTTATTCTCACTTGGCTTAAAACACATGCCAACACAGTAAAACATAGCTACTTAAATAAATATATGTACACACAACACAACACAACACTAAAGCACCCCTATAGTCATTTCTCCCCTGATGTCTTCGTCCTCAATTCATGTTCCAGTCATTAACACGCCTCTAAACCCTTAGGATGATTTGTCATGCTCGTGCACAAATTTGGGGGTCAATCCACATGAAGTAGTTCCACCCACCAACCTCTTGAAAATTTACGTCCAATATTGTAATAATTCAAATTTTAAAAAATCATAATATATAAAAAAAAAAAACAAACCATTAAACGCTAAATTTAGAAGGAAAAAAAAAAGAAAAGAAAACTACATTAAAAAAGAAAAATAAAAAAGAACAACCTCAAATTTTCATTTTTCCAATTACATACACTGTGTCAATAACGGAAATATAGAAAAATACGATTGCCATTTCCATTAACCCAACAAATCACAAAATTAGGGTTCCTAAAGCAATCTATACCCAAAAAAAGAGGAAAAAAATTAATCGGAATCTTTCACAAGCATAGCGCCTTCCTAGATTGAAGTCGGTCCAAGATGTCTTCCTAATAGCATTCCTCCCACAATGGCAAAAATCATCGATTATCACTTCTACCATTTGCACCCACATGAGAGAGCGAGCGAGCGAGCGAGAGAGAGAGAGAGAGAGAGAGAGAGAGAGAGAGAGAGAGAGAGAGTGAGGGATTTGGGAGTTATTTATCTCATCTAAAGTGGCAGAAAAGAACCCTATATTGCCCTTGATTTTATATTTGAATTGACTAATTTGCCCGTACTAATGTCATGTGATAAAATTTCGACGAGTTTTCTAGCGAAATTTGTAAATAGGTTGCCATTTACAAAAACCGTGTACTTTGGGTTGTGATTGGCAACACCAAAAAAGAGGTTAGGTTGCTAGGTCTAAGTACCGTCACATTTCAAGTGGTAAAATATTTCTATCCCTTTATTTTATATAAAAATCAATTTAATGATAGAACATGTAGTTAGAAGTCCATTTAAGGTAAAGGAGGAATGCCCCACGCCTACCCAAACCCAAACACTAATATTAGATTGAGTGTGGGTAGGGTTTGGGTAGAGTTTAAAAAGTTGAGAGTAAGAGTAGGTTGTGGATAGAACATGTATGGGTCTATCCCATCCATTGCCAAGCCTAGTCTAATAGGTCTAGCCCACTGGATTGGAGGCGAGTATTGGGTCTTACAAACTCTTTATTAATAGAGTCATAAAATCATTATTAGATGATTCTCGGCTTTAGCCAAGTCCACTCAGACTCATCCATCAGCCGTTGCCATCTTTAAATTCTTATTAGGCTTATAAAAGTAAACTATAGTGAAACTTAGATATTTATATTGCATTTCAGTTATTTTCAATTTAAATATAATAGAAATCTAAATTAGTGAAAATCAGATATTTATAATTGCATTTCAGTTATTTTCAATTTAAATATAATAGAAATCTAGATTGGATATCATTTTCTATATCCTTCAGAAAACACAAAAAGGATTTTTTTTTTTTGTCATTAGAGTTATCATTTTACCATTTCGGGGGGCCAAAATTGTCATTTGAACCCACTTCAATCACAACTACCACGTCGTAGAAAATAACACAAACTCATACTCTATTGTTGGGCATATTATCCTTGAGAAAAAGAGTTTGCAATTGCACTTCTACGTCATATATATATATATATATATGTGTGTGTGTGTGTGTGTGTGTGTGTATTGCAAAATCTAAATATACTGAAATGACGAGCAAAGTAGGAAACTTGATTACAACATAATTGAATAATTAACCCTGTATAAGATTATTATATTTCAAGAAATCAAAAGGAAAAAAAAAAAAAAAAGAAATCTCACTTCCCGCAAATTCTTTTGAACATTCTCCAGTCTCCAAACTTATGTAATTCAATTAATCACGACAAGAGCAATATGAAAACCTCAGCTCAACATTATCATGTCAAGATCACATAAGCTGATCATCAAAAGTACATCAAAAATGGATTTCAACAGCAGTCACTGCTCTAACAATCATCTCTCCTTTATCTTCCAACAAATCATCAAAATACAACACAACGTCCGTCCGAAAGAACAGATTCTAAACAAACACTAAATTTTTTTTTTTTTTTTAAGAAAAAGAAAGGTAGTAACAATAATAATAAGTCCAACTTGAAGGGCATCAATTGTACAATCTAAATCATTCTACAACACAATGCATGCCGGAAATAATGGGCCGACCCTAATGCCACGAGGGTACCTACACAAGCCTCGGTTCCTCCTAGCTCTGGAGACAAAAGATTAAAAAGATACGAAGAGATTCATCAAATAAAGGATTTATAGATTGGAGCAATCTCGAAGCCGATTGTGGTCAGTGAAAGAACTCTGTTGTATGCTTTTATTAGCCAGGCAAAGTTATGTTGATGTCAGTAGGCTTATTCCGGGATTCAGAAGGCATTGAAGGCCAACTATCTGCACGAAATGGAGGGGAAGTGTGATATGTATCTTCTATGCCTGCACTCGAGATGGGGATAGCTGCAGCGGGTATAATAGTCATTGACTCGGGTTTTGGTTTCTTGGTTTTCTGCTCAAGCTGACTACCCGCTAGAAAACTTCCGACGACAATCTAGTTCACAACCACCGTAAAAAGCATTATTAAAATTTCAAGATAAGAAAAAAAAATGTTGAGATACACCTTAAAAAGCGACTGTAACTATCTGTAATTAAAAAAACCACCCTCATGATTTCAGAATTACCAACAATCTCATCTCATGGTTGAATTTTGGTCAAAATTTGGCATACATTGTTGAGGGACTGGAATGATGTCATTAATTTATGTGAGAGTAACTTAAAAAGTTCACTAAAATTTAAATTATGGCATCCTTAGACTATTTGTGATAACTGAAAAGATGAGGATCATTGTAATGTAGAAAGCATATACAAGTAAGGAATAAGTAAATCCTAAAACTAAGAGGGGAGATTTGTGTAATTGCATGTAGTTAAAAGGGAGTGTTTCCGAAATGTGTAAATTCAAGAGTTGGTGTAGTTTTGTATCTTAACTGGTTGTATCTTTTTTAACTACACAAACTTCCCCTCATGACTTTGGAATCAAAAATACCCTTCTCTAACTGTTGAACAAAACTGACATAAATTTTCAAGAGACCAGAATGACATCATCCATATATGCAAGAGAATTTAAATTATTGCATCATTAAATTATTTATTGGAGAGGGGAGGAGGGGATGGTCGTGTGTAATTTTGAAACCAAAATAGGAGATTTGTGTAATTGCATGCAGTTACATGATTGTGTAGTTTGATATCTCCAGGTGCCTGAATAGAGAAAGAGTTGAAGAGAGAAATGAGTGAGATACCTGCACGGGACTGGCAGCTACTAATAAGCCGGCGACTCCACCGCCTACCACCCGCCCATCAGGACTAGCCAAAGAAACACTCATACCACCTGATCGGTTTCTCATTCCTCCACTCTCAGAAGGCATGAACGATCCAGTCAATGACAATATCTCAAACCGACCCTGGATGAAACACGAAAAAAGTATATCAAATATAATGGTCTAACTACCGAAAAGAAATAAATAACATAAAATTTATTTAAGAACTTATGAATTATTGTCAAAGAATAAGAGAAGGAAAAAAAAATAATAAATAAACTGTGGATATATATGGAGGAATTGTTTTGCTGTCATAATTTCACTGATGGATTTTCTAACTCTCATATTTTAGAAAGAAGTTATGTGGTAAGATAGTTGGAATGTTGGTATGATAGTTGGAATGTTGGATATTGTTAATTCCCCTTAGCATCTTAATATCAATGTATATCACGGATTTCAATCAGAATCAATTTCCCAAAATAATAATAATGGTAGGCTGCTACATCTTCAATATATGGAGAAATAAAGATCTTAGATATTTTACCCAAGGGAAAAAAAATAAAACAAAACAAAAAAAAACCGCACATAAGAATTAAATAAAAATATGAATCAAATAACTTGTTACAAATCCTCACAAACATGTCAAACATCTGAATGAACAAAAAACCAAAAAAAAAAAAACTTTAGAAGAAACTAATAAAATGCTTTGAGGAGATAATTAGCTATACCAAGCAAAGCTATGAAGAAAGAAAGAGTTTAAAATTATCATCCAATCAGAATAAGTTTTTCAACTTCGGAGCCATATTTCAGAACTAAAAAAATTCCAGAAATTGAGTTCATGCCGTAGAAGGAAATGAAGGACATGCCAGTAGCTAAAGCAAAACAAGATCATAAGAAATACCAGGAAAATTATAAGAAAACATGTACAAAAATCGACAAACTACTCATTCAACAATTCCAGAAAAGCGAAAAATGAAGCAATAGCCTAACATCATGAAAGAACAAGAAAACGGACATCAAAATTATCAACACATTGTCAAGATTTCGCAATATATTAGACAATAACTTAATCAACCCAACTAAAAATTTGAAAAGATATTAAAGTCAATCAACATAATATAATTGAGAGAGGCAAATTTTCAGATAGACCAAGAAAAATATGCCAATTAGAAGAATTATTTAAATTTCTTTCAAAAAAAAAGAAATGATTTCAGCACCTCATATGTCAATGTGCCACCAGAAGAATCAGGCTGACGAAGAGTTACACTTGAAATTATGCCATTAGCTGACAAAATGCAAATCGCCCGGGGACCTTGTTGAGAGAAAGATATAACCTTCATTGTGACGTCCTACAACCAACACAAGCAGAAAATCAGCAATGCACTCAATTTCAACCATCTTCCAGACATAAATGAAATGAAGAAGAATACTAAAGAGATATTCAAACATACATCACTCTAAACAAAAGTGTGTAGATATATGATGTGAAAAATAAGTTTATCAAAATTAACCGTAAGTGAAAAGGGAAATAGGAAAGATAAAAGTATTCAATCACCATTTTACCTCTCCAGCATTGACAGTGATTATATGAGGTGTAAAATTAGCTCCGACAGAACATGAAACCCATTCACCTAAAAAAAAAATATCAAAGATCAGCAACTATGATAATCAGACCAACTTAAACAGCACAAGCAATATACCGTATACAATGAAGAATTTAGTAAACATTCAAGCTAGAATTATAATCAAGTACCACTTCTAATTCTTCTACACCAAACTGTAATTACCACGAAAAGCCCAAGATAAGTTCATTCAAGTTGAACAATATGCATGTTTTGTTAGAGCTCAAACCACTTGCCTATAGAATGTAACATAGCTTATAAAAGTGCAAATAATACAAGACATAATAAACTCCCACATTCTCAAAGTATTAAGAATAAACAGGATTAAGTTTCAAAAAAGCCAAAACTCAACAAAAACAGCACCCACTTTGCACAAAGCAACACTATTCCATATATGGAGACATGGGGTTAAAAGAAGCAATTAATGACTCCCCTCAAGAGATACTCAAACCATCACTCAAATGCAATTACCAGGTAATTCAAGAAGCCAACTCCCAAGCCAGACCCTTCTGTCAAAAAAGGTAAAAAGTGCCCCAAAATATCCATAATTTCAAGATTCCATCTTTTTTCACACCAACCCAAAAAAACCCACATGACTCTGAAGTCCTCAGAAGTGCCCATTTTTTGCAATAAGATCTTAGTTGGGGCATCTATTCACAGGTCCCACTGCTTCAAATCCAACATAATGTGTTTTATAACTCCCACAAGAAGCATTTGAGTGCCCAATTCCAACAACAGAGGACATGTGTGTCACAGATCACCACATAAAAACAGAGCTTCATGGGCATGCATGCAGTTAACACACATATACACACACACACCAGACACACAGTAAAAATAGAGAATTCATCATACCCAAACTCTCAGTCTCCATTCTGGGTTGTTGAAGCTTGACGGCTGAGCCCACCGGCCGAACTTTTCCCCGCTTCTCCACTCCGGCGGCGGAGAAGTCGATAACCGGCGGCGGGGCCGAGGAGGAAATCGGCTTAGGTGAGAGGGCCACAGCCACTGAGCCATCAGGGCCGTACTTTCTGGGCCTGCCCCTCTTCTTCTTCAAGGTGGTGGCGCCGCCCACCCCGGCGGCCACTCCAGCGGCCATGGACGGCGGTGAGGTGATGGAAACCGGCGCCGGAGTCACGGAGGCAGTTGGTGGCGCTGATCCACTGGCCTGAGGTGGGTTTTCTGTTGTGGTCCGAGGAGCCACATGGTAGTCCGAGGGAGCATCCGATCCCACCACTGTCACTCCACTGCTACTCAAAGTATTAGTACCTTCCATTGCTTCAAACTCCAAGAAAACACGAAGTTGCTATCAACTTTTCATCAAAATTCACATTATTTGCCCCCCTCAAGCTTGCAAGATTTCTTGAAACAATTCAACAAAAAAAATATTCAAGAAATGGGGAAAAAAAATCAGAAGACCTCAAAATACAAAACTCATTTGCAGGAAGTTAAGCTAGATTCAATAGTCGACGTATAACAAGCTTTAGCATCAAGTCTTGAACAGAGTGGAGGCAAAAAGAAAGAACTTCGAGATCAAAGTGAAAGCAAGCTCCTACTGTTAAATTTCTTGAAAATAAAACAAAAAAAAAAAGAAAAAAGAAGAAAAAAACAAAAACAAAAACAAAAACAAAAAGACGGTCTAATTATCAGATAGGAGAGTGAAGAAGGAGAAGAGCTTAATAGTTTTTGATATAGAAGGGATTTCTTGGAAAAAAGATTTGATTTTTGGAGAAAAAAAATGAGATTTGGAAGAAGAAAAGATTGAATTTTTATGGGTCTTGGTAGGTGATGAGAAAAATGGCAAAAATGAGGTTTTGAGCTTTAAAAAAACGCAATATTAGGTTCCCTAACCTTTTCTTAGATTGTCCGAATTGAAATTATTAAAAAAAAGAAAATTGGTAAATAAGGGTAGGAAAATATTAAATATTGGGTCATTAATTGTTAATTATTTGAAAGCAAGGAAATTATGTATTTTGGTTAATAAAATGGTTGGAGTCCGGTTGGGGGAAATAAAAAATAAAAATCTAAAACAAATAAATAAAGTAATTGTAGTTGGGAAAAGTGAAATTAGGTTGCCAAGGCATGAAGACAACCATCACTCTCTTTTTAAAAAGAGGAAAAATAATTATTATATACATTATAGATTACATCTGTATTCATTTATCAATTACTAAATTAATACAATTGGGATAACCAATACATACAGACAAATAGGAATATGAACAGAAGAAAAGAGGGAGATTTTCAAATAAAATATACCCCATTTGCTAATTGACCATTAAAGCTCAAGTCTTTTTTCTTTTTTTAATTATTTCGTCTTGTAAATTTTATAATAAAAATAAAAAAGAAATAGAAATTTTAAGTTTTTGAGTTCATATTGTTTTGAAGTGGACTTCACAAGATTGCTTTGTCACTCTCAAATGACCATCTGAGGGCAACACTTATCAACCAATAGAATTTATGTTTGGCTACATTGGGTCAGGTGGTTCACGAATACTACATGCCAATGAATTTATTTTCATGTAATAAATACTTTGAATTTATTTGAATAAGTGTGACTCATTAAGAATTCTTTTTGGTGATGTTAAAACACAATTCGGATCTTCTGTTACATAATCGTGTTACATCTTCTATTACACTCATCAACACACGTCACGTGTATTGGTGAGCGATCGAGATAAAGAAAGAGAAAAACTGATGATATGGAAATTTCCTTATCTCGACCGCTTACCAATACGCGTGGTGTGTATTGATTAGTATAACAGAAGATGTAATACGATTATGTAACAGAAAATTCGAACTGATTAAAACATCTTTAAGTGCTGAATTTTTAGTGCTAAAATTCAAATTTCACTTTAGAAGTCTCAAATTCAAACTCTAAACAAGTTGTGGACAAAAACAAAATTGTGCTCAGGCCTAATTCACAAAATTTAACGAGTCGATATTTAGATTCATCTTGTTGTACTATTTAGCATTCATTTCATTTCTTTTGCAATAACCATCATGGATCTATCTAATATTAAATGTAATCGAATTTTTCAACTCATGATCATTTGAAAATTTGTCATATCTCTAGTCCTCAGAAGAGCATCCTCTTTTGCGGAAGGGGGTTCTAATATTCCATTTGATATTGCTCACACTGTATGTCTGGATTTTTCCATTAAATAATAAAATTGTGTTTCCGCTCAAAAACAAAAAAAAAATAAAGAAAAGAAAAGAAGAGAGTGTATCTTCAGTCCTCCGAATGTGGTATTAATTTTGTTAAATAATAGTTTAACTTTTGTTATACAGTGGACCTTTTTTTTTTTTTTTTGGAATTTAAGAGTTACGAATGATTGGCGTAACAATTTATTTTAATTTGATATTATCAATATAGCTGATTCATATGTAATAAACCGCTTCCTTTTAAAAGAAAATGAAAACATATATTTAGCTTCTTCTCTTTTTCCTTTCTAGAAAAAAACCCACAACACCTTGGGCTTATCGTGCACTTGGAAGAAGAACTAGAAAACAGAATATATATAGTGATGATTTGATTGTTTGTCGCCGTAGTTAATAGGTGAGAAAATCAAATTTCTTTCTTCGTCTGACAAAAAAAAAAAAAAGAGTAAGTTGTGATACATTCACTGAAAAATATTCTTTTGACTCTTAGTCATGGGCAAATGATGATAATTGAACCTGCGCACAGTGGATTCACAATCCACTGCCTTGAGCCACTTGGCTATATCCATCCCTCCAATATTTAATTTTTTTATTAATGAAATTGAAATTACTTTCAAATTTTATTCGATTTTGAGATTTGAATTTTACTGTTAGAGTTCTTGAATTCTCGATAGGCAATCAACAATAGCTCTATAAAAATTTATAGTTTACTTGTATTTCGTTTCTTATTTTAATAGTTCCATATTTGTGACGTTGAAAATTAAAATAAGGGCCTATGCAAAAAATAAATAAATAAATAAAAGTTAAAATAAAGGTAAATGAGCAATCCCATATTTATATAGATGGCATGAAGTTAGAATGCCCACTTTTTTAGAGGACCTATGAAGGCAGCTAACAAACAAAATTTGTTGGTTTCCCATTAACTTCATAATATGTGACCCTAACCCTCCGTTTGGTTGCTGAATTTTAGTCGGAAAGTAAGAAAAAAAAAATTCTTTATTTCAAATGATAATATTTTGTGCCCTCACTTTTGATCATTTTTATTTTCCTTCTACTTTACCTTACCAAAATCCTTGTTACAAATATAGTATAAATGTCGACGGCCAATAAGGCACATTTTCTGTGGTAATTCATATTATCTTCCCGTTTATTTCATTTTCATTTTTTGTAATTTCAACTAAAGCTCATTTAATTCTTGCAAAACAACACGCATAGACACATTTAATGGCCAAAATTTCTTAAGCAACCAACGACCCCAAGAAATTAACAAGAAGTTGCAACTTCGTTGAACAATAAATAAATAAAAATAAAATAAGAAGAACGAAGAAAAGTTTGAATGCTCCGTAGGTCCAATAAGAACTTAAAATTAATTTGAGACATTGTATGACATCTTTAAATATATACACACACACACACACACACACACACACACACGCACACGCTAAATACACACACACACACCTAATCATTAAGAGTTTTGAATTTCTTTGAGTTGAAAAGGTCCAATACTTCACAAATAATAAATTTTTGTTATTAAAATAAAATTAAAAAATCATTATTTAACTGAAAAAGAAAAAGTGGTCTATTATGCAGAGAAAAATATATATATTTCTTAAATTTCCTGTTGGATATAGCTTTAGACTTCGACGCACATAATAATTCGTGCAATAATTAATTCATTAACAAAGAGAGCCACTCAACTAAAAATCAAAATTGGCGTGCAATTTTAAAATTGTCTTTTATAATCTTGCTTTATATGAAGTAGTAAGATGTAAGCAATAATTAAATATTTAATTAAAGTTCATAATTAAACAAAGTCGTAGTGTCTTGCAAAAGACGATAATTCCTATATATATATATATATATATATATATTCGTAATTTATATTAAAAATTATTTCAAAATTATGTGGCTTCCTAGGGGACCACACGTATTGACCAATGCAAATGAACGGAACCCATATGCAAGTCCAATCTAAAGCATGATGACACCTACACATAAATAATAATTAATCCTCATTAACTTACTTTATATAAGTCCCCCTTAAAAAAAACAAATAAACCCTAAATATAATATTATTATGATATAGCAAAGTGGTTCTAGATAAGATCGATGCCTTCTTGTCAAGAAATTTTTTAATAAATAAAAAAGTAAAATATAATATAGGTTGAGCATAATCCACATTAAATTAATTAAATAACATAAACTACCTTTCATTTCTCTCATTTGTTTATTATTTCTTTTATTATTTTACATCTTGTTTTTTTGTTGTAGTGTCCGAAAAATTTGAACCACTGATGCCACCTTGCAAATTGCGCAATATGAATTAAATAATTTGAATATTATTTTAATTTCCAGCCGTATGGACCATTTCTTTAATTTATTTATTTTACAATGTATTAACATATAGTATTGCAGACTAGTTGATTAAATAGTTGTGACGATGTCGCAGTTTTATTTGATAATTTATGGTCAAGTACTCAAGTAGATGCATTGTATAGTTATTTAGGGTGAATTCCATTTTACTTCCCCCACTTTTATATATATATATATATATATATATATATATATATATATATATATATATTAGGGGTGGCAAATGGGCGGATCGGGTCGGAATTGGGTCGGGTTTAATTGGATCGGGTTGTAAACGGGTTGGGTTCATGATAGATTTGTGATAATGGGTTAAAAAATGGGTCGGGTGGTAAACGGGTTTGTGCGGGTTGTAAGCGGGTTGATTACGGGTTGTAAGCGGGTTGAGTACGGGTTGTAAACGGGTTGGAGCGGGTCAAAACGGGTTTAATAGAAAAAAAAATTACTCATACAAACTAAAACTCAAAAAAATAAAATAAGTTTTGACAAAATCAATGTTCAATATTACATTTTACATAAACATGCATCTCATGGCAATAAATTATAAGTCTAGAAAATAAAGTTGAATAAAAATAAGAAATAATTACACAAGCAAAGAGGAAAGTTGATTTCACAAAAAAATAAAAAGCAAACCGAAGTGAGGATTTCAACAAAAGCCCTTCAATATCTTGTGTTTGAGATTTCAATATTCTCAGCAAAGGTACAGTCTCTTGTATTTGAGATTTCAATATTCTCTGCTAATCATCTATTTTCATAAAAAAAAAATGTTACACAAAATTATATGAAGTTTTACCAATTTAATTGTAAAAAATTTATAATTTCACAATAAAGTATATACCTGCAACTTGAAAAGAGGTACTATCAACTTGTGCAATCAACTTCTCAATATCAGTCGAGAGGTCATTTTCATCTTCATCTTCATCATCAGTTTCATAAGCTGTGATATGGAAAAAATATAATTATATCCAAATATCAAATAAATTTATAAAAAAAGTTAAAAATAATGGATAAGGATATTTAAAATTTGAACCTTCAAGCCAATTGTATGTAATATACGATGAAATATTATTTTGTGATAAAAAATAGTTTTCACGAAGTCAATAGTGATATAGATTGTGTCTAACATGTAACAATTGAGAATCCATGACATCTTTATATTGACAATCTAAAATACACAATCTTGTCACCTTTAAAATATTTAATAACAAGGTAAACACAAATATTTTGTATTTTTGTAGTGTATATATTTTATTTATAAAGTTCATATGTAGGTATAAGTAACCTAACCCAATTAGAGTTTATTTTAAGTTTTATGAGCTAATAAATAAAATACTTCATACTTCTTTAGTTGTACAAATATTTCTTACCATACCTTTATTTACGTTGAATTATGGGGGGAAATAAAAAGTATAATCATTGCACGAAATAATTTGAATGTATATAACAAATTAAAATATTTAAATAAAATTAATTTGGTTGAGATCGAGAAACATATTTTTGAGGTGTATATAGTAATTTATCAAATACTATATTATCATAATTTATTGAAAAGGTGAGGTTAACGAGCAATATCGATTCAAAATAAATAAATAAAAATTTACGAGGATAATCAATTCATGTACCGACACAGAGAGAACATATTTATAACTTTGATTAAATAACCAAACCATAAAAACCATTTAACACCCATTAAGAACCCATTAAAGACCCATTAACAACCCATTAAAAAACCAAATGAAACCCATTTTAAAATCATAATTAATTGGACCCATTTTGACCCAACCCAGTTTAACCCATTAAAAAATTTCTCAAACCCAACCCAACCCAAAATCAATTGGGTTGGGTTAGACTCATGATGTAAAAACCAGTTTGACAGGTCTAATATATATATATATATATATATATATATATATATATATTGGCTCACATTCATATGGTTCGTGTCATTTGTCCAATCCACTTTTCCTCTCCAATTAAGAGAGAACATGATTTGTAAGCCCGTAAATAAATAATTGAAAATTCGATTATTATTTGCATTCATATTAGATTATAAGGCTACATATTCATTAATTAAAGCAGATATTATACGTATTTGATTATAGATATCCGATTATAAATGGATACAAATATGGTAATGAGATATTCGATCCGTTTAATATCCACTTTGAATACATATATGTTTATATATTCAATTTTCTATAATTTAGTTGTATCAATTAATTACATCCAATAAATAGTTTTTAAAAAAATAACTTACGTGTGGACTAAAATTTTCATGTGCTTATAATAATATTTTATTTTTTAAAACTAATTGATGTATTTATTGATATGATTTTATAAAACTCATCTCGTGATTAATAGTTTTTAAAAATTATATTTTTGATAATAATATGTGAATGATAAGTAATAAATTGTTGTTCCAAATAAAATACATGAATTTTTTCAATGAATATCATATATTTGTAACTTACAAACATATAAAATAAAATAATTACATATATATGAACTTTAGAAATGTGCATAATATCTATGTGGTGTGTCTGTGTATATCTATATGTATATATAATTTTTTTGTAAATAAGTATATTGTATATAATATTATATTATGGTTATCTCATCTTGCCATTTGGCAAATATTTCGTGGTCAAAAGATCGATAACGACCATCCATATTATTATTATTATTATTATTATTATTATTATTATTGATGCGGGTCGATTTCGGGAAGCTGGTCGACCTCGATCGAAAACTCTGGCTGAGTGTGAAAATAAAGGTATTTGATCGGGAAGTTGGTCTGCAACAAGGGAAAGGCAATGTGAGCGCCGAGATGGGTCTCGGCTAAGACCCTCTGATGTTTAAGTCAGCGGATTGGTTTTGTCTAAGTTTGAGCAGAGTAAGGGTGTTGGGAGTAATTAATAATAGAATCTTACCATAAATGCAAGTATATTAATAGCTTGTCCATGTAGGCCATGCTCTGGTGGGTCCCCTAGGCCAAGTAGGCTGTCACGGGCTAATGTGGGCGACCCATAAGCCTAATAGTAAGGTCAATAGGCATTAGTTGGCTCTCAATTAATGAGGTATGGGGTTTGTTGGCACCCCCATGCCCTGGGTCGACGAAGCATTTAATGCCAACAAGGATTGGTTGGATCCGGTATGGCCCTAGTCGAACACGAAATCGATCAGAGGGGCCAAGGAGATGGGTTCGAGGGGTCGAGGACACGGACCTAATTGACAGAGGAATCGTCCGGCCGAGCTCGTCGGGGGATGGTCATGACGGTTTGGCAAATCAGTCGATATACGAGCACCCGATCGGAAATGTCTGCAAGGATTTCGAGCGGTGGGAAGCAGTGAGCGGGGCACATGAAAGGCAATCGGGAAAGCCGGTCGAAAATATGCCACGTCAATTATTATTATTATTATTATTTGTTGATAGAGCATAATCTATTACAAGCAATTACATCAATACTTCAAATTCAATCCATCGATTTCATCAATATCCAACTGAAAAACAAACTAATATAATCAATCGTTGTTATATAGAAAACAAATACAAAGAAACAACTCCAAAGTAGAACAAGAAACTAATATTAAACTAGAGTAATACCCATATGAATGAGAACTCGAACCCCACAATTTCAAAATTATAAGGCCTCCACTTTACTATTAAAGCAAAGCCTCATTGACCATCAATTATATTATTAATAAGAGCATTTTGTTTTTTGGTGTTTTTAACTTGTCAAAAAAAAAAATTGTCAAATATCTTTTTCCTAATTTTCTCTCTTCTCTCTAACTTTCATGTTTCTGATCCTTGTTAGCTTATATAAGTTTTTCTTCGATTCTGGCCCTAACTTCTTTTTCTTGTCAATATTTATATGAATTCATGCATTTTCTTAACGTAATTTATAAAGTTATGTTTCAACATTAATAAAAAGTTTCAAACAAATATTTAAATAAAATAGAAAATTGTAATAAAATAAACTAATATCTATTTAAAATTTTCATACAGACATAATTGAATATGTTGCACTACTGTACATAAAAGGAGTGACGGACACACATACGACATGGTAGAAGCCATGGCCTAGTAAAAGAGTTTTTTTTTTCCTTTTTTCAGAAGCATGTTGGAAAACACAGTGTTTATAGGGTGTGATTTCACTATGGAAGAAGGTCGGGGTAAGAATTGGACTCTTTATATTTAAGAAGAAATTGCCCCACACTGGTGCTTACGATTCTCGGCAATCGTCTCTTAAGATACAATCACCGAATTCTTGAAATGTGAGTACTACAAACTTTAAGAAACAGCGAACTCTAAAGGTATTTTGAACTTACTTAATGTTTTAAAAATACTTTGAAGACTTTTGGGAGTGAAATGCAGGTATATAAAGTAATTTTGGATGAATTGAATGCAAATAACAAATGCAAGGGGGATATTTATAATAAACGAAAAGCTGTGAAAGTCACACCACTTGGGGTTGGCACAGGTCCTGTCACGACCCGGAAAAATATCCTTTTATTTATAAAATAAAATTGGATAGAAACGCGCAACGGTAATATTTTCATAGTTGTATAAATAATTATTTTCACATATAATTTGTACAAAATACAAAAGTCACAATTTTCAAAAGAATAGAAAAGTAACTATATCGTGTAAAAAGCTTCCAAATGCTTCCGCTGCGCCACTCTGATCCGCTATCTCATTTCTGTCTAAAAAGTATTGGAAAGGAGGAGTCAACGCGACGGTTGAGTAGAAATATCATTCAACCCCATAAGGTGCGTGTGTGTTTGAATAGGTGCACGTAGACACATAATTTCACATAATACTATAATGAAAATGAAAGCATAAAATATCTAAAACTTACAAGATACTTAAATTCCTACTTTACTCATGAAATTAAACAATACTCCTACCTTGAAATGTTTTTAGGGAAAAAGAGAGGATATAGAAGGCTTTATAGGTATATATGGATGAAAATAGAAGGGCTTGTGTGTACATATATGTGGGTGGAAGATAGGCTATACATAAGAAGTGTTTTGGGTGTTGAGAGTAGAGTAAGTGAGGGGGTGTGTTTTTAGGCGGGATTTGTGTGTTTGTGGAAGAAAATAGAGAGAGTATAGTGTGTGTATGTGTGAGGACGTTTTTGGGGATGGGGAAGTGTGTGGGAGGTCCTATTTATAGTGGAGAATGAGGGTAGAAGGCAAGACTTGGGGACCAAGGTTTAATAAATGCAAATCTTTCCATTTAATGCAAATCTCCCAACTAGGCATAGAATTAAATGCCAAATTAAATAAAATCTTCCACCTCCCTCCTCTATTCTAGCCTTGGTGTAACCCTAATCCATGATTCATGAATCTAGATGAATGGAAGACCACACAAGTGCACAATTTCTAGAAGAAATTCATCTTATATTAGTGTAGGATATTTTAATAAAATATTAACACAAAATCAAATAAAATCAAATAAAATCTAATAAAATCTGATTTTGATTGTCCTCATCTTATAAAATCTGAAATCATATCTTTATTTTATTAAAAATTCGAATTTGTATTTATTATTTTTATAAAAACCAAAAATTAGGGTTTTAGGGCATAAAATTAGGGTTTTTGGGCATAAAATCCGAAAATTCATAATTAATTTAGAAAAATTCCAAAATTATGAAATTTAATGTTTATAAATCTGAAATTATATGTATATTTCCAGAAATTAAAAATGTTTTAGTTATATTTTCGAAAATTGCAATTTAGGGCATAGAAAGTTCGAAAATTGACACTTTACCGTTCAAATTGTAAGTTAATCGCAAAAGCAGACGAAAATTTGAAAACAACAAGTAATAATAACATTTACAAGAAGCAAAAGATTTTAAATCAATTATTTAAATATTACAGATTACCGGGTCGTCACATCCTCCCCTCCTTAAAAGAATTTCGTCCTCGAAATTCAACTTTATTTTGTAAAAGAGTTGAGGGTATTTTTCCAAAAATATGCTTTCACAAAAGAGTTTAGAACCCAAAATATATTCCAATCAAATACAAAATTCAATAGATACACTAGAAGTTTTGTAGCAAAAGTCACACATACCAATACCATCTGCCAGGCGTCGGGACTCTAGAGGTGGCTCCTGTGGGCTCAAGAGGCGACTCCCGCACACGTAGCACTTTGCCCCGCAGGCTCAAAACATTCAAGAAGTAGTACTTGGCCTCATGGGCTCAAGACTTTCAAGACATATAGTACTTGGCCTCGTGGGCTCAAGACTTTCAATACATAGCACTTGGCCTCGTGGGCTCAAGACGTAACATTTGCTCTGCGGGCTCAAGCGGTGGCTCCCGTATGCGTAGCACTTTGCCCCACAGAGCACTTAGCTCCCAGTATTCCGGCTGGCAAGCGGCTCTGATACCATTTGTCACGACCCGGAAAAATACCCTTTTATTTATAAAATAAAATTGGATAGAAACGCGCAACGGTAATATTTTCATAGTTGTATAAATAATTATTTTCACATATAATTTGTACAAAATACAAAAGTCACAATTTTCAAAAGAATAGAAAAGTAACTATATCGTGTAAAAAGCTTCCAAATGCTTCCGCTGCGCCACTCTGATCCGCTATCTCATTTCTGTCTAAAAAGTATTGGAAAGGAGGAGTCAACGCGACGGTTGAGTAGAAATATCATTCAACCCCATAAGGTGCGTGTGTGTTTGAATAGGTGCACGTAGACACATAATTTCACATAATACTATAATGAAAATGAAAGCATAAAATATCTAAAACTTACAAGATACTTAAATTCCTACTTTACTCATGAAATTAAACAATACTCCTACCTTGAAATGTTTTTAGGGAAAAAGAGAGGATATAGAAGGCTTTATAGGTATATATGGATGAAAATAGAAGGGCTTGTGTGTACATATATGTGGGTGGAAGATAGGCTATACATAAGAAGTGTTTTGGGTGTTGAGAGTAGAGTAAGTGAGGGGGTGTGTTTTTAGGCGGGATTTGTGTGTTTGTGGAAGAAAATAGAGAGAGTATAGTGTGTGTATGTGTGAGGACGTTTTTGGGGATGGGGAAGTGTGTGGGAGGTCCTATTTATAGTGGAGAATGAGGGTAGAAGGCAAGACTTGGGGACCAAGGTTTAATAAATGCAAATCTTTCCATTTAATGCAAATCTCCCAACTAGGCATAGAATTAAATGCCAAATTAAATAAAATCTTCCACCTCCCTCCTCTATTCTAGCCTTGGTGTAACCCTAATCCATGATTCATGAATCTAGATGAATGGAAGACCACACAAGTGCACAATTTCTAGAAGAAATTCATCTTATATTAGTGTAGGATATTTTAATAAAATATTAACACAAAATCAAATAAAATCAAATAAAATCTAATAAAATCTGATTTTGATTGTCCTCATCTTATAAAATCTGAAATCATATCTTTATTTTATTAAAAATTCGAATTTGTATTTATTATTTTTATAAAAACCAAAAATTAGGGTTTTAGGGCATAAAATTAGGGTTTTTGGGCATAAAATCCGAAAATTCATAATTAATTTAGAAAAATTCCAAAATTATGAAATTTAATGTTTATAAATCTGAAATTATATGTATATTTTCCAGAAATTAAAAATGTTTTAGTTATATTTTCGAAAATTGCAATTTAGGGCATAGAAAGTTCGAAAATTGACACTTTACCGTTCAAATTGTAAGTTAATCGCAAAAGCAGACGAAAATTTGAAAACAACAAGTAATAATAACATTTACAAGAAGCAAAAGATTTTAAATCAATTATTTAAATATTACAGATTACCGGGTCGTCACATCCTCCCCTCCTTAAAAGAATTTCGTCCTCGAAATTCAACTTTATTTTGTAAAAGAGTTGAGGGTATTTTTCCAAAAATATGCTTTCACAAAAGAGTTTAGAACCCAAAATATATTCCAATCAAATACAAAATTCAATAGATACACTAGAAGTTTTGTAGCAAAAGTCACACATACCAATACCATCTGCCAGGCGTCGGGACTCTAGAGGTGGCTCCTGTGGGCTCAAGAGGCGACTCCCGCACACGTAGCACTTTGCCCCGCAGGCTCAAAACATTCAAGAAGTAGTACTTGGCCTCATGGGCTCAAGACTTTCAAGACATATAGTACTTGGCCTCGTGGGCTCAAGACTTTCAATACATAGCACTTGGCCTCGTGGGCTCAAGACGTAACATTTGCTCTGCGGGCTCAAGCGGTGGCTCCCGTATGCGTAGCACTTTGCCCCACAGAGCACTTAGCTCCCAGTATTCCGGCTGGCAAGCGGCTCTGATACCATTTGTCACGACCCGGAAAAATACCCTTTTATTTATAAAATAAAATTGGATAGAAACGCGCAACGGTAATATTTTCATAGTTGTATAAATAATTATTTTCACATATAATTTGTACAAAATACAAAAGTCACAATTTTCAAAAGAATAGAAAAGTAACTATATCGTGTAAAAAGCTTCCAAATGCTTCCGCTGCGCCACTCTGATCCGCTATCTCATTTCTGTCTAAAAAGTATTGGAAAGGAGGAGTCAACGCGACGGTTGAGTAGAAATATCATTCAACCCCATAAGGTGCGTGTGTGTTTGAATAGGTGCACGTAGACACATAATTTCACATAATACTATAATGAAAATGAAAGCATAAAATATCTAAAACTTACAAGATACTTAAATTCCTACTTTACTCATGAAATTAAACAATACTCCTACCTTGAAATGTTTTTAGGGAAAAAGAGAGGATATAGAAGGCTTTATAGGTATATATGGATGAAAATAGAAGGGCTTGTGTGTACATATATGTGGGTGGAAGATAGGCTATACATAAGAAGTGTTTTGGGTGTTGAGAGTAGAGTAAGTGAGGGGGTGTGTTTTTAGGCGGGATTTGTGTGTTTGTGGAAGAAAATAGAGAGAGTATAGTGTGTGTATGTGTGAGGACGTTTTTGGGGATGGGGAAGTGTGTGGGAGGTCCTATTTATAGTGGAGAATGAGGGTAGAAGGCAAGACTTGGGGACCAAGGTTTAATAAATGCAAATCTTTCCATTTAATGCAAATCTCCCAACTAGGCATAGAATTAAATGCCAAATTAAATAAAATCTTCCACCTCCCTCCTCTATTCTAGCCTTGGTGTAACCCTAATCCATGATTCATGAATCTAGATGAATGGAAGACCACACAAGTGCACAATTTCTAGAAGAAATTCATCTTATATTAGTGTAGGATATTTTAATAAAATATTAACACAAAATCAAATAAAATCAAATAAAATCTAATAAAATCTGATTTTGATTGTCCTCATCTTATAAAATCTGAAATCATATCTTTATTTTATTAAAAATTCGAATTTGTATTTATTATTTTTATAAAAACCAAAAATTAGGGTTTTAGGGCATAAAATTAGGGTTTTTGGGCATAAAATCCGAAAATTCATAATTAATTTAGAAAAATTCCAAAATTATGAAATTTAATGTTTATAAATCTGAAATTATATGTATATTTCCAGAAATTAAAAATGTTTTAGTTATATTTTCGAAAATTGCAATTTAGGGCATAGAAAGTTCGAAAATTGACACTTTACCGTTCAAATTGTAAGTTAATCGCAAAAGCAGACGAAAATTTGAAAACAACAAGTAATAATAACATTTACAAGAAGCAAAAGATTTTAAATCAATTATTTAAATATTACAGATTACCGGGTCGTCACATCCTCCCCTCCTTAAAAGAATTTCGTCCTCGAAATTCAACTTTATTTTGTAAAAGAGTTGAGGGTATTTTTCCAAAAATATGCTTTCACAAAAGAGTTTAGAACCCAAAATATATTCCAATCAAATACAAAATTCAATAGATACACTAGAAGTTTTGTAGCAAAAGTCACACATACCAATACCATCTGCCAGGCGTCGGGACTCTAGAGGTGGCTCCTGTGGGCTCAAGAGGCGACTCCCGCACACGTAGCACTTTGCCCCGCAGGCTCAAAACATTCAAGAAGTAGTACTTGGCCTCATGGGCTCAAGACTTTCAAGACATATAGTACTTGGCCTCGTGGGCTCAAGACTTTCAATACATAGCACTTGGCCTCGTGGGCTCAAGACGTAACATTTGCTCTGCGGGCTCAAGCGGTGGCTCCCGTATGCGTAGCACTTTGCCCCACAGAGCACTTAGCTCCCAGTATTCCGGCTGGCAAGCGGCTCTGATACCATTTGTCACGACCCGGAAAAAATACCCTTTTATTTATAAAATAAAATTGGATAGAAACGCGCAACGGTAATATTTTCATAGTTGTATAAATAATTATTTTCACATATAATTTGTACAAAATACAAAAGTCACAATTTTCAAAAGAATAGAAAAGTAACTATATCGTGTAAAAAGCTTCCAAATGCTTCCGCTGCGCCACTCTGATCCGCTATCTCATTTCTGTCTAAAAAGTATTGGAAAGGAGGAGTCAACGCGACGGTTGAGTAGAAATATCATTCAACCCCATAAGGTGCGTGTGTGTTTGAATAGGTGCACGTAGACACATAATTTCACATAATACTATAATGAAAATGAAAGCATAAAATATCTAAAACTTACAAGATACTTAAATTCCTACTTTACTCATGAAATTAAACAATACTCCTACCTTGAAATGTTTTAGGGAAAAAGAGAGGATATAGAAGGCTTTATAGGTATATATGGATGAAAATAGAAGGGCTTGTGTGTACATATATGTGGGTGGAAGATAGGCTATACATAAGAAGTGTTTTGGGTGTTGAGAGTAGAGTAAGTGAGGGGGTGTGTTTTTAGGCGGGATTTGTGTGTTTGTGGAAGAAAATAGAGAGAGTATAGTGTGTGTATGTGTGAGGACGTTTTTGGGGATGGGGAAGTGTGTGGGAGGTCCTATTTATAGTGGAGAATGAGGGTAGAAGGCAAGACTTGGGGACCAAGGTTTAATAAATGCAAATCTTTCCATTTAATGCAAATCTCCCAACTAGGCATAGAATTAAATGCCAAATTAAATAAAATCTTCCACCTCCCTCCTCTATTCTAGCCTTGGTGTAACCCTAATCCATGATTCATGAATCTAGATGAATGGAAGACCACACAAGTGCACAATTTCTAGAAGAAATTCATCTTATATTAGTGTAGGATATTTTAATAAAATATTAACACAAAATCAAATAAAATCAAATAAAATCTAATAAAATCTGATTTTGATTGTCCTCATCTTATAAAATCTGAAATCATATCTTTATTTTATTAAAAATTCGAATTTGTATTTATTATTTTTATAAAAACCAAAAATTAGGGTTTTAGGGCATAAAATTAGGGTTTTTGGGCATAAAATCCGAAAATTCATAATTAATTTAGAAAAATTCCAAAATTATGAAATTTAATGTTTATAAATCTGAAATTATATGTATATTTTCCAGAAATTAAAAATGTTTTAGTTATATTTTCGAAAATTGCAATTTAGGGCATAGAAAGTTCGAAAATTGACACTTTACCGTTCAAATTGTAAGTTAATCGCAAAAGCAGACGAAAATTTGAAAACAACAAGTAATAATAACATTTACAAGAAGCAAAAGATTTTAAATCAATTATTTAAATATTACAGATTACCGGGTCGTCACATCCTCCCCTCCTTAAAAGAATTTCGTCCTCGAAATTCAACTTTATTTTGTAAAAGAGTTGAGGGTATTTTTCCAAAAATATGCTTTCACAAAAGAGTTTAGAACCCAAAATATATTCCAATCAAATACAAAATTCAATAGATACACTAGAAGTTTTGTAGCAAAAGTCACACATACCAATACCATCTGCCAGGCGTCGGGACTCTAGAGGTGGCTCCTGTGGGCTCAAGAGGCGACTCCCGCACACGTAGCACTTTGCCCCGCAGGCTCAAAACATTCAAGAAGTAGTACTTGGCCTCATGGGCTCAAGACTTTCAAGACATATAGTACTTGGCCTCGTGGGCTCAAGACTTTCAATACATAGCACTTGGCCTCGTGGGCTCAAGACGTAACATTTGCTCTGCGGGCTCAAGCGGTGGCTCCCGTATGCGTAGCACTTTGCCCCACAGAGCACTTAGCTCCCAGTATTCCGGCTGGCAAGCGGCTCTGATACCATTTGTCACGACCCGGAAAAATACCCTTTTATTTATAAAATAAAATTGGATAGAAACGCGCAACGGTAATATTTTCATAGTTGTATAAATAATTATTTTCACATATAATTTGTACAAAATACAAAAGTCACAATTTTCAAAAGAATAGAAAAGTAACTATATCGTGTAAAAAGCTTCCAAATGCTTCCGCTGCGCCACTCTGATCCGCTATCTCATTTCTGTCTAAAAAGTATTGGAAAGGAGGAGTCAACGCGACGGTTGAGTAGAAATATCATTCAACCCCATAAGGTGCGTGTGTGTTTGAATAGGTGCACGTAGACACATAATTTCACATAATACTATAATGAAAATGAAAGCATAAAATATCTAAAACTTACAAGATACTTAAATTCCTACTTTACTCATGAAATTAAACAATACTCCTACCTTGAAATGTTTTTAGGGAAAAAGAGAGGATATAGAAGGCTTTATAGGTATATATGGATGAAAATAGAAGGGCTTGTGTGTACATATATGTGGGTGGAAGATAGGCTATACATAAGAAGTGTTTTGGGTGTTGAGAGTAGAGTAAGTGAGGGGGTGTGTTTTTAGGCGGGATTTGTGTGTTTGTGGAAGAAAATAGAGAGAGTATAGTGTGTGTATGTGTGAGGACGTTTTTGGGGATGGGGAAGTGTGTGGGAGGTCCTATTTATAGTGGAGAATGAGGGTAGAAGGCAAGACTTGGGGACCAAGGTTTAATAAATGCAAATCTTTCCATTTAATGCAAATCTCCCAACTAGGCATAGAATTAAATGCCAAATTAAATAAAATCTTCCACCTCCCTCCTCTATTCTAGCCTTGGTGTAACCCTAATCCATGATTCATGAATCTAGATGAATGGAAGACCACACAAGTGCACAATTTCTAGAAGAAATTCATCTTATATTAGTGTAGGATATTTTAATAAAATATTAACACAAAATCAAATAAAATCAAATAAAATCTAATAAAATCTGATTTTGATTGTCCTCATCTTATAAAATCTGAAATCATATCTTTATTTTATTAAAAATTCGAATTTGTATTTATTATTTTTATAAAAACCAAAAATTAGGGTTTTAGGGCATAAAATTAGGGTTTTGGGCATAAAATCCGAAAATTCATAATTAATTTAGAAAAATTCCAAAATTATGAAATTTAATGTTTATAAATCTGAAATTATATGTATATTTCCAGAAATTAAAAATGTTTTAGTTATATTTTCGAAAATTGCAATTTAGGGCATAGAAAGTTCGAAAATTGACACTTTACCGTTCAAATTGTAAGTTAATCGCAAAAGCAGACGAAAATTTGAAAACAACAAGTAATAATAACATTTACAAGAAGCAAAAGATTTTAAATCAATTATTTAAATATTACAGATTACCGGGTCGTCACATCCTCCCCTCCTTAAAAGAATTTCGTCCTCGAAATTCAACTTTATTTTGTAAAAGAGTTGAGGGTATTTTTCCAAAAATATGCTTTCACAAAAGAGTTTAGAACCCAAAATATATTCCAATCAAATACAAAATTCAATAGATACACTAGAAGTTTTGTAGCAAAAGTCACACATACCAATACCATCTGCCAGGCGTCGGGACTCTAGAGGTGGCTCCTGTGGGCTCAAGAGGCGACTCCCGCACACGTAGCACTTTGCCCCGCAGGCTCAAAACATTCAAGAAGTAGTACTTGGCCTCATGGGCTCAAGACTTTCAAGACATATAGTACTTGGCCTCGTGGGCTCAAGACTTTCAATACATAGCACTTGGCCTCGTGGGCTCAAGACGTAACATTTGCTCTGCGGGCTCAAGCGGTGGCTCCCGTATGCGTAGCACTTTGCCCCACAGAGCACTTAGCTCCCAGTATTCCGGCTGGCAAGCGGCTCTGATACCATTTGTCACGACCCGGAAAAATACCCTTTTATTTATAAAATAAAATTGGATAGAAACGCGCAACGGTAATATTTTCATAGTTGTATAAATAATTATTTTCACATATAATTTGTACAAAATACAAAAGTCACAATTTTCAAAAGAATAGAAAAGTAACTATATCGTGTAAAAAGCTTCCAAATGCTTCCGCTGCGCCACTCTGATCCGCTATCTCATTTCTGTCTAAAAAGTATTGGAAAGGAGGAGTCAACGCGACGGTTGAGTAGAAATATCATTCAACCCCATAAGGTGCGTGTGTGTTTGAATAGGTGCACGTAGACACATAATTTCACATAATACTATAATGAAAATGAAAGCATAAAATATCTAAAACTTACAAGATACTTAAATTCCTACTTTACTCATGAAATTAAACAATACTCCTACCTTGAAATGTTTTTAGGGAAAAAGAGAGGATATAGAAGGCTTTATAGGTATATATGGATGAAAATAGAAGGGCTTGTGTGTACATATATGTGGGTGGAAGATAGGCTATACATAAGAAGTGTTTTGGGTGTTGAGAGTAGAGTAAGTGAGGGGGTGTGTTTTTAGGCGGGATTTGTGTGTTTGTGGAAGAAAATAGAGAGAGTATAGTGTGTGTATGTGTGAGGACGTTTTTGGGGATGGGGAAGTGTGTGGGAGGTCCTATTTATAGTGGAGAATGAGGGTAGAAGGCAAGACTTGGGGACCAAGGTTTAATAAATGCAAATCTTTCCATTTAATGCAAATCTCCCAACTAGGCATAGAATTAAATGCCAAATTAAATAAAATCTTCCACCTCCCTCCTCTATTCTAGCCTTGGTGTAACCCTAATCCATGATTCATGAATCTAGATGAATGGAAGACCACACAAGTGCACAATTTCTAGAAGAAATTCATCTTATATTAGTGTAGGATATTTTAATAAAATATTAACACAAAATCAAATAAAATCAAATAAAATCTAATAAAATCTGATTTTGATTGTCCTCATCTTATAAAATCTGAAATCATATCTTTATTTTATTAAAAATTCGAATTTGTATTTATTATTTTTATAAAAACCAAAAATTAGGGTTTTAGGGCATAAAATTAGGGTTTTTGGGCATAAAATCCGAAAATTCATAATTAATTTAGAAAAATTCCAAAATTATGAAATTTAATGTTTATAAATCTGAAATTATATGTATATTTTCCAGAAATTAAAAATGTTTTAGTTATATTTTCGAAAATTGCAATTTAGGGCATAGAAAGTTCGAAAATTGACACTTTACCGTTCAAATTGTAAGTTAATCGCAAAAGCAGACGAAAATTTGAAAACAACAAGTAATAATAACATTTACAAGAAGCAAAATATTTTAAATCAATTATTTAAATATTACAGATTACCGGGTCGTCACAGGTCCGGTCCTGACCGAACCGACTTGGCTCGAATTCACGGCTATTCGGCCCCATGGCTTCAAGGTTCACACCAGTTCGCGTTTCGGACATATATCTATGCACAGGTTCGCAATTTTAGCTCAATTTGAGCTGATTTCGACCCGTTTTCTAACCCCAATTTCCATTCATATCGTATCCCGAACCTGAACCCAAGTCCAAGCCCAAGCTCGCCCCGCCGTGCCGAGCTGGACGGAAGGCAACAGCACGCACGCGCTTGGGTTTAGTTCGATCTTTCTAACCCGTAGGTCCTCTCCCTATTACACACTTGTAAACCCCCAAGGGACCAACCCCTATTTGCCACTAACCACTTAAATACAAGATATTCTTGTATTATTTTTTCTATGCGGGACAACCACATTTCATACTCCATTTAGTTTCCTATCAAGCTCTCTTGTGCAATTAATTTTTCATTCACCTGAAAATTGATTTTAAGCAATTAAATACACTTTTCGTATCTACTCACAACATTGATTATGAATATTCAACTTGTTTTTCAAATTAACAAATTGAGATTTATGAAATCATTGGCTAAAGTTGGTCACTCGCCAACTTTTTAAAACTAATGTTCTAATAGTCCCCCACATGAATGAAAATTAATGCATACGCGACACAAGCAAACGCTATAATGAACTCAAGCAAAAAATTGCAACATCAGGATCGGTAGCTTGTGGCTTTGAACCTTTCGTAGAGAAATAATATCGAATTTTCTTAGCTAGTCAGCAAACGCGATAATTTGAACTGTCCAGTTGTTTGAGTAAACCAAGGAAATAGCATTCTCACAACAACTTTTCTAACACCTTCTGATTCTCATAGTTATACCCGTTTTGGACATGGGCCATATCTTGGATTCATAACTGTTTACCATTTTAAGCGGTCACACTTTACACTTACATATGTGATTTCCTAGTTAAGAGTATCCTACCATAATCCACCTACTAAAGGTATATGAATCATTAAAAGTTTTAGCTTAACCTCTCACCCTATTTGCAGGACACACTTACATGTCATAGGAATAGGCAGTAAGTGCTTCTCTGAACCTTGGTAACTTAGTTGTCCTATTGAACCAAAATCTTGGGATCTCCAGTCAAGATGGTTGGGTTACCGCTACTCAGATCCTTAATTAGCGGGTTTTAATCTCATTCCCCTCTACAAGCAGTATACTTCATCTCTAGGAGGGTTTTCATTAACGGTTTCGCTAGATTCTCCTTTGATCTTACATAATTAAGAGAAGTAATTCTATTAAAGATCAACTGCCTAATGGTATTATGTCTTCAACAAATCTGTCGAGACTTAACATTATACATGCCCCTCTGTGCCATTCCTGTAGCTGCTTGGCTATCACAGTGTATAGTTGTAGCAGGCAATGGTTTTGGCCAACTTGGAATATCCTCTAAAAAGTTTCTCAGCCATTCAACTTCGTCTCCAGCTTTATCTAAAGCTATAAACTCTAATTATATTGTGGATCTAGCTATACAGGCTTGTTTTGAGGATTTTCAAGACATTGCTGCTCCACTTAATGTAAACACATATCCACTGGGGGGCTTGGTATCTTTCGTATTAGATATCCAATTGTCATCATTCTATCCTTCTAATACAATTGGATATCTTGTATAATGTAATCCATAGTTCATTGTGTGTTTAAGATATTTAAGCACTCTAGTTAGCGCTTTCCAATGTTCATTACTTGGACTACTCATAAACCTACTTAGTTTATTCACTGAGTATGATATATCCGGACGAGTGCAATTCATGATATACATCAAACTACCTATTATCTGAGCATATTTTAGCTGTGCCATGGGTTCACCGTGATTTTTACTTAGATGTACACTTAAATCCACGGGTGTTTTAACTGGTGTACTATCATACGTATTAAACTTCCTAAGTACTTTTTCAACATAATGTGCTTGTAACAATGCTAGTCCATCAGACATCTTAAGGATTTCATTCGCAATATGACATCTGCAACACTCATATCCTTTATATCAAAATGCTTAGTCAACATTTTCTTAGTATTCATGATAATTTCATGATTACTTCCCATAATCGGCATGTCATCTACGTAGAGACATAGTACTTTTAATATATACACACTTATCACACTCATTAATTCTAAAGCCATTTGACAACATTGTTTTGTCAAACTTTATGTGCCGTTGTTTCGGAGCTTGTTTAAGCCCATACAACGACTTAACGAGCCTGCACACTTTATTCTCTTGTCCTGGAGCAACAAATCCTTGTGGCTACTCCATATAAATCTCCTCTTCTAACTCACCATTCAAAAGGTAGTTTTAACATCCAGTTGATGTATCTCAAGGTTATGCAAAGCTGCAATAACAATGAGAACTCTTATGGATGTTATTCTAGTCACAGGCGAGTCAGTATCAGATAAGTCAAGGCCTTTCTTTTGTTTAAACCCTTTGGCAATTAATCTGTCATTATACTTATCAATAGTTCCATTCGCTTTATACTTTCTCTTGAGAATCCATTTACATCCCAACGGTTTAGTACTAGTTGGGAGGTCTACTAATTCCCAAGTATGATTATGCATGATGGAATCTATTTCACTATTTATGGCTTCTTGCAACAATGGCGCATCTAGACTGGACAATACTTCTTTAATGGTTCTAGACTCATCATTTAACATATAAGTTAGGAAGCCCGGACCAAAACTCTTAGCTTTTCTTGCTCGTTTGCTATGTCTTGGCTCCTCATCTTCTTGTTGATTATCAATTGTAGTATATAAGTTCTTTTATTTGAACTTTCTGCCCTAGAAACCTGATCTTTCCTTTCTTTATACGGAAAGATGTCTTCAAAGAACACAGTATTCCTTGACTCGATAATTGTGTTTTCAGTTATTTCAGGAATTGCTGACTTGTGTACCAGGAAATGATATGCTCTACTATTATGTGCATATCCTATAAATATACAATCAACCATTTTTGGTCCTATTTTCACTTGTTTAAGATTAGGCACTTCTACCTTAGCAAAACACCCCCACATTTTACAATATTTATAAGAAGGTCTATGTCCTTTCCATAACTCATATTGAGATTCCTTTGTACTCTTGTGTGGTATTTTGTTAAGAATATGATTGGCCGAAAGGATGGCTTCCCCCGACAAATTCGATGGTAGCCCAAAACTTATTAACAAAACGTTCATCATCTCTTTAAGAGTACGGTTCTTTCGTTCTACAACGCCATTAGGTTGTGGCAAATATGGTGCTGTAGTTTGATGAATAATTCCATTTTCAGAGCAAAACTCTTCAAATGGAGCTCCGTATTCTCCATCTCTATCACTACGAATTATTCTAATTCACTTGCTAAGTTGATTTTCAACCTCATTCTTGTAATTTTTAGATACCTCTAGGGCCTCATCTTTGCTTCTTATCAAAAATATATAAAAAAAACTTGCACAATCATCAATAAAAATAATGAAATACTTTTTCCCACCTCTAGTTTGCACAAACTTTAAATCACAAATGTCGTTGTGAAAAAACTCTAGAGGTTCAGTGTTTTTTTCAATTGAATGAAAGGTGTTTTGGCTAGTTTAGCCTCATCACAAATTTCACACATTTTATTTGAATCAACATTAAATGAAGACAATAATTTCAAACTCGCAAGTCTTCTCAAAATGTTAAAATTAACATGTCTTAGTCTAACATGCCACAAATTAGAACACTCAGACAAATAAGCAGAAATAGCTATTTTATTATCATCAAAGTTGCACAATATAGTTATTACATTCATTTTGAATAGCCAATTAGCTAGGTAACCTTTTCGTATAAACAGACCATTATTTGTTAATACAACTTTGTCCAACTAAACGCTAGCCTAAACCTTACTTTTACAAGCGATGAACCAGAAACTAGATTTTTTCTAATATCCAAAATATGTACCACATCAACCAAGGTCAGATCCTGGCCTGATGTCATCTTCAGAACCACTTTGCCCAAATCGATGACTAGGGAAGGTGCTGAGTTGCCTACAAATAGCTTGCGTCCACTGATCGAAGTATAAGTAAAAAATAGTTCTTTATCCGAACAAATGTGGGGCGTAGCTCCGGCGTCAACCTACCATTATCTCGGGTTATCAACTAGGTTTGCCTCGAAGACCATTGCTGAGAGGTTCAACTCAGATATATTGATTAACACGCTATTGACCTCAATTATGTTGGCTTGGTCCTTTTTCCCTTTGCCTTTCTTTGGGCCTTGCAGTCCTTGGCCATATGGTTTGACTTACCACAATTAAAGCAACTCCCTTTGAATTTTTTTGGATAAACATTAATCATAAATATACTTATTTAAATTCATATAAAAAGTATTTGAATTTCATACATGACAAAATAGAATTAAATGAGACTATCCATATATACACTTACTTGGATTACTTGGTTCTTTAAAATTTTACTTTACTTTCATATTTTGTTTCTTAATATTAACATAAAAATCTAAATAAGATAGCTTTTTCTAGACTTTTTCTGCAACCTATTTCCTAGCTAACACACTGTATTTTAATGTCCAGTTTAATATTGATCGTCATTTTTGATTATACAATTCTATAATCTTAAACTTTCCAACTACCTTTTGTTTTAATCTTTTTCGTAAGCTTCTATCTGTGAGGCTTTGTGGATTTTCAACTTCCCACCATGAAATATTTATTATTATTATTTTTAAAATGAAAACCTATAAATAATTTGAATATTTTGGCGTCTTTATACCTTTCAAATCATTAAATATCTATCTATATCTATTATATATAACGGAATATTTAGTCTAAATTTATGACAATTGTCGCCATAGTTTCACGAAAAATGTCTACAACATATTCATTTTTCCTGTATGTCAATTAATCCGATATATTTATTATTAATTAATTAGTCATTTAGTATAATTTTGAATTATGGGATGAGTATATTATTTAACCATTTAAGGTGAAGTCGCAAGCTCATTCTCAGTATTACATAGATATTTTAAATTACTTATTATAAATTAAGTGAAATGATTCGATCCTATGAAATTTTATATTTCAAAAATATGAAATATAATTGAATTTAAAATTTAAATAAATATTTTCATTACTTATCATTTTAAATTACACATAATAGTTATAAAGAACATTCAAAGTATCTAACGCGCTTATATCTATATTTTCTATTATATATAACTAAATAATTAGTCTAAATTTATGATAAGTGTCAGCATAGTTTCACAAGTGTTAGCAACATGTTCATGTTGCCTAAATGTCAATTAATTAGACATACTTATTATTAATTAATCAGTCATTTAGTACAATTTTGAATTATGGAAAGAGTGTATATTTAACCATTTAAGGTCAAATCACAGGCTCATTACAAGTATTACTTAACTATTGTAAATTACTTGCTATAAATTAAGTGAAATTTTTGAATCTTATGAAATTTTATATTTAAAAAATATAAAATATATTTGAATTTGAAATTAAATCAATATTTTCATTACTTATCAATTCAAATTATTCATCATAGTCATAAAAAATATTTAAAATATCTAGAGAACTTACATATTGGAATAGAAGAAATAAATTAGATAATATATTTCCTATACTAATTTGAAATTTTATAAAACAAACAAAATATTAACAAAGTTTAACTATTAGTCAAACTTATTATTGATTAGAAATAAATGATTAGTAAAGAAACTAACAAGAAACTATGAAAGAATAAAATATTAGAAAGTAAAATATTAACGGAAGACATATTAAAAAGAATATAAATTAATATATAATTATACCCATAAAATAATTAATATATAAGTAGGACAAGAATAAAACCATATAGAGATTTACAATTGCTTGATAACATTGATTGGATTAATCATATTTGGAAAGTTTGAGATGGTGCATTAATTATTTTGAATTATGGTTTAATTATAATGGAATTGAGGGTTCAATTTTTTTTTTAACATTATGTAAGGATAAAAGCATAGGTAGTTGGATATGTTGTCGATGATTTTTGGTTATGATGTCAATGGCATGAAACAAAATATCGGAGTTTATTTTATAAATTAAAGGAAATCAAGAAAAATTGTATTAGTATAATAATAATAATAATAATAATAATAATAATAATAATAATAATAATAATAATAAGAAGAAGAAGAAGAAGAAGAAGAAGAAGAAAGAAAGAAAGGAAGAAAGAAAGAAAGCAAGGAAGATTAAAGAAAATATCCATAATAATAATTTGTATTATTATTATTATTATTAAAATAGTCATTATTATCATTATTTATATATTTATTTTTTTATCAGAAAGAAAATGTTTAATTCACCATTTTTTTTTCTGGGTTTGATAAGTTGCAATTCATAGATTTTTGCCTAATTTTTTATCATTTGTTTTATATAAATGATAATTCAATTATTATATGAAGGAGATGTAAATTAATTAGCCATGCTTGTCCTTGCCTGGCTTTTCACTATTTAATTTGTCAATTAATTAGTCATTTGAATATATATGATTAGGCTAAAATTCTAAAACTCAAAACATGAGTATTTGGTCTCTTTATGTGTAAAACTATAAGTGGAACAACACAGTCGTGTAATTGCCTTTTGGCATTTACGGTGATGTGTACTTAACTGCGTATACTTAAGAAATTAGATTAATGACATTCAATAACCTTTTTTAAATGACGCTTCGATATTGGGGCTAAGTGTCATTCACTGGAAATGACACATCTTCTGTCTATATTTGTTATCTAAGGTCTTAATATGGGCAATATTGTTTATCTCATATCTGCATAAAGTATTAACTAAAAGTATTGAGATTTTTACCAAACAACTATCAACGACGACTATCAAGTTTGATATCATTGAGAATGTTCATTAAAAAAAATTAATTAGAGGCTAAAATAATTGAAAGTATGTGTGTACAATGTCCCTGAGTATCAAAAACATAATGACATTTATAGTACAGAGATTGTGCTCCAAGACAAGAGTATTTTATGTTTGTTATTCTTCATAAATTATGTCCGACGTTTCTTTCATTTTATCTTTTGTAACTGCATTCAACAAATGTTATAAAAAATCCTCAATTCTAATTCCATAAGTTGTATTGTTCACCAAAAGAAATTCCTCAGTTGTATTATAGTTTCTTTGTTATTGTCATGAACAAAGAAGTGATATTTTGACTTAATAATTGAGTCATTATACATAATTTTTGTTTATTATTGGTTTGCTCCTAAATTCCGTTATGTTTCCAATTTCGTGAAAGTTTAAAATTATTTCTAATGCAACTATTTTATTTATTGAATTTTAATTATTATTTTATCTAATAACCCATCATCGAATTCACCATGTTGATTGGTACGGGTGTAATACTAATTTATTCTATATTGTATATTAGATTTTTCTCCATTTCATTGGGTCATGTTCTCTATGTGTGTGTCTGTGTTTTTTTTCTTTTTTAATATTCTAATTTTTACATTAACCTTTTATTTTTACTATATAATCATAGTTATATTCATGCTAATGTAATTTTAAAAATCTATGCATAGCACAGGGGTTAATACTTCTTTTTTGATACAATCAACTCGAGACATCCTATAAATGTTAATCGGAATGCCATACACGCACACACACAAACACACACACACACACACACACACACACTCTCATTCGAAGGATAACGAAAGAGGACAAAAGAGATCAAACTCAAAATCTCAATGGTACTGATTCAAACCCATACCATTGGACTATAATCCTAATAGCACACAGGGTTAATACTAGTTAAATAATGTAGAAGAAATATAGTTCAGTGAGATTGTATGATTACTATCAATTCCTGAACTTCAAAAAAAATTTAAATTTCCGTGAAAGTTTGACATTTTAAGTCTTAAACTTTGGTCATATATAGACGTTCCTATATATAAAATGTCAAGTAAATTTATTAAAACATTTAATAACAGATTGTAAAATTAAAAAAAAAAACATATACTAACTCAAAACAAATTTATTAATTTGCAGTAGGGAAATCATAATCCAATTTTGTAAAGGATATATTATGAGGAAAGGAATACAAACTTCATGTATTATTAAAAAAGTATTTATCTTAGAATGGAACGAAAACTTCCAAAATCTTTAATATGGAGCTAGCCTTAAAATAATAAAACAATTATAGAACAATATCGTTTCATCCAAAATTCTATCATTATATTCTTAAGAAAGTGTGCATGTATCAAATTTTGAATATTTCATAACTAAATTAATATTATTACTTTATAAATTGCTTTAGTTGAAATTTATATATTTTTAGATAATCCAAGTCACCACAACTTATGTTTTATCATCTTGTGATACTAAATCAAAGTTAAAAAATTTATTTTCATCATTCTTATTTTCTTCAAATTGTAAACTATTTTCGCTATTGATTACACATGAAAGATTACCAATTATTAGAACTTTTTAATACTAGAAATTTCACAACTTAAAAATAAAACGTCTCCATAATATTTTCAAATATGGATCTTATATTAATGATTTTTTAACCCAAATAATACTAACAATATATTTTATATTCAATCGTCATTAATTCTTCAATTGAATTTAACTACTATAAATTTAATTTAAAATTTTATGGTCAAGCTATCTTATTAAATGGTTGAGATCACCACAAATCACAATTTGGTGTTGACGAATATAACATTCAAATTTATTTTATTTTTAATATTCACGTATAATATAATCCAATAAATAATTAAGAATTTGGAGAAGACATTGAATACCAAAATAAGCACAAAGTTTAAATTTGAAGAACATTGTTCCAAATAATCTATATATCTTTAGTCCCGTTCCAAGACATGGAAAATATATATCTTTATGTATGTATTTTCATAAAATTTTAATTAAAAATAATTTGATAAAAAATTAGATTTTTTATAATATAAATAGATAAATAAATATATTAAAAAATTTGATAATAATAGAATATGCTCATTATTAATTTTGGTAGAATTAAGTTGATCGAGGCAGTTTTTAAAAAATTATGCAGAATCAAAAATTTTAATTACTATTTAAGTACATGATAAATATTGCTATAAAAAACGTATATGATAAATATTGTAAATAAAATATTATTTTTGTTATTTTAGTTGAATTAGATTTTAATCCTTCTTATTTTAAATACTTGATAATTGTTGGATTTTTTTTTTGAATAAACATGAATCATAAATATACGTATTTAAAGTCATATAAGAAGTATTTGAATTTCATACATGGCAAAATAGAATTAAATGAGATTATCTATATAGACACTTACTTGAATAGTTTCAAGGTTTCTAAATTACTTATTATCAGGTATTTATGTATACCTACATCTTTTAAGAGGACAAATGCTACCTTTTATAGTTTTGCGGGGATAAATGGTACTTTAATAATAGTTCAGGGGTAGGAATTGTCTTTAACCCGAATTGTATTTATCCCTAGTTGATGTAGAGGTTGATTGTATTTATCCCTAGTTGATGCAGAGGTTCCATCAGTAACTCCTAGCATTATTAGGTTTGCCATTAATTCACGTCTGACAGATGTATCAGCCAAGCTCAAGGCGAGATCCAGACCCGCGGTGCCATCGGGAGATGAACTAGATATTCCTGTGCCACACACCAACTGAAATTAACAGTGTTATAACATTTCTAATGAATGGGGCAAAAATGTGTCCTTTTTTCTTTCTTGTACAAATTGATAACTACGTGGTACTTGTAAGCAATTATTACTGCTATATAACCATGTCATATACATACTTATATATATATATATATATATGTTTAAAACATATTCTCATTTCTAAGACCTTAAAATTTACTTACTTGTTGAAAGGTTCTATACATCCACCGTTATGTTAAAATTACAATGCTTGCCAAGTTCAAACTAATTATCAAAAAAACCATGAGTAGTACTCAATCTAAAACTTGCTCCATAATCCTCAGAGAGCATATATATATATATATATATATATATATGAGAATTGGACAACCACGAATATCACAAATAAGTTTCTTCTTGCAAAAACTCACCCAATTTCGCTCCCTCTTCTCAACATTCTCATTAAGAAGAACTCCCATAGGCTCAACGCTCTGTTCTAAAGAACTTTTGCCTAATCATAACAACTTGAGACCTGGTTATTTGTCCCAAATTAAGCATGGCTCAATGACTACCCCTCATTGGTGCTATTATTTGTGTTGTACACCTTGGCAACCACCAATGGTCCCATAATTTTGGCTCATGCACGTAATCTGTTGGAAATAAATTTGGCAAGGCTTCCTTTACCAAAATTGCCAAAATTTTGATTCTATATAAATTTCTAAAAACTGTCATGCCTTAATTATACCAAAATTAATATTGAAACTGAATAAATTCTATTATTACACTAAATATATTTATTTATCGATTAATGTTATAAAAAAGGTTAATTTATTTTTTTTTATAATAAAAATTTATGAAAAGAACATAAAAATATGTATTTACCGTGCCTTGGCACGGGACTAATGCTGGTAAGATGATGATGCAAAATTTATGATAACTTTTTATCATCGATACATAACATGAATTTTCCAAAATTAAGATTTATGGAAAATGTTCTTTTCCATTGTATTTTTTCCAAAAAAAAAAAAAACAAAAGTTAAAATATGGATATGTTTGTACCATAATAGAATAAGAAAATTATTTGATATACGAATAATAAACCAATACTGTTTTTATTTTTTATGATTTAAAATTTTAATTTTAAAACTTATTTGAAAATTTTAAATGAGACAAAATTACGTCAACTTAGTTATACATAAAATATATTGATATAAGTAATTGCAAAGTTTGTCATGGAAGCACTCAAGGGTTAGGATTGAACTGACATTTGTCTCTAAGACTTTTTTCATTAAATACATTTAAAATGTGCATACATTTCGACTATTAGGTATATGGATGGGATTCAAATTAATACCCGATTCATATAAGAATATTTTTACAGGGGTTATGTAGCACATATAGATAAAGGAGAAGTGTCAAATCTGATATTGTTTTCGAGGAAAATTTTCATTAATTTTTTTTCCTTTTTTTAAAAAAAAACCTTTTTGTAATTCCTTCTCCTGTTTAAGGTTTTATTTGAAAATTTTCAAAACTCAGTACTCATTTTTGTCCTTATTTTGAGAAACTAACTAAAGCCTTATAACCAATTAAGTTGACATTGCATTACGTGAACATGTTTCCTCTACTGGTTTTCCAATGTAAGGTACATAGTATTTTTTGAATACTATGGAACTAGTGATATTATGGCACTTATGCAACAGATGAATCTGTTTGAATCGGGTGATTTTATTCGGAAGTTTTGGATTTGAAGTCTAACAAAATAATAATACAATGCACTAGAAAATTTAAATTTCATAATATATTTGGCAGTAGCTTATAAATATTACCTTAAATGCATATTTTTATTCAAATTAATTTTCATTTTACGAACCTTTGAAAGTCTAGTGTAACTCATTTTCTTAACTACCAATTATCAGTTAGTCTAGTAGGATGAGGCGATAAATCCTTTAAACAACGTCCAACGTTCGAATCTTAGAGCTGTGAATGGAGCAATTAGGTTGAAAGGGCCATCCTCATATTGGGTTTTTGTAGTATCTAAATTCTGATTAGCCGGCCAGTACTGGATCGGAATTGAGTGGCTAAGACAAAGAAGAAAAATTTCTTAACTGACAAGAAAAATGGAAGTACTATTTGGCTTTTCAAAACTTAGGCTTTTAATTAAATCTTTTTGTTTCCCTTAACTATTTGTATTTAATGAACTTATCTAAAGTTAAGATCAGAAAGTTTTCCAACTGCAATCTATATTAATTTAAACTATTCAGTCTAACACCAATGGGAAATATGTATAACAATTTTGAACTTAATTAAGAATGGAGAAGTTCAAAATATGCATAAAATTAGAGAAAGTATAATTTAATTAGAAATTAATAGCATACACAAATAGGAAATTCTAAATTTCACTCAAGTAAGTATATCAAAATAACAAAGGAAAAGGAAATCGCAGAGGATCCCATGGCCTGATGGTAAGGAGGAGGCCCATTGACGATAGAGGTTAGGGGTTTGATAACAACATATGTGAGCCTTATTTTACTATATAGGAGTTTGTTCCTTTGTATTATTTGATAGTTCTTTGATTTCGATTATAAGATGTAGTGATTATGAATGTATTAGTTATGTTTGATTTGAATAATTAATGTAATTCTTTGAAATGTATTCTACCTATCTCAAAAACAAAGGAAAAGGAAATCCAAGAGAGGGTACTAAAGCCCATTTTTTCAGTTAACTTGAAGTTATTTGCTTGGATTTTAAGTTCTTACAAGAATATGGTAGATATCTATTATCAAATTAATCCAAGGTTATAGTTCCTCGGACTAGACTAACGAATTGAGCCACTATAAATGCAAAGACAAACCAATTATTCTTGATGGGCCAAATCTCCACCCAAACGGGCCCAAACACTTCAAGAATGGGTACAACAAACACAGCATATTTGAACGCTATCAATTGCTCGAAAGTATAGGATATGTTTGGTGTTATTTTGGTGATTTAGGAAGTATTTTGGGGGAATATATTTCTATGGTGATTTGGGAGAATGTGAAAAAAAAAAAAAAGTATTTTTGGTTTTATTTTGGGAGAGAGAGAAATTTTACTGTAAATTTTTTTGATGTGAGTTTTTGTTTGGTTAGTGAGGTCACAATTTTATTTTTTTTTATGATTATATGTTATAATTATAGTGGTATAACAATTAAAAAATATATATTTATATTAAAATAATGAGTGATATATAGATGTATATTTTTATTAATATGATAATTTGAAATAATTATAATTTTCTCATAATATTTTGGAAAAAAAAAACGGGGTTTGAAATTCGGTTGAATGTGGTTATATTATTTTATTTTGTGTATTTATTCTAACGTGAAAATAAGAATATAGTTGAATGTATAGTACAAAAAATATTGAAAGTATGAATTGAAAATAATATTTATACCCAATGAATCCAACAAATATGCTTGCATTTATGTGAATATTGCTCATAGCTAAAGTGCGCGATACGGATTTGAGCAGGGCACAAGCAAACTAAATTGAGTGTAGAGACAAACGCGATAGTGGATTTCATCATAAATGGAACGTGACCATTTGGGCCATAGACCCAAGTTGGGCTGAAATAAATAATTAATAAGATGTTTGGATAAGGAGGCATCCACTGAAATGAATCTTATCTAGATATATAGAAGATTTGTATCACATTATTGTAAATTATAAAAGTTGTGGAAATACAATTTGTAATTTTCTCAATTAAGAAGTTGAAAAAGATTAAAATATGACTTTTGGCAATGTATTTTTCTAGGACTTTATGTAGTTTAAATTTTGTAAAAAAAAATAGACAATGAGATTAAGGATTGTTATTTTAAATGCAAAAGTTGCCAAAACGCACATCATTGCTATAGCCTTTGTCTGAAGAAAAGCAAAGATGGCAATGAGGAGTCCAACTTTTCAAAAAAACAAAAAAGAAATGAAAGCGAACAATTATTTTCCTGCTCTAATGAAGAAAAAGAATATAAAAATGCGTGGCACGCTATTACTAGTTGCAACAACCATATGACTGGAAATTGAAGAATATTTGTGGAGTTGGATACTGCACCTCCCATGTAAAACTTAGAAATGGAAAAATTCAAGATGCAAAAAGACAAAGATTGCATTGCTACCCATACAAAGGGAGGTAATCAAAAGTTCGTTAGTGTGTTCTATATATTCTAAATCTTACTCAAAACTTATTGAATGTTGGACGATCCTTGCAAAAAGGAATAATACTCTAGTAAAAATGCTAAATTTTCAACAAGAAAAATACTACTCTAGTACCTAAAATTCAAAAGACACCAAGCAAAGTCTTTTCCTTTTATCATGCCTATGCAAGGAAAAGGGGCCCGTAATGGCAAAATCATTGATCTATTTTACTTATGGCACTTGAGAGATGGACATTACACAAGAAAAGGATGCAATTACTCAAAAGAAAAAAAAAAATTGATCGCTGGTCGTCCACTATTAAAAGAAAATGCCAACCTTGTGAAGTATGCATTCACGGTAAGATGTATAGACTACATTTCCTAAAACCACTTGGAGAGCCACCACCCCCTTGAATCTGTGGATGCCAATATTTTTAGTCCTACAATGACTCCACCACTTTGTAACAAAAGATTTTTTATTCTTTTTGTTGATGATTTTACAAGACTGGTGTTGTTGTAGTTTGCTATCTATATTATTAAAGTGCGAGTAACTCATAAGTGGTTTATGTTTCTTCCTTTTTGTTTGTGAAGACTAAAATAACCCTTTATAAAATACAATATGAAAATATTTTGTGGGGATCTTTTTGGTGATTAATTATTATTATAAAACTAAGAAACTCAAGAATTTTACTCTTAATTTAACTATTAAAATTAATTAAACCCATTCAGAAACTAAGAAATTCAATGATTACTTTTATTTGAACTCTTAAAATTAATTAAACCCATTAAAGATAGTTCAGGGTGATACAATGTTCTTTGAAATCTTTTCGGTAATAAAATTGAAAAGCTTAAGAATTTTAATTTTAATTGAACTCTTATAGTGTGTGCGGCAAATGAAAGAAAATAGAGAGAAAAGAAAATGAGAGGGAAGAAACTGAAAGGTAAGAAAATTAGTGGATTTTAATTTTTCACATATTTGTTTGGATGAAAGGAAAATGGATGGAAAGAAAACGAAAAAAATAGCTGTAGTCTTCTCCTTTCATTTTCTGCCCAATATTGGGAGAAGAAAAATAATTTCTTTCCTCTCATTTTCCTTCCCTCTGCTTTCCTTCCTCTCATTTTCCTCCCTACCAAGTAAACTCTTAATGCTAAAACTTTAATACACCATACACCAAGAGTTTTTGCTTTTAATAATTGTTCTGGAATAGAACCCAAAATTCCAGAGGTTGCTCAATTTTCGTTTCTCCTAGGAAAAGATCTAAGGTAGTCCTAAAACATTAATACACCATACACCATCAATTTGCTTTCCGTTTTTTGGCCTCGTAGTTGTACAATGCCCTGTTGAAGTCGTTCAGTTATTAATATTCTCATAGCACCACTTCATTTCAAGACTCTTAGTAAAAATATAACTCTTCAATTGTTCATGTTTCACAAGTTTAGTGCTCACAGAATTGAGTGGCCAATACTTATATGAAACATCTATTGATCGAGCCTGTATACAATGTGTGTAATATTTAATATTTCTAGAATGCATCACATTTTCCTTTACATCATAGAGATATAGGAATATGCTTTATCATCAATTGATTTATTAGTATTTTGTTATTAAGCCATTAATTTTGAAGATCACGTCAAATAAAATTATTTTTTTGTAGTTGAGAGTTTTCATAGTGCCTAATATGAAGCAAACAATAATAATAATGTCGTGATGCATCAACAAGCTTTAGCTTTGTAATATATATGATTGTGATGGTAATGTATAATTATATAATTTTTTACTCAAAGCTTAATATTGTTTATGTAATATATCTAGATGCATCCTCAAAGTGAGAATTAGACATGACAAGAAAAAAGGAAAAAAAGGAAAAAAAAAAAGAAAAAAAATTGATAGTCTAAGTATGAGGGAGAGGCAAAACTATATTGAAAAAGTCAAGAAACGTAAGAAAATAAGAAATGCAATTAAGCCAATAGTTGAAAGGAAGAGTGCTTGATATCAAAACTTTAGTGAGGAAAAAGAGTATATTCAATATGTTATTGAATTGCAAAAGCAAATGAAGAGTGTTGCATCTGCATCCACTGTAAACTAGAATACAAGATAACTAGTTTCCCAAATTTAATTTCCAGTAAACAAAATGCACAAGTCACAGGGCTTCTTAGAGTTCAAATGATTCTATATGAATGGATAAGTTAATTAAATATGTGACGACCCGGTAAACCACATTATTTTAAATTTGGAATTAAGAAGTATGTTTACTATTTTATGAGTCCTTTTATTGTGAATATATGTGCATTGCATTATATGCATTTATTAAAAATGTGACTTGTTCTTTGTGAAATTAAAACCTACGTATTTGTCCTCAATTTTTTTGAAAACTACCCACAAAACTAAACTGTCGGTTTTAATTTTATTATTGGTACAATTGTTTCCATATCATGAAATTTAATTTTCATTTTCCTCCCTAATTTCGAAATTAATAATAAAAATTATTTTAGAAACTATACATTTACCAGAATTAATTATTTACTTCACAATTTTAACATTTTTGAAATAATGTTATCAAATATATATATATATATAAATCCGAAAATACACATGAAAATAATACATATAATTAGTTAAATATATATTCTATTAGTGTAATTACCTATTTATGTCACTTTCATGTAAAATGTGGTAAAAAAGAAAAAGACTACTTGTACATTTTAACACTTAGTATTTCACCTAACAAAATGCGTATTAATCTTTACCATTCATATATAATTGTATATGTTGCTATCTCTCCTACCATTATATATATGTGTATATATATATATATTTAAGGAAAATAATTACCTAAAATCATTAAGCTTCCTAAATTATTTTCTTATTTATAAAAATTTATAAATTTACTTTCTTTACCAATAATATTTTTTCAAAAATGTATTTTATTCCTTAATAATTAATAGTTACATATCCTAGACTAATAATTCTTGGAAAAATATAATTTTCAAGGATTAGAATTTAATTTCTTTAATATTCGAATTTTGTTCAAAATAAAGCATAAATTCCCCATAAATTAATAGAATTTCAAATAAAATTATAAATTTCAAATTTTATAAATACCATAAATATTTCCTAAACATTACATGTGTGATTTTTGAATTTTAATGAATTAAAACCTGATTTTCGGATTTTAATTAAAGGCAAAATATAAATTCTAGATTTTATCCTATTTTAGGATATTTATGCTAGAAAAATCTTCTCTAATATACCATAAATAAATATTGTTGCATGGTTCATATTTATGTAGCTTGTGAATCATATACTAGCATGCACACCAAGCCTAAATTAGATCCCCCACTTGGAAGAATTCATTTAATGAATTCTCTTAGGTGTAAAATGGCATTAATGAAGAAAATGACCTTAAGAATAAACTAATTCATTCTTCCTCTCATTAATATAAACAAGACCAAAATCCCACCTTCTCTCCCCCTAGAAAAACCGGCCACAACACACACTTCTAAATTTTCTCCCAAAACACCCTAATTTCCTACTCTTTTTACCCCACACTTCACTACACCCAAAAAGAAAGAGAAAGAAGGTAGAAACGTTGTTCAATCTCATAAGTAGAGAGTTATTAGGATACCTTGAGTAAAAGTTCTTGCTTAGACATGCTTCAATGCTCATGAGTAAAAGTTCTTGCTAAAAGCATGCTTCAATGCTCAAGAGTAAAAGTTCTTGTCAAGCTTGCTCCAATACTCATGGTTTCGTAGCTTATCTATTTGATTTTAGTATGAATTTACTTGTTATATTATGTGCTTTATGTGCAAGTTGTCTTTTGAATGATAAAGTATGTGTTGGTTCCCTGAGTTCAAGAGGTTATGCTAGTTTCTTTGATTTCAAGGATTTAGGTTAGTTCAAAGTTACTACTTCTTTTATGCTTGAAATGAAGCCATGAAAAATAGTCCTCTTTACCTAGCATATTTTTAGTTGTAACTATGTGTTAGCATGTGAACTTGTAAGAATTATGTAGCTTCTATGAAGTGCTATGTGATCCTTATATGACTGGTTGTTCATAAAAATATACTATACTACTAATTTTGTGTTAATATAGTATATTTGAAATTATGTTCATATTATTTGGTAAAATAATATGTTTCTAGGAAAAGTATGAGTTTTGAAAAGATATAGTATTTTCATAAAAATATATTTCTTAAAGTTACCAAACTATATTCTTGATATTTGTATATATATATATATATATCCTACGTATATATAGTTATATAATTATATAGATATATATATATATAATATGTACATATATATATAATCATGTTGGGATAGTTGATATTATATAGATATATATACATGCTGTACGTATATGTACATAAATATCTTTATGGGTAATTATATGGTTAATCTAGATTTATGGTCTAAGTATATGTTTAGTCTAAATTTCTATTTTAATTATATATTTAGTCTATATATATATAAGTTATTCATATATTGATGTTTACTTATAGTTTTAGTCAACATATATATATAGGTATATATATTTATGTGATGCCGTGTACATATATATATATATATATATACATGCTATTATATTTTGATTATATTTTGGTTTAACTTTCATACTTGATATATATCTATATATATAGTTTATGAAATATTATCTTCTATTAATTTCATTTTATATTGATGATATTCTTTTCTAAGATGTTGGAATAATATGTTGAAATATGGAAGCAAGACTTCCAAGAGTATGCTATGTGTATAAATTGTGAATGTGAAACGGGCCTGAAATATATCGGAGTGGTTTGGGTGAGTTCCGCTGGGACATACCAATGGGGTAGCCGGTTGTAAGAGTTCTCACTCCCTCCATCTCCTAATCCCCTCCGGGTAGACAGAGAGATCTACTCAAAAGAGAGGGTCGTAGGAAAATTTGGCGTAACACCTGGGGTACGACCATTGGAGGATAAGGCAGGCGGGAGTAATGTGCTGGTTGTAAAATTCGGCTGGGGTAGTCATAAGGGTCACTGTTAGGTAACGAGAAAGGTTTGAAATGAGAAAACTATGTCAATGTGCAAAGTGAAAATATGTGTTTATGTGCAAAGCACACATGATCACCTTATGTGGTTAAGTAACGTTTTTACTCAACTATATGTTGAATGTGCTCACCTGATATGTTTTAGATGAACCCGAGGATAGCTTCAACGGGATTGAAGAGAAAGAACAATTTGAAGTTTTTTATTAAGAGAGCTGTTATGTTTTCGCTGCAAGCTTGTCGTTTTGCGTATTCGGTCTTATGTAGGTTGTAACTAAATAATTAACCGTGTTGTACTCATGATATAAATTTGATTTTTTTTCTAAAACTATTGTAAATAAACTAGAGGTGAACTCATACTAGAGGATTCTAGAGTTGAATTCATACTAAAGGATTCTAGAAGATTGTAAGATTATCCTTCAATGGATGATGTTCAACTTCATATTTCAAAAGATGTTAAATTAGATCAGAAAGTGTGTAACTCTCCAACAACCGATCAAGTTGCCGCTATATAGGTTGAAGGAAATAATGTTAATGCATCATATGAGCAGGATATTGCAGTCAATGAACATTCAGGACACTGACATAGAAAAATATTATTATGGATGTTATGGCCTATTGCAATATCGACTTCAATGTTCAAGAGGTGAGAAAAAAACTAGACATCAAGAAACTTGATAGGGCATCTAGCACCACTGGCTTTGTTCAGTCAACCAATGTTAGTAGTGAAGAAGAATAAGGTAAATTTATTTTTGGTATAATTTTTAAACAATTATTGAATTTAATATGTTTCTCCTCATAAAAGTTTATTTTTTAGTGTGTAAATAATCCTACTTAAAAGTGCTACTTTATTTGCTGATTGTTTAGTTAATAATACTATTTCAACGAATAATGATGATGATGTTGCTACACACAAAAAATTTCTTCTAGAAATGGTACTTTTTCCCAAGAACAAGGTACATATTCACAAGATAATTTTTTACTTCATATATTTCAATTCTTTGTAAAAAATATTTTCATTAAGAACTTAATATCGTGTGCAGTTTCAAATTACTTAAATCTGACATGGCATCAAATTTTTAGTGCATAATCCACAAGATGGTACTAGTTGCACCATACCAACACTTTCTTTTATAGAGCATATTATTGCAGAAGAACAAGAATGTATGTAAAACTGAAAAATCATCTAATAATTGACACATGTATTCATTCTATTTCTACTTATTTTCTACTTATACACATGATGTTTTATTATATCTTAACTATTTTCCAAAAATCATGTTTTAGTTAACATTCCTCTTGACAATGATATATTTGAACTATTGAGATTTTCTATTGTAGAAGATATTCTTTCCTAAGAACAATTAGGTATGTATTCATTGAAATCAAAACAATATCCTTTTGGTATATTTGAAAACAAAGTAGAAATTTTATCCAACCTGTACAAAAATAAAAAATAAAAAATATTATTTTTCAATCATTAAATATATTACATAAAAACTCAATCATACCATTTCACTTGCTTTAGGACAAGTCATTAAAATCATTAAAAGTTTTCATTGATTTTTATTTTTTGTTTATTTCTAGTCATCAACAAACAAAGTGATGAGAAGGTCTTTGATAGAGAATATAGTTGTTATAGGTTGCAATTTAGAAATCCAAGGCAATCTACATTACTCTTTGCTGGTAGACTATTGCAATAATATGTAGTAGACATGTACATAAAGTAGGAGACTACAGGATTAGATTCCATCGCCAAAACCAATCAAATTTAAGATTTGAATTGTACCAAGGACTTATGGACTGTCTATCGAAAGGAGAGACCAAAGGAAGTGAAGTGGGCCAAAAAAATTATTCTCTCTACATCATTTATTGGAGGTCCAAAAGATATGAGATGTAGATATCTGGATGCCTTGGTGTTAGTTCAAAGATTTGGAGAACCAAATCTTTTTTGTTACTATTACTTACAATCTAGAATGAAAACAGATACAACGAAAACTTGCATATATCAATGTCAATAAGCTAAAAATTATCCAGATTTGACATTAAGAGTCTGTCAAGCAAACTATAGGATTTGAAAGATCAATTATTTATGAAGGAAATATTTGAAAAGGTAGCTTCACATGTTCACGTAATTGAATTTCAAAAGAGATGATCACCACGTGCTTATTTTTTGATTAGTTTCAAAGTCTGAGTACAAGATTGCAACACTAGATCTGTTTGATAGTTTTGTTTGTGCAGAACTTCTTGATCAAGAAAAATTCTTGAACTTTATGACTTAGTTGTAAAACATATAATGCATGGACCATGCTGAGAAAACTCAAAAAATTCACGTATGGTAGATAATAAACTAAAATATCATTACCCACACCCACATTGTGAAAGTACAATACAAGGTAAAGATGGATATCCTCTATGTTGAAGAAGAAAAGAATGGATTAACAGTTCAAGTTCACAATGCAGAATTTAACAACCAATAGGTAGTACCATATAATCCATATCTCTTATCAATATATAATTATCACATTAATGTTGAGACATGTTCTAGGGTGACAACGGTGAAGTATCTGTGCAAATATATATATATATATATATATATATATATATATAAGAGACATGACAAAGTGGTGATTCATATTAGCCACAATAATGAAGAAAAATTATTTGATAAATTAAACAATTTCAAGATGGTAGATGGTAGATGGTCTCTGCTCAAGAAACAATGTGAAGAATTTTTGAATTTAATTTGAATGAAATGGACCTAACAGTTATCAATTTGGATCTTCATCTCCCAAATCAACAATGTGTGACTTATTTGGCAAATCAAAACTTGGAGATCATTTTGAGTTGGGACCATTGTTCTAAAGCAATGCTAACAAAATACTTTTCTATGAGGGGATTTTTACTAATTCGTCCTCCAAATTTGGGGTGTTTGAGTTTTTGTCCATTATGTTTGATTTTATTTTTCAATTTTGGTCATATATCTTATAGAAGTTTCAATTGTAGTCCGATTTTGGACTACTTCGACTGTTGGAGCTATGATTGAATATTTTTCACCGGCATTGATGTGGAAAATAATTTGGGAATTTTCGTTGATTTTCCCTAAAAAATGTCTACATAGAAGACACCTATTATTTCGTTAAAAAAAAAAAGTAAAAAGCCACATTATACACACACACACACACATATATATTCACCCACATGTGAAGAGAGAACAAGAGAGAGAGAGAGAGAGAGGGAGAGAAAGAGATGGGATATTTGAAAAGAGAAGAGGGAGTGGGGATGTCTTAGAGAAAATTTGGGGGAGAAGGGGTGGAGAGAAAGGTTGGTGGGGGGTGGGTGTCATGCTCTGAATCGGGATTGTGGCATGGTGATGTCTCTTAGTCCGAAAGGACTTAGAGACACTAAACCATGGAAATCAGAGCACACTAAAAATCATAAAATATTTGTTGAAAAATCTTAGTCGAACATTGTAGAGTAGGGATGGCAATGGGTCCGAGCCTAACCCAGACCCACACCCGCCCCTAATGGGGTGAGTTTTAAGACTCTTAACTGAGTTTGGGGCGGGTCCTAGGTTTTCATTTTAAAATTCGGACCCACCTCGTTAATAATTTTTATATATTTTTTATTTATTATTTGATGTAAATTTATATAATATGTATCTATATTTCATATATAAAAGTATATATTATATAAATAGTTACTTAAAAAAATAAATATGATACTCTTGCATATAAAAATAAATATATAACATTAAAAATTAAGTTATGATTCCAAAATATGTGCAAATAAATATGTGATAACGATGTTTAATTTCTTAAAAATTAAAATATGTTCATAAAAATTTGTAAATAATTAGTGATTTGATAGTACCATTATTTTTTTCATATATATAAAGTTGTAATAATATCATTTTTCTTAAAAAATATATTTTTTAAGTTTTTTAAAATTTTAGACCGGGCTTGGCCCATTTGAACCTCTAATTTGTGAATGGATGAAGAGTGGTTCTTCGTGATTTGATCGAACTTCCCCTCGATCCTTTGCAATCTCTCCTCTTGCGAGGCCATCTTTAACCCAAGGCATCAATGAACTTGTCCATTTTTGTCTCTAGAGGGCTCGCTTTCTCTTGCCGTGGGGGATAGTTCTGCTGGAATCCTGGTGGAAACTGTGGCATGTTCACATTCTTACCCCCCCCCCCCCAAGAGAAGTTAAGGTGATTCCTCCACCCCGGATTGTATGTGTTGGAGTAGGGGTTCTTAGCTTGTCTCCCCTGCACATTTTCATGCATGTTCGCTCTTACAAATTAACCCGTTCACTCAAAATAATAGAAAATGGACTACCAAATGTGCAATCAGTAGAAACATGACTAAAATCGCCACATAATCCACAAGATGGTTTAGGGCTAGCACTCAAGTTGTTACCATTCAAGGAATCTAATTTGAGAGTTAGAGCACTTACCTGAGCTTGTAGCGATGCGATGGCACTAAGCTCTAACTTACCTCCTTGGTCCTTTTAATTAGTGGATTCCGCCGACCATTGGTAATTATTGATCGCCATCTCCTCAATTAAGTTGTGGGCATCATCCACGGTCTTGGTAACCAAGGAATCTCTAGCGTCTGTATCAATCGTACTCTTAGTGTTGGCCCCCAACCTGTTGTAAAATGTCTGCACCACCATCCATCTGGGTAGTCCATAGTGGGGACACCTCCTTAATAGCTCCTTATATGTCTCCCACGCCTTGTATAGTGACTCCCACCTATTTTGAGAAAAAGTGGAAATATCATTTCGCAGCTTGGCAGTCTTGGCCAGTGGGAAGAATTTCGTTAGGAACGCATGTGATAGCTATTTCCCAATTTGTTATGGACCTGCTAGGCACCGAATTGAGTTAGATTTTGGCTTTATCCCTCAAAGAGAAAGGAAAAATCCTTAATCTTATTGCATCATCCAACGCCCTGTTGATCTTGATGGTGTCACACAGCTCTAGAAAGTTATCTAGATGCTAGTGAGGTTCTTTATTCGGTAAGCCATATAATTGAACGTTATTGGTCACCATGTTCAATAGGGTTGGCTTAATCTCGAAATTGTTCGCCTCAATGTGTGGCTTTTGTATCCCCGTTCTAGCTCCTTTGGCTTGGGGTGCAATGAAGTCCTGTAATGTTCTTGCATTTTGATCAGCCGGTGGTGCATTTTGATCATTGCCACCATTAACCCCGTTGTTTTGGTTGTCAGCCATAATACGTTCCTGAGCTATTCTAGCTCTTCTCGCTACGTTCCTTCTTCTGTTGGCTCTTTCAATTTCAAGGTCCCAAGGCACTAGTTCAGCTCGTGAACTTGCATGCCTCGTGATCATACACCAAAAAAAAACCTATATAAGAAGGAAGACAAACTCAGCAACAAAAATAACACAAAAATAAATAAATAACTAAAAAGAAAGAAATTTAGTTTAAACACACAAGCTAGTAACACAATCAAATTCGCCAATCCCCAGCAACGGTGCCAAAAACTTGTTAGGAGCTTGCGCAAGTGCACGCAGTCATACAAGTAATACAAAGTGAGTAGAATGTCAAATCCCACAGGGATTGTGATTTGGCCTGTGAAAAATGACTCGTGTTATTTAGCTAAATAGATCAAATTGATAAGTGGTTTTTTTTTTTATCTAAATAAAAGCTAATTTCAAATTTAAACAACTCACGAATAACAATAATAACGAAATATCCAAAGTGAGTAATGCAACTGCAAGGTGGTTTCATTAACCTAATTCCCTATTCTAATCCAATCCCTAAGTTGAATGGTTTCGTGGTTGTGTGAAGCCTAGGAATAAATATATCCACAATCTCTCTCGAGGATTGCGGAATTAATTCATACTATCCCTTCTAAGCCTAAGACTACCCATTCTCATTCAATTAATCCCAACTTTAGAAAATATTTGTATAAAATTTTCCCACCACCTTAAGGCTCAATCTATATTAAATTCATTCTTATACAACATTAATACCAATTGATCTCGTCTAATTAGAGTTGTAATCGTGAATCGTCTCTTGACCTCATCACGATTCTCAAATCACACAAAAATATACGAAAACATGAAAACAAAAACATGGGATTTTCATAGAATAGCGAAAAAGGTGAACTATACCATCCTTACACTTAACAATTGACTTAGTTCATAATGAAACTAAAAACAAGAACAAAATCTAGAAAAGAATTAAACTCATTCGATGGAAATTTCAGACGTAAACTTCCCTCGTTCGGTTGTTTTTCCTTCACCTCTTGATTTCTTCCTTCTTCTGTTCCCCAAAAATCTCTAAACGATGACAAATATGAAAAAAAAAATGTTATAAACTCTAAAACCTAGCTAAAAACGTGAATCCCAGTTGTCAGAATGTTTCTGGACTTAAAAATGGGGAGAAAAACTCTAGTGGCACCTTCCAAAAATAGAGTTGTAATCGAACATGGAAAGCTATTAATTGATGTCGCGGACTTTGGGTACATACCCAAAATATTTTGGGTACGTACCAAAATTTACAGATTCGTTTAACTCCCCAATAACTGAAACTGGGTACATACATGAAATATTTTGCGTATGTACTCATTCACACAGATTCATTTCTTCTCTAAATGATTGAAATTGGGTTGATACCTAAAATATCTTGTGTAAGTACCCAACTCTTGACTTACACTTTTTCGTTTCCTTGATGGTATTTTTCCCATCTCACCTACAAAACAACGATTTAACTCGAATTTAGGCATAATAAGGTTCAAATGGAGAAAAATACATGATAAGTCCGACAAAATAAACATAAAAATCAAGTAGAATTACGGACTTATCAACACTCGTCCAGTAAGTGATCTCTTGACCCTTTATCAGATTTGAGCAAGTTACATATACATATAACATGAAAATCATACTTGTAAAACATACAAGTTTCAAACTCAAGGGTTTACATTTTCAAGTAGTAGAATATAAAATAGAACAAAATCAGACACATTCATTTAATATCCATGCTCGTGAATATTTGGATTTTTTATTGGCCAACTTGATCAAGCCCTAACTATAACCCCCTTAGGTGGGTTCGAACACTATTATTATTATCCTAGGAGGGCCTTAACTATACCCCCATTAAGTGGGTCCATACACTACTATTATTACCTGTAGGAAGGCCTTAACTATAACTTTGTTAAGTAGGTTCGGAAATTGCTACTGTATCCCATAGTACAGTCGAAAAGTTTGAAACTCGTTTCTATCGATAGTATTCCAAGTATTCAGAGCATGTTCATATATAGACATATAGCACAATATAAAATAATTTTTAACTTTTCATAGAGAAAATTCGTAAAATAGCAAGCTCAAATCAAATTTTTTTTTTACATAAGACAAATAATTTACTTCAACAAAAATATAAGTTTCATAAAAGCACATTTTTATAAAAGAAATAGAGAGAAGAAACCACTTACAACATCTATTCAAATCTCTACGAGAATCGAGGCTTTGTGATCTAAAACCTAGCCGTGATTGATTGGATCTAATAATATAAAAAGAATAGGGATAAGGTAAAGCTCCTCAATTTATGAAAATCATATACGGAATAAGAAATCTAATGATACCAATTAACCCCAATTCAATTTATTATCCCAGGGTCTCATACTTAAACAAATCTATGCCCAATACTCCTCAAATAATGATTTATCATAATCGTAAAACTATCAATAATCTCGAATAAAAAATTTTAGAGTGAGTCTAATTACTCCAATGCCATAATATGGATATGGTCCAAATCTAGAATAATATTCCGAAATTCTAGAACATAGAGTACGGTAACTAAACCCCAATAACATATAACTAATTGAACTTATCATGGAAATCATAAAAGCTTGCGAAAAACAAATATATTGACCTCAAAGTAAAATTGGAACTTATAATATTGTATCACTATTCCACTAAGATTCATAACACAATCACAATATGATATATCAACAAAATAAGCAAATCTGACTTGTATTTCTAATAGAGGTGCTTTCAAAACAATTAATGCCCAGGATTGCAAAGTCTAACTAACCTATTTTATTATGAAGCTTATAGTACATATGGCTCCAGGTCACAATTCATGATTTATGTTGGTTACTACCCATAGCCTATCAACATGATACAAGGGTAAAGTCCTAGGTTTCCATGTATGTGAAATAGTTGTAATTCTTACCCAAGTGCAACGACTGCTATAATTCGTGGAAAATTGATGTAGCGATGTCACGAATCAATGCTTGATTTTGTTGTCTTTCTCGTCTACTAAATATTGTCTCGTATTGTGTGTAATCCTAAATCTCCAATTAAATATAATGATTAATCCTAATTTGGTACACTTTAGGATTTACAAATCATGTGGTAGTCTTAGACCTAATAGAATTAGCTCAATAGTTCTAACCTAATGTGATAACAATAATAATAATGTACCTCATAAAAGGGTTCGGGCATCACAATGGGGTGGTAGAAAAATTTGAGAGAGAAGAGGGCGGGGCGGGGGATGTTGGAGGGGACGGGGGTGAAGAAATTTGGGATTGGGGGGGGGGGGTGGTTGTACGAATTTGGGGAGAAGGGGGGTTGGAAGGGGGTGGAGTAGGGTGAAAAAGGAGGAGGATTTTTTTTAAATAAATAATATATATATATATATATATATATGATTTTGACCTCTTTTTTATATTTTAGTTTTTTATTTTTTGTATTTTATGATAGTTAATTTCATTAAATTTATTTTTATTTAAATTAATTAAATTTATATTATATCGTTTTATAATATATATATATATATTCTAAAATTTAAAATATTTATATAAACTAAATATTTTTAAATCTATGTAGTTGAATATAATGTAAACTTATGAGATGGTTGCTTAGTTTTTTGTTTTTTTATTAAATGTTGACACATCTCCATGTAGGAATCAGATACACATCCCACTGCCAGAATCATCGTCACATCAGCACATGTGGTGGAAAAATTAGAAAAACTCCAAAGTTTTCTTGTGACGGTAGCACTGGATCCCTGGTTTGTCCAAAATCAGACTAAATTTGAAACTTTTGTAAGATAAAGGACTAAAATTAAAAAAAATCAAACATAAATGACAAAAAACTCAAGAATTAAATACAATTTTAGTCCCACTCGTTAGACTTTTTGCGTGTTTGGTCCCAAGGTTGCAAAATTGACCATTTTTAGTCCCATACGTTAACCACCGTTGCAAGAATAGGACTTCCGTCAAATAATTAAAGGAAAACCCAGGTGGCTGTTAGTTAGGGTAAAAGTATTTAGGGGGAAAAACACACGTGCATTTTTGGTCCCATACAACAGTCGATTTTGAATTATTGGTCCCAAAATTTTAAAATTACAAAATTAGTACCTAACACAATATAATGATAATATTATAGTTGGAATACCTTCATTACATTTTTTTGTAGTGTATTGATTACCATTTTTGTTGAAATTTATGCTTTGAAATACCACATAAATGGTGTATGCTCTGATCAATAGTATATTTAACACTTTTGTCGTGTCTATTAACTATTTGTTGTATTTGGCTTATTTAGATCATAATTGATATTAGAATGCCATGCACATGTGCATTAAATAAAGGGATGTCTGTCTCAATACTGACATGAAGAAAAATTGACAAAGTACTTATAAGTATTAAATGCGACCGATACAATTTATATTGGAGGTATATGCTACCAACTCTAAAATAGATTCAACAAAAGCTCTTTACTAGGATATTGATATGGGTATTTGTAACGCATAAGTACACTTAAACTATTAAGAGATAAACATGCGTGAGCTAATTCGATTTACCCCCGACTAAGTCTCGTTAATACTTAAGTTAGTAATAGATAAAAAGGAGAATTTGAAAAAAAAAATTATGTATTAAATTAGCATACATGAGTAATAGTATGCTTGAGATATTTATAGGAAAGTGCTTATGTGGGATCTATCATATGGTTGTTGGAATATACATCCAGCGTGAATAGTATTAATCGTTTCTAAGGTTCACAAGTACTTGATTAATCTTCATTAATGTCAGTATCTAGAAAGACATCCTTTTATTTAATGCGTGCATGCATGGTACCCTAATTTCATATATGGTCTAAATAATTAACTCAACTACTGATGATTAAAAGATATAAAATAAGCGTCAAATATATTATTTATTAAAGTGGAGACCATCTCTATGATTTCAAAGCTGCGACTAAAATGATAATCGATACACTATAAAAATGTAATGAATGCATTACAGCTATAGCATTATTATTATATCGTATTTGGGACTATTTTTGTGGTTTTTAAAATTTTGGGACAAATATTGCAAAATCGACTGTTGTATGTGGCTAAAAATGCATGCGTGTTTTTTCCTGTAAATACTTTTACCCTAACTAATGGCCACGTGGGTTTAACGGACGTAAATACTTTTACCCTAACTAATGGCCATGTGGGTTTTCCGTTACTTATTTGATAGAAGTCCTATTCTTGCAATGGTGGTTAACGTATGGGACTAAAAATGGTCAATTTGACAACCTTGGGACCAAACACGCAAAAAGTCTAACGAGTGGGACTAAAATTGTATCTAACTCAAAAAACTAAGAAAATATGTTTATAGGAAACTTTCAGAGCATTATGTATGAAACAAGTATGGTAGATACTAGGAAGAAAGAGACAAAAAATATGCCATTAGGATATAAATGGTGCGGATCCTATTGAAGGAGAAAGATAATATCTCACGGTACTACTTAATCATGTTAGAGGACCAAATGGGATTTTATTATTTTTTTTTCCTATAAGGCCTTTTTCAATTTGATCCCATTTGTTTAATTTTTCTCACATTTCATTCCACATTTCATAAAAGTTATCAATTTTAGTCCTCCGTTACCTTTTCTGTCAAACTTTTAATAGCAGAAGTCATGTGCTCCATTAACTTTTTCATTTGGTGGGGGGGGGGGGTTTACACTAACCCCCTTGCAAGTTGCCTACAAATGCCTAAAAATTTTCAAACCTTACACATACCCCCATAGCCAAAGAATTCTTTCACACATAACTTGATAACAATTGATCCATAATTCGACATAATCACACATAAAATATTTATCATTCATTAATTAAAATATGGGGTTATTAACAATTTTACATACATCTAAAATTTATCGAATGGGTTGGTTCATTCATCAAGAGAATATCAAAATTTGACAACCTTAAAAATCTTTTTCATCTCAAATAAAGCTCAAATTAGCTCTAATGAAATGTTTTACTAGGTAACAAGCTGCAACTACCTTTGCATAAACTACTCAACATGCGAACATACATGTATCATACACACACACACACACCGCATAGTCATACGTGATTAAAATGTAGGCAAATGCTGGTAACGATCCAAAATCAATCTCTTCACCACCACCCTTTTCTGCTAACTTATTTTCATCATCTGAAACATTTCAAAAAAACGAAACATATAAAACCCCATAAACAAACACAAAGAAAAACAAGAAATAAATGACCCCCTGTGAGGGGGTTGTTGTAAATTTTTCCTTCAAATGCAATAGATAACTGCCATGTGACGTCTTGTTTTGATTAATGAATGCTAAAACTTTCAAGAGGGTCAATCTTTTTTCTTTTTATTTTTCTTTTTATTTTTTTACTTTTTGGTTTAGTTGTTGTGAGATTTGTAATGACCCCTTGTTTTGATTAATGAATGCTAAATATTTTATGTGTAACTATGCAAAATTATGGATCAATTGTTATCAAGTTTTGTGTAAGAAATTCTATAGATATAGGGGCAAGTGTAAGGTTTGATTTGGGGGGGGGGGGGTGTTCAATGTTATTTTAAGGAAATTGGAAGTAGGGTTGGTGTATTTTTTTTTTTCCTTCAAATGAAAAAGATAACAACCAAGTGATGATGTCTACTGTTAAAAATTGAACAAAAAAGGTAACAAATGACTCACATTGATAATTGTTTCTGAGATATGGGACAAAAATTGAAAAGTACTCAAATTATAAGACCAAAAATAATAAAATTGTGGCCCAACATCTATAAAAGATTTGCTAAGAAAAACGAGGATTACTTGAATTTGATCAAAGAATTATATGATGTTTAAATGATTCTATTACTTTTCAAATCCAAATAAACTCTAAAGATTATTTGCAATCATATTTGTGTATTGCAAGTTAATTGGCGTGAGAATGCTTTGGAATACATAATGGAGCAATGCTCGATGACTTTAAGAGAGAATCACATACATTAAATGAACTATGCACTGCAAAAACTTTAAAAACTTGAAGTTTTTTCTCAAAGATCATTGGAACAAACATACAATCATATAACCTTCCAAGCATTCTATTGACATGATTGATATGCATGACAATTTGATAAGAGAAATATGAGTTGAAATGTCAATAGTAATACCTTCGAAAGATTTAGAAGCATAACTAAAATTGAATCCTAAACAATATAATGGTTTCCAAATGATCTTAAATTATGTTAAAAAAGGCACATGAGGCATTTTCTTTATTGGCGTTCCAAGTGGAATTGGAAAAATATTTCTATAGCATGCATTGTTGGCTTATCTTAGATCCAAAAATCAAATTGCTATTACAATTGTAACATCTGGAGTTGTTGTTGCATTAATGCTTGGAGGAAAAACAACACATTCACATTTCAAAATAGCAATAGATGCAAATGAATCGAGCAAGTCCAAAATGTCCGAGCAAAGTGGCGCTACAAAATTTATATGCAAACCACAACTGTTGATGTGAAATGAAGCACCTATGGCAAAACAATGGGCTTTTGAGAATTTTGATGATTTACTTCAAGATATGATGGGAAATCGCAAGGTTTTTGGCAGGAAAAATGATGATTTTTTGAGAAGATTTAAGATAAGTATTATGAGTTGTTTCTGAGAAACAATCCACCAAAATATTTCTACAAGTTTGACAAAATTGGATTTTCCAAAATGAAGAAAAGAAAAAAATAACTTTTCAAGAAATATGAGGGCTATGAAGGATCACAACTTCAACAATTTTTTACTGAGAGTTAGAAATGTTAAAAAATCAACTGATATTGAAGTTAATATTTAAATTCGTAAAAGAATGATTATCGAGTATGCCACTAAGAAAACTCAATACAACAATTCATTCGCATTGTTTCCCCATCATTGAATAAGAATGTCCGCTCAACACATTACATGACAAGTCAAGCAATACTTGCTACTAAAAATGAACATGTGGATCGACTGAATGAAAAGGTGATAAGCATGTTTCCTTGGGAAGTGAGAACTTTTAGTAGCTTTGATGAAGGTGTCTATGAACAAACAAGAATTATGAAGAGAATTTTCTAAACTCTCTAACACCAAATCCCTACCTCCTTATAAGTTGACACTAAATAGAAATTGCCCAATAACTCTATTGAAGAATTAACCCCATCAAACAATTTGTGCAATGGTACAAGAATGGTATATAGAGAGTTCAAGGATAATGTGATTGATACTAAAATTGTCTTTGGCCAACATACTGGAAAGCATGTCTTTTTACCAATAATACCACTTTCACCTGCCCAAAGTGAAGGTCACCCATTTATATTCAAACACAACCAATTCCATATTAAGCTTTGCTTCACTATGACCATCAATAAAAAAGACAAATAATTCTAAATGTTGGAGTTTACTTGTCTCAATTTTTCTTTTCTTATGACCAACTAAATGTGGCTCTCTCCAAAGGAACTTCAATGTCAGCAACTAAAGTGTGGATTAAACCAACAACACCAATTCAATAAAAAAGATGTGGACTAATAACGTGGTGTATAAAGAAGTTATGAGTGCATATACAAATTATTAATACTTTAAATTATATCTTTTTAGCATGCCCAATTTAAGGTGTGACTTTACTTATTTTATTTTCAAATGTCTGAATATAACCTCCCATGCTTCAACTTGGCCGAACTAATTAGTAATTTACATAGTTCTTACACAAGGCTTTGTCTCAAATGAACAACACATATTGATGGAAGAATGTCTACAACAAAAACTTACGTATAACTATCAGGTAACGCTTAGCATAAACATATTAAGGAAATTTTATTAGTTTTTGAAAGAATTATTATAAATGAATAAAAACTAATAAACTGTTTAACTTTATTATATTATCATTAGATATATTATATTTATAAAAATAAATAATATATCATTACGGTGCCCACACTCAATTTCAATAATTTAAGAGCACTAGCGTATAAATATTCCCACTTTGCAAACATAATGTATATATTTACATTCTTGCTTGGTTTTTACTATCATCACTTTTAATTGTTTCAATTGATTAACACTCACATTCTTTTAATGGGTATATCAATTGTGCCCAAGCTCCTACACTCTTTCAATCTCTTGGCAAAAAGTCCTCTCTACAAAATTTGTGCCAAAAAATCGTTTATGGCTTCTTTCAACCTCAACATCACATTGTGTTTGTAATATTTCAAATCTTTAATTTTCTGTAGTACTTAATTTATACATTTTAATTTCAAATTATATTCTTATTTTCTAAGTTTGTCTATGTTATAAATATATAAAGAAAAAGTTCATTTATCACTAACAATCATTTACAGACAAGGGTTTTTGTTATGAAGAATGAACGCATACAGAAGAATAACATTCAAACTTAGCACAACTTTTCAACACTTTAACATGATAAAATAACATATGAGAAGCTGTATATATCTTATTAAACATTGCTCACCTTTTTATCTTTGCTCTAACATTTCGTCTATCCACTGAAGTAAAGTTCTTGAGTTTGACACAATTCTTACTCATTTATGTCTTTTTGAAGTTAAAAAACAAACCTTTTGTCAAATATAGATAGAAAACCATAAATCAAATTATAGATCCATATAGTGACAATAAGTGACTATTAAAGCATGTAAAGTACATTTGTCCACCGCTATACATTTCTTTTTCAATGGTTATGCCGTTTGATCCAACTTGGACAATAAGTTCGATGATGAGTACCGTCAAGCATTTAATGGAGTAGTCAAAAGCAATGGCAATAGCTAACAATATCAGTAATTTGAAGCGCAAACTGGTACTATATAATGCAATGGCTACAACAAATGATATGGTTGATGACCCAATTGACCATTATTCGCCCCAAAGTTTGGGGGGTAATATTTGCATTGATATTTTATTTTAGTTGTAGTTCTATATATTCGTGATTTAAGTCAACATGTTGTACTTAAAATAGTGTAGTTTCAAGTAAAAAAAAAAAAGGGTAACTTTACCTTGGACAAAAAACATCGGCAGTTCAAATGTTTCAAGTCACAACAAAAAAATGACCTTTTGTTAAAAAAGATTTCGTTACAAAAAGTATATTTTTTGTCATTATAACTTTGGTACCAAATATTTTCATTCCCAATGTTCGTCCCATAACACTATACATTTTTCGTCACAAAAAGGTATTTTTTTTTTTTTTGTGACAAATTCCCAACCTAGTGTATAATTTGTCCATGGGTTGCCGCTGCGCCAAGTGCTACTTCGTTGATGGTTTTGGTGTTTTATTATTATTATTTGTTTTCTACCTCCATTAATTAATTTTAATTTTTTTAATTAGTTAATTAATTATGTATTAATTAAATAAATTCAAATAATTATAATAGCTTTGTTAGTTAAAACACGTACTATACTACTTATGTAGTACTCATACATAGGAATAATTAAAAAATACTTTTGTTTTTCATATGAACTTAACGAATAATATTCATAACTTTTAATATAACAATGTTTAATATATCATATTCTGTATAATACTTGATAAAATAAAACTTTCATTTTGTGAAAATTTATTAAATTCGTTTCAAAATTGATAATATATAAAAATATTTATTGGTATAATATATCAAAATTTATGATAATTATAAATTGAATATCACATAAATAACAAATTTGTAATACTTCGTGAAAATATTAATAATTATGTATAATTTATGTGATGATTATAAATTAAATAATTTAATGAATAGTTTTAAATAATCTTTTTTTATTATATATATTACATAAAAACATAATTTATGCGAACATAATATCAAAATAAGTCGTATTTTTTACTCTCGAATATATTTTCACTTCCGTATTGTGTTCGTACTTCTAATAAGTTGTATGATAGCCATTTGCGTAATATTGAGCCAATTTTGTCACTGTAACTTTTGAAAAATATTTTTGTAATATGCAAGTATGTGTTGAATGCCAAATATTTTACCTATCCGATATTTAACTATAACTAAGATTATGTGTGACTATATATATATATATGTGTGTGTGTGTGTGTGTGTGTGTATTAAATTATGTGAACAAATTTTATTAATCTTACTAATTTTTGTACTTTTTAATTTATTAATTTTTAATTTTTTTAGCCGCTATAAAAATACATGGCTAAAAATCAAAATTACAAATGAAATTTTAATACCCATCCAAACACATTTTTTTTCACTGAAGTGCTATTTTGTTTTTCAAAAAATAAATGTTTCTTCTCTAAAATAAGCACATCCAAATGGGTTTCAATAGTCCATTGATATCAAAGACACAAAGTGGTTATTAAAAAATCTTTTAACTATCAAAACACATCCAAAATTTATGGTAATTATAAATTGAATATCATATAAGTGCTTCTTCTCTAAACACAGCATATCCAAACGGGTTTCAATAATTCATTGGCACCAAAACATAAAGCGGTTGTTAAAAAACCATAATACTCTATAACAGAGTATATATTATATAAATCATGTTTAAAGTTTCATAATGAATTTCAAAATTATCACAAATAAAACTTATAATAGGATTGGATATTTTTATATAAAAACCAAGTTATGAAAATGTCATTCTTATCCAAAATCTTTTCCCTATCCAAAATATCATCTTTATCCAAAATGTTATCCTTATTCAAAATGTCATCTTTATCCAAAATGTTATCCTTATCCAAAATGTCATTTTCATCATTAATAATTAAATAATGCTATGTCTTGCCCTAAATTCTATATAAAGGGTTCAATGTCTTCATTTTCCACACACTCAACATAAAATCCCGCCTATAAGACCCACACCCACAAAATATTGTACTTTCAATATATATATCACACAATATCATTAGTATACCGTCCTATATACATATATATATATATATATATAATTACCCCTCCTCTAAACCTATATATATACACATTAACCTTTCTATATATCTATATATACACTCTACACTTTACACTTATAAAGAAGAAGGTACCCCTTTGAAAGGTAGGAGTATTATTTAACTTCATGAGTAAGATAGGAATTTAAGTAGATATTTAATGCTTTCATTTTTATTATATTATTATGTGAAATTATGTGTCTACGTGCACCTATTAAAACACACACGCACCTTATGGGATTGAATGAAATTTCTACTCAACCGTCGCGTTGATTCTTCTTTATGTAAATATTTTTAGACAAAAATGAGATAGCAGATCAGAGTGGCGTGGCGGAAGCGTTTGGAGGCCTTTTACACAATAAAGTTACTTTTGTATTTCTTTTGAAAATTGTAACTTTTGTATTTTGTACAAATTTTATGTGAAAATAATTATTTATACAATAATAAAAATATTACCGCTGCGCGTTTCAGTCCAACATATTTTAATAAAATATTAAGGGTATTTTTTCAGGTCGTGACATGTCCACATACATAAATATATATATATATATATATATACTAGGTTATTAATATTGTAATGTGTACATATAAATAATCATATAGAATGAATGGTTCATATATTTATTTTGTTATAATATTAGATATTTCTTCTCTTCCTCCTCTATAAATAGACCTCAACCCTAACCCCATTTTCATCACACAAATCCCGCCTAAAAACACACCCCCACATTTATTCTACTCTCAACACCCAAAACACTTCCTATTTATAGTCTATCTTCCACCCACATATATATATATATATATATACAAACCCTTCTATTTTCATCCATATATACCTATTAGCCTTCCATATAACCCTTTATATGCCCTCTTTTGTCCCTAAAAATATTTGAAAAGGTAGGAATTTTGCTTAATTACATAAGTTTAGTTGTTCTATGTTTTTACATACTTAAGTGCTATTATGCTAAAATAAGCCTAGGAATCATGTTTTACTACAAGATAGATGCCACAATGTTTAAAGTACTCCTTAATTGTATTTATATGCTCTAGTTTATGTTGATGCCTTATTATGTCAAGTATATGCTTGCCTAAAGCATAAAATTGTGATCTTTATGTGAAATTTTGTGATTATGTTCACCTAAACACACACCTTCACCTTATGTGATTAAGTGAAATTTCTACTCAACAGTTGTGTTGACATGTGTTATGAACACATTTTTTCTAGGCAAAAACATTATAACCCATCAGAGGAAGGCACCGGGAGGGCATTACAAAGCTTTTATTTAGCTACAGTTATTATTTTCACTTGTATAGCAACTTTTGTGCAACTACGATTTCACTATGTTGTACTAAATTTCTATATTATTATATATTTGCAATAAAAATATTCATCGTTGCGCGTTTCAGTCCAACATATTTTAATAAAATAAAAGGGTATTTTTTTCGGGTCGTGACAAAACTACTTTTAGTGAGAACACTATACTTAGAGGTGTCAAACAGGCCAGGCCAGCCCATGAGCCTGGTGGCCTAGCCTTGTCCGGACCGACCCAGGAACAGTGACAGGCGGGCTAGGCCGGTTTAGGGGTAGTTTTCTGGGCCCCTATTGGGCTTGATGATAATAGCCCGACAGGACCATAAAAGCCCAGACCCAAGCCCAGGCCCGGGCCCATGATCGGCCCGACCCAGGCCTAATTATATATATATTATATAAAAAATTATACATATAATTATATAAATGTATACAATGTTTGACAATTGACACTTTGACTCCAATCTCCACTTCTCCAAGCTCCAGGCGCAAGTCTGACACGGTGACACCTCTAGCCGCAACATTTGACTAAAAAAGTCCAAATTTTTATTTTTTCTAAATCTGGCCCAAAGCAACTTAAATTGAGCCATTGGATTTACTGATTTTAATCCAAAGCCTTGCGGCTGGCCCAGAGCCAACCACAATTTTTGACCATTTTTAATACACGTGACGCATCGGAGGCCATTGGATAATTGACTGTTGAGCATCCAACGGCTTCAGATTCTTGACCATTTATCAACGGTCAAATTATCATCAAGGGTTGGGATTTTTTGACCATTTTTTGATCAACAACCAGATTTATTTCTGCCCAAAAAATACGATTTTTTTTAATTTTAAAAAAATATTTTTAATGTAGTATAAATATGGTACATTCTCAATTCTCTCTATTTCATCTGCATTCTCAATTCTCTCTATTTCATCTACAATTCTACATTCTCAATTCTCAATTCTCTCTATTTTATCTATTATATATTTAAAATATTTTCTTTATTCTCCAAATCTTTTTTGTCCCCCTCACTCATCTCATTTACATTTCAATTTTCTTCTAATCTATAATCACAAATATTTGGTATTCAAGTGATTTCACTTGGAGTTGGAGGAGAAACAATATTTGGTAACATCTTTCTTTTATATCATTTCTTCTTGTTGTTATATAATTATTTGGTAGTGTTATATAATTATTTGGTGTTGTTATTGTTGTATAATTATTTGGTGTTTTATTGTTATATAATATTGTTATCAAATATTAATATTTCATTTAACTATGCATCCATCACGTAGGCATACTACTTTTCTCCTATTTCTTCTAATTCAAATGATCCTCCACTTATACCTCAGACAAATTTTAGTCCTAGCACTAGTGTTTCAATTACTTCAAGAAGACCATTTAATATATGCACATCTTCACCACAAACAATAGATGAAGAACATGAATTAATTCATGAAAACACGAATGCACCTCCTAATAGCCGTTCTTTAGATTTAGACGATTATATTCCTAACACAACTAGGACTAAACCACATATTAGACATACAACTAGTAGAGTTTGGAATTTTTTTACGAAAGATAATGATCGTGAAAAAGCTATTTGTAATATTTGTAAGAACGATTTTAAATTTACTAAAATAGTGGTACGAGAACAATTACTAGGCATTTAAATAATGTACATCAAGGTTGGGATAGTATGGATAGTTCATCCGGGTCATCACAACAATTTTTACACCAATCAACTAATGGTTCAATTCAAACTTTTAAATATAATCAAAGTGAACAAAGGAATTTATTTTCCCAAATAGTTGTTGGGGGCGGAATTACCTTTTATTTTTGCCGAAATTCACTATATGCGTAAATGGGTTAGTAAAGGATTGCAACCACAATATAAACCAATTTCACGAAATACATGTTATAAGGATGGTTATAAACAATATGAACAAGAAATGATTGGTTTGAGAATGCATTTTCTACTTTAACTTCAAAAATTTCTCTTACGTTAGATATGTGGCGAGGTAGGGGTAATTTACATTATATTTGTGTTACGGCTCATTGGATCAATGAAGACTTTTTTCTTGAAAAAAGAATTATTGAATTTGCATTGCTTGATCATCCACATACCGGTGCACATATTTATGAAGCTATTATTGATTGTTGTAATTATTGGAATATTGGTGATAAAATTTTATCCATGTCTTTTGATAATGCTACAAACAACACTAAAGCCATAGAACATTTGATTAAAGATTTTAAACCCTTGTTTGATGATAGACTTTTTCATGTTAGATGTATTTGTCATATTATGCCTCTTTGTGTTCAAGATGGTATGTCTTCTATAGCCCGTATGTTGATAAAATTAGATCATGTTTGACACGCATTATGGCTTCCTCCGTAAGAACACAAAAATATAGATGTTTAGTTAAAAAAAATGAAATTTAAAATACCATATCTTGATATTAATACTCGGTGGAATTCTACTTATAAGATGTTAATGGAAGCATATCCATATGCAAAAATAATAACACAATTAATTAATCAAGATTTGCAAGATTTTATTTGCGAAATCGATTGGGAAATTATTAATGTCCTTGTTCCTCTTTTGGATGTATTTCTTGGCGTGACTAATACTATGTTCGGTTTGTACTATCCAACTTCTAATATTATGTTGCCCCAAATGATTAGAATTGTTAAACTGTTTCATCAACATAGAAATGACAATAATGTAGGCACTATTATTAAAGACATAGAAGATAAATGGAATAAATATTATACTAAACTTCCTTGCATTTGTCTTTTATCTTGTGTTTTTGATCCTAGATGCAAATTATCTGGTTGTAAATATTTGATTGAAGAATATTATTATTATCTTAGGTTAGAAAGTGGAATAGACATAGAAGAAGAAACAATGGAAATTCAAACCATAGTTTATAAATTAGTTGAAATGTAATCTTCTATTTCATCTTTTCAGCAAGAAACTAATTCTTCTAGACAAGAATCATCATCGAGTAAATCCAGCAAATCTATATTTTCTTGTTTACATTCATTAAAAAGGAGTAGAAATACATCTAAAACTATTCATATGAACTAACACATTATTTGCATCTTGATATACTAAATGATACAAATGGTGACTTTGATGTTTTAGAATAGTGTAAGTCGGAAAAAAATAATTTTCCAATTCTTTCAACTATTGCATGTGATCTACTAACATCTCAAATGGCTAGTGTAGCTTTAGAAAGTGCTTTTAGTGTAGGCCAAAGAACTATCACGGATAAAAGGACTTGATTAAGCCCAAAATCCATAAAATTTTGTATCTTGTGGAAAGATTGACTAGATCAACAATATAGAAAAGAAGAATTGCATCGATTGGGAGAGAGATGGTTGCCACGTCAAAATAATGATTCGGATGATGAAACAGCGTTTGAAACATCAACAATTGCAAGTACTTCGGCTACAAGGGAGGATTTCGATTTTGAAGCCATGTACTATCCACAAAATGCACAATACCAACATGGAAGTTCTTCAATGCCTCCTATGCACGATTGGCAAATGATCTCGGATTAAAGTTGTATAAGTTCTTGATGTAAAAATGATTTTTTTTTGTTAAACCTTTATGCAATATTTTTTAAAGTTGTTATATGCACACTCTAATATTTTAAAGTTAATAAAATTTATTAGAGTATTTTTTTATAGTAAAGTTCATTTTCATTTTATTATTCAAAAGTCAAAACTATAATCTATAATATAAAAGTAATAAATACTTGAATAAGTTTAAGAAAAAAATACTAATTAATATTTAGATATGAAACATAAAGTATGTAAGATAAGATATTTGTTAAACTAAAAAAAAAGAGGAAAAAAAATGAAGGCCCGGCTAGGCCCGAAAATGCCTGGCCCAACCCAACCCACTACAGTACCCGAGCCTGACCGAGGCCGGCCCAACCCAACCCATTTGACACCTCTAACTATACTATTTGTAATTAATATCCCCATTTGTTACTAAAAAGTAAATTTTTGATAACAATACCTTGTTTTCCATAACAAATATCCCTAATTGTCACTAAAGTTTAACTTTTGGTAACAAAATATTGCTTTTTTTTAATTAATTGTCATTATCATCACTAAAAAAGGAACATTTTGATAACAAAATCATATTTTGTCACTAAAAATCTAATTTTAGTGACAAAATATACATTTGTTACTATTACTTTGTTACATAAAATGCTTTTTTTTTTTTTTTTTTGTAGTGAGTTCTGCTACGAAAGCAGCAATGTCAGATGATACTAGAGAGGAAGGTAATTTGTGTTCTACTTTATTAATGTTTAAACTCATTTTTGTTATTTTTCAACAATTAGAGTGCGTAGGGAAGAGTCTCAAATTAAGCATGCGGCCAATCCGTCAACTGAGCATATTAGAACTAACAATAGAGGTATTATTAGTTGTAAGCATCTTTTTTTGAAATTTCATACTTTGATATTAGCCAATATTTTGATGATTTGACTAGAGTTTTTATATCTTCTAAATTGTAAAGGATAATTTGAATTACAAAGTGGATGAACCCCATATTTTTAATTACATTTGGAAGTCATCTGCTAGACAATACTCCACGTTTCGTTCAATTGCCCATAAGTATTACAAAAAAGTAAAAGCTCGGGATGGCGTAGCACTAGCTGAGCTAATTATCTATGGAAAACTTGTGAACCGTTATAATGATTGGCTTTGGTTGTTTGACTTCAGGGAGACGGAAAAATTTCACGTACATAATATCAATTATATGGTTTTTGTTGTTATTAAATATATTGAAGTTTTGTTTATGGAAAAAGCAAATCATCTCATGAATGACTGTTTATTTATTGATATTTGTAGAATGTTTTAGGGACTCGTACCAAGAATATCACAAAATTGAAGCATAGCCATAAGTTAGGAACAAAATCTAGTGTGACACATCCATATGAGAATGTTAGTTGTTTTCTTTTATAGTTAAATATTTGATAGATTGACAATTTTTATTTTGTTTGTTATAGAATATGGATGATACTGAATTCTTGGAGAAGATTCATTGTATGCTAAATCAAAAAGTCTTATATCGAAAAAATACCATTTATGAATGTTAATTCAACTATTGAAACATCTAATAGTCAAGCAGGACTAGAAGAGGAGTTGGCAACTACATAGGCTAAGTTACAGAGTACAAAAGCAGAATTAGCTATTCAAAAGACTACAGTTGAAGTTGTTGTGAAATGTTTTGAAAAGATGATTGGGAAAAGCTTGTCTGATATTGTTAATTTATCAGACTGGTAAGTGAATTTTTGTATTCGAATTTTGATTCGAATTATGAATTTCTTCTCTCAATTTGTTCGTTGTGACGCAGATGTAACAATGAGAAGTGGAAACACAAGCTCACCAATATAACAGATTGCAACCTCTCGTGTTTGATTGTGAATATGTTATTTTTATTTAATAACTCAAAATTTTCATAGTTTTCATGATTTGCCATTTCTTTTCTCGATATCTTGATTTAGAGAAACTTTGTACTCTGACTAATGGTGCCTCATGACATAAGAGTTTTTAGGTTTGTTTGTCTATCTTCACTCCTTGTTCTTGGAATTGCTATACTTGTTATACTCCACGCGAGGATTTTTATTGAGATCACTCGCTCGGCCTTGCCGGACCCCTATTTTCATCAATCCCATCATTGGATAGAGTAGTGACTTCGACTATCGGACATGATCTTAAGTCCACCGTTGATTGCACAATTTTAGTAATTCTCCTAACTTTAATGAGTTTTCTTCCCATCGAAAAAACTTTGTGTTCAGTTGCTTCAGTAGAGATTTCTCCCATCTGATTGCCATAGTTGAGATTCATTGAGACTTGGCTTAGGGGATATAGGTTACCTTCTAAAATTTGAAAACTAGTTGGTGGGTTATCCAACTCAGTTTGGGAAGGTGGAAAGCTTAGAGGTGTGAGAAATGTATGGTATTCCGAGAGCTCAAAGATGAAGATGCAATGTCGTTTTTTACTTTTTTGACAGGATGATAAAGGGTGTTATTTGTTAGGTTGGGACTTTTATGAACTAATTTATCATAGTTGGACTTGATAGGCTTAAGAAGATTTGTTTGTTTCATTCTAATTCTAGCCCGCTATTTGTTCCATCTGTGGCTTTCTGAAGTTAGGTTAGTCTTGATGAATTTGCCAACCTTATGGCAGACAATCTCAGCATTATCTTGGTTAAAAGCACACCGTTGGGGCTTTTATAGAATAAATCCCAAAACACGAGTGGTTGAGATCAATATTATTTAGAGCTTGGTGGTAGCTCCAATGTTTTAGTAGCACATGATTTCCTCTAAAATTCCAGTGACTTTTTCCCAATACTTTTATAAGTCTTCATTTCCTCCAAGAACAAAAGCCATCATATTGGGGCCTAAGATATTGACTTTCCCTCCTTTAGCTAGGCTCCAAGCTCTCAATAGCGTGGATTTAATGGCACTGATGTTGAGAAGCTTGACTGCAATAACTTTTGCAATAATGGTCCACATAGGTCTTTCATAGAGAGATTCCTCACATTCTATAAGGTCAGGATTTGAGCAATTGAGTCTGTAGGTGTGGGTGGTTAATTCTAAGACTTGGTCGCTAATGTGTAGATCGATATAATCCATAAGTTTGGGGGGGGGGGGGGGGGGGAGGCGAACAGACTTGAAAAAGTGGGATCAAGTGGGTTGGTGAAGGACAAGATGAAATGCAACAAAGAATGGAGTAGAAAAAAGAAAACCAAAAGAGATGTAAATACACGTGTTCATCGGAATACAAGAAAAAATAAGATAGAGACAAGAACCAAATAAGACAAAAGGAAACACAGAGAAATGGAAAAAGAAAAAGAAAAAGAAAAAGAAAGAAAGAGAAATATGGGTCAAAAGAAAAACAAGGGATGAAACTAGTCTCCACTCAGGAAGGTTCTACTCCATGGAGAGAGAATAGATGAATAGTGATTGTTAACTGCTATCATTCAAATTAATGATACAATACTTTAATGGCCATTTGATGATCAGGAAAAAAAAAAAAATTGCACCATGATTTGGTAACAATGTTTTCATTGACACCAATTTACGACTATAAATGTATCACTAATTATTGGTTGACAATTTAGGCTTTATCACTGTATATGGACATTGCAAAAACTAGTTTTGTAAGAATAATTTTTTTTATCACTGTCACTTATATATTGATTTTCTATTATCTTGTAGGATTTGACACTTCAACCTAGCCTGGCTAGTGATAATCAACAACGCGATATTTTAACTACCCAAAAGCAATCTTAGTCCAAAATATTTAACTTCTTAGTCTATTTGATTTAATCACTTTATTTAATATTTTCCCTTATTAAAAATATCATTCCTCAAAAGTATTTTCAAAATTTGTAATTTCTTAATTCTTTTTTATTTTACCACTTTACTTAATATTCTCCAACAGTAATTTTGAAAATTTCTAACTCGCGTGTACATGATTCCCATTTTCATTTTAGAAATAAATTCTTCCCATCTACGGTTGATACCAGTAAAGCCCAAATTACAAGCTAAGAAACAGACTTTGTTTGAGTTTGAACAGTTCACTATCTTAAATCATGTTCTTAATCATCACTGATTGGGCTAATCCATGAAGGGCTTTGGTAGATTGGGCTCATAAGTAATGATAAATGGAGACTTCATATTATCAATGTGTATTATTGAATGGTCATTTAGACCAACAATAAAATATGACGTCCATGTATAAAAGGAGTTCACAAAATTAAATGAAAACATAAAACAATATTTATCTGATTAGGCTCAAGGAGTTAAAAAATGACACCATATATTCGAAGTCAAACACAATATAAATTTTGGATTTTGTAATGAGTCTCAATATTGGGTCAGTTAACCATAAATTCGAGTCAAACAAAATATTATTCAAACCAAATTATTTTTTAAGTTGAGCTTCATCTTATGTTTGAACTTAATTTGATCGTAAACATAGTTAAATTGGAATGAATCTAAATTGATCTAAATTAGCTCGGATCTTCTGTAATATAACCATGTTATATTTTCTGTTACATTCATCAATATATGTCACGTGTATTGGTGAGCGATCGAGATAAAGAAAGAGAATCTTTATATTTTTTTTTCCATATCATCATTTTTTCTCTTTCCTTATCTTGATCGTTCACCAATACACGTGACGTGTATTGATGAGTGTAACAGAAGATGTAACACAGTTATGTAATAGAAGATCCGAACCAGAGCTAAACTTGAATATATTTAATACGTACTTTAACTTTGGCAACTTGAACCAAACTTCATAAGCTTATATATCCAGCCAAAAAATACATATATATATATATAGAAAAAAAAAATCAAGATCATATTAAATGAAATATCAAGGACTAATTCATTTTTCATATCTTTACTATATATTGATATCTTAAAAATAGTTCACAAGTTAGCAAAATAACGCATAAATTAGCGCAAAGATCGAGATATTGTTGCAAGATGTGAGTGGGAGTATAATATGCCAACATGGGCAAAAAGACAAAACGAATAACATGCGCCAAGTAAGTACATGAGAAAAGACACTGAATTCGAGCATTTTAGGCAAAGCTAACAAACTGAACAAATATTTTAAATTCATATTCTCAGCTTTGTAATTGGAGGATGATAGCATCCATTTGGAGCATTCTTCACAAAAGATACCTCTCACAATTGTATATTTGATCTTATGATAAATGCATTTGATCTTATGATAAATGAATTTGATCTTAAGATTCCACTTGGTTTAAATTCCAACGTTCTTGCAAACATAATATTTTGTCTCATTTCACGGTCAAATAATTGTTAAAATATCTTGTGTTTATGTAGATATTCAATATATTGTGAGCCCCTCTAAATATTCGTGTTTCGGAACTTGTTATGAGTATTATGTTTTTCTTTTTCTATAAGTAAAATGTTAGATGGGGAGGTGTGATATTATTTGAATTTAGTGTACACGAAATATTTATTTCACTAAAATGTGTTGGAACTATATCCAATTCTATCACCGCAATCCCATCAACAATCTACTTAATGAAATCATAACCCCTATTTAGATTAAGCATTATTTGTCGATCGTCGTCAACCCACAAATAACACCCTAAAATAATTGACAAGCTCTGCACTTTCAGTAAGGTTCAAGCTTAGACATTGAAAACAGAAGTAATGGAATTTAACTATTAGACCACAATCAGTTAAACAATCTGTCATTGGAAATTGTTCATGTTACCCAGTTGGAAGCACTGCTCTACTGGTATTTTAACTATTGGATTTGAATATGATCACATCAATAAGTGTTAAAAAATAAAATTATTATTTTATCATACTCAATCTAATGGTTAAAAACACCAATTGGATACCACCCAACTGAATAGTATTTAATGAGCCGTGTCACTAGACATAACGGGAAGGGTTCCTTGTAAGATACATAAAAATGTAATTTTGCATTCATTTTCAATATTGCCGTACCTTTGAGTGTTACTTTCTACGATTCCAGTTCCCACACGAAGCAAACAACTAGGAAAATTTTAGGACCAGTTAAGCTACAGCTTAGCAAGTACGATTCACATGAAAATCAACGAGAAATTATTTATCAAATTGGATTAACGATAAAATTATTTAACTAATAATTACATGCATTGGTTCGTTCGTAACGATCCTCTTTTGCTTCCTTCAAAGCTGCATTAGGGCAGTATTTTGGATTGTTACTTATGTTACCATTGGGTATTTTTGGCTTATTATTAACATAATTGTGGTTATCATCAAATATCAAGGGATAATATTAAAATTACTATTAATTAGATATAATTAGTGTCAATGACTTCCATTTTATTACAATAAATTTTAATAATTTTTTAACTGTGCCTCAGTAGTCAATAAGAATAAGTAATTATATATACTAACATTTGGTGATAATTAAAATTGTCACGATTATTTTCGACAATATTTGCATTGTCACTAATTTTATATACTACAAATGTCATTTTTTGTAAATTAATGGAGTTGACGCCACAAAATCTATGTGTTTTCTCAAGGTGGACTATTTGCAAATTGGTTTAGACTTTAGAATAACGAAATTCTGCCAAAAACTAGTACTCTAATATATGAACAAACGTGTGGTAAATTTGTGAATCCAAAAAACAAGTGTAAAAATTCTAAAAATAACTAAAATTTCTATAAAAATATTAAAAATAATACACGAACAACTTTCTGAAACAATTTATTTTCACGATGAATGATGGTCCTACAATGCAAGTGGTGAGGCATTAAGCTGATCACTCCTATACCATCTATCTATAGTATTTATACTATCTATTCTTTTATATATAAGAACAGACCCTTTAGATAATTATTTTAACTCTCAATATTTTTAATTTATCATTTTTCTCTACTTCTCTCTCTCTCTCCCTCTCTCTCTCTCTCTCTCTCTCTCTCTCTCTTCTCCCAACTATACATTCTTTTTCTAATTTTTAATCTCTCTCTCTCTCTCTTCCCCCTCGTGAATGCCACTAAAACATAAGATACTATTTCTCTATCTTATATTTGATATTGTATTAGAAGTATAAAAAGCTAAATTTCTTATATTGGTGAACCCTACATTTTAAGCATTTGGTAAGTGTGTTTGTTTTGAATAAAAATTCTCTTAATTGAAATTCGCAAAATTCACCTCATGGGTGATATTGCTATAGACAATATTATGAAATTTGAAATTCAAGCCGAATTTCAAGCCACACGGCTCATACAGTTTATAAGAAATTCAATACCAATTAAACCATTATTATAAAGTAATTTTATAGGGTGCAAACATTATATAAGATATAACCAAATATGTCTATTAGTGGTAGCTTCATTAGTATATCATGCTATGGTTGCTGTGTCAAATGAGTTGTGTCTTTGTCGATAATCAACCTCAAATAACTCTAATAATTAGACCCTAAAAAAATAGGAAATTATATAAGAAATTATTAAAATACCGTGTTTAGGATTTCATTAAGTGTAAGTACAAGTCAAGGGTTTGAGTAGGGTCGAATTGTAAATAAAAATTCTTAGTACGAGTTAACAGTGAAAAGAAAAGACAGCAGAATATAATGTGGCATAATCGATCGATCGATAAAAAAATCGTTTAGACCGATAGGTGGGGTTACCAGTAAACAGTGAAAATAAAAGACAGCTGCATATAACGTGACACAATCGGTTGACCGATAATTACTATCGTTCAGACCGATAGGTAGAGTGCTACGTTAAATATAACGTGATCGACCAACCGATCGTGTTCATTTACATGATATTTTTCAACCTTCAATCGTCCAACCAATCATACATCTATTATATGATCGATCAAACAAACTTATTTATACATAATCGGTCGACTTAAGGGATCGGTCACTCGATAAAGGCCAATGCATGGGTCTCCAGAAATTATGTGAGATCGAGCTCTCAATCCAGTCCAAAAAAACCATGTCGACGAACCGATACATGTGATCGACTAGCTGACCAATCGAGTGGGTCCCGTGATGCAAACCAAAGATAAAATAAGTGTTTGATTCTCCCAAAATCATGAGAGATCGAGCCCTCGATGTAGTCCAATAAAACGTGACCGACTGACCGATATTCGTGAGTGATTGACCGATCCATTTTTTGCGTGCCCGCACACACAAGCAAAAAAAGACCACCGAAAAATACTATTATTTATTATGTGGGTCCCGAGACCACATATCGAAAAAGATTGCCAAGTAAACGTGATCGACTGACCGATTAGGGTAATCAACTGACCGATCTCTTATGTGGGTCCTGCGCACGCAAACCGATTGTCTAATCGTCAAATGCCGATCATCTTGCTGTGTTTATCCGAAAGACCCTCGATTGCTCGATAGACGACAGTTTCCTATTCATCTTCTTCTTCTTTCCTTCACCTTTTCACCTACGCGATTGTTCATAATCCAAAAAAAAAAAAAACAAATTTGGTCGATCGCTCGAGGTTACGAAAATGGAGTCAAACTCAGGGTCACATTGGGACGATGAAGAAGTAGCCAAAGCATTGCAAAATCTAGTTTCCCAGATCGTTAGAGATGTCAGTGGGGTGGAGGTTCAGGAGACAGTGTCGGGAGAACAAGGAATGGCACGCGATGGCGATGAGGTAATTTTTTAATTGTTTGCATTATATTGTTGCTGTTACTCTTCGTTAGTTGTTGCATGTATTATATAATCTAATTTTTCACTTGGTGATTTGTTTGTTGTTGTTATACCCAGAAAACGGGATATGCTGGTGTTGGTGATGATCTCGTAGTCGAGTGTGGCCCGGCTTATACAAATATAAATAGTTATAGATTGAGAACATTTTTGGATGAGTTAAATCAAGTTCCCTATCCCGGAAGGTTGACCGTGCGATTCTCCATGGAAAGACTTTATAGAGTGGTGAATTCATATCTGCAAGGCATAGAAGGTAGTGAACGAAGATTCCAAGACTGTTGCTTCGCACAGTTCTCAAGCCTTCTAGAGCATTGGAATAAGACCTTTTCGGGCCAACTCCTACATTATTTGTTGCTCCATAAGGTGTATACAGAAAAACGGTCGGAGTTGTGGTTTGTTGTGGACAACAAACCTTTGAGGTTTGGTCTGCGGGAGTTTGCAGTGATCACGGACTTAATTGTGGTCTACTACCGTCGGATGAGAAGATACAGAGTAAGAAAGCCTCCAAGAATGCGCAAAGGTTCTTGGAAGAGGTTGTTCATGGTTCACGGAAGACACTTAATGTTGTTGATTTATTGGAAAAGATGAAAATGACGATTTTACCCAAATAGAAAAATTTCGGATATTTCTTGTATGGTTTGTGCGTACTGTTCTTTTGGCAAGAGATGACCACCAGGCCATCAACTATGATTATTTGTTATTTGCCAATAATTTCAAGTTCTTCAACTCATACCCTTGGGGAAGGATAGCCTTCCAAAAGACTGTGGAGAGTATTCAGGGAAAAGATATGATCCGAATACATGGGAATTGGGCCAAAGACAATCACAAAACTCATGCAACATACAGTATTTTTGGCTTTCCGTGGGCCTTATTGGTAAGAGCTCATTTTTTTTGTATATATTGTTAGTGTATTAGCTATATACAATTCATGAATTTCTTTGTTTCATGTGCATTGAGGTGTTCATGTACAAGGCGATCCTTGTAATTGGAGAAAAATATGGAGATCCTTATGATGTAGAAGGAGAACAATCATTGCCGCTTTTGAAATGGCAAAATGGCATACAAAGAAAGGAAGCATTTGTAGAATTGTTTACATTTTAAATTTGTGTGAAAAGAATCTAATGGGATTGGTCAATCAATTGGTTGTAGAGAATAAATGATTTTTTTATTGGTTGAATGATTACATGAATCGGTTGAATGATTTTTTGAAAAAAAAAGTATGCATGTGTTGTCCAGAATGTATGATTACTTGTATCAGTTAAACAATTTCCCTTATCGATCGAACGATTTGTTGATCAAAACTCAAGATTTGTTGTCTATACATGAGTCAACAAAAGAAAAATATCTTAAGTTTGACGATTGGTCAAACGATTCCCCTTATCGGTCGAACGATTTGTTGATAAGATCAGTCAAACGATTTTTATTATTGGTCGATCAATTTTGTATGATTTGTTATCAAAATACACGAATTATTACATCGGTCGACTGATTCAATGTATCGGCAGAATGATTCATTTGTGTCCAGAATATATGGTTCTTTGAAATTAATTTAATTTTTTTTACATTTATTTCAGGTGGTTGTTCGTTCTTTATTACAGCCTACTGGAAGCGAGATGGAGATGTCATACATTGCCAATTTATCAGAATTGGATGATGTAGCTGATGCACGTATTGATCGACTAACTCGTGACTTGGAAGGAGTCACAGAGCTAAGAAATTGAGCCAGCCCACACGATCTTATAAGGGAGATAAAATACAGTGCTGAGCTAGACAAGGCAGATGAGGCATCTCGCCAAGCACAAGTGGCATCTCCCCAAGTACCAGTGGCATCTCCTGTCATAGAACCTGCTATTCCACCATCTTCTTTTGTGCATTATGAGGAGTTAGTTGCACAATTGAAAAGTATGGAGACAACGGTACAAATGTTGTACCAAACACATGTTAGCAAACCTATCTCTCCACCACCTTCTTCTTCTGAGTCTTCTCGTATGCATCATGAGGAAATAATTGCACTATTCAAAGGGATGGAGAAGAAGATTGACTCTGTCTCTACATCTTCTTCTCGTGTCTTCTCGTGTGCATCTTGAGGAAATAATTGCACTATTTAAAGGGATGGAGAAGAAGATTGATTTTGTCTCTACATCTTCTTCTGAGCCTTCTCGTGTGCATCATGAGGAGATCATTGCACTATTTAAAGGGATGGAGAAGAAGATTGACTCTGTCTCCACATCTGTAAATGAGTGGCTTGACAAGATCAAGCAAGAGATTGAGTTAATGAATAAAAAATTGCATGTAGAGGCAGGAGGTGTGGATGAAGGTCCTTTAGATGCATGTGTAGAAGCTGAATAGATGCATGTTGACCCGGAGGAAATGGGTATAGAAGGAAAGAGAATAGTTAGGACTAGAAAAAAAAGCAAATACATGTTGTCCGTATTTATCCCAGCTGACAAGAAGGGAAAGAAAGCCAAAAAGAGTGAAACGACTAAAAAGGATCCTATGATTGATGTCGATATGTTCACCCCATAGATGACGATGGAGTGATGGCCTTTAAAGAATTGTACAACAAGGCAGAGAGGGAAACATTATCGATATGGGGTTAGACGGGTGCCATATGGCTTGGAAATATTTTAAGATTCTATTGACCAAGGATGCCTGGCTTGTGGATCATGTAAGTTTACTAATCACAACTATATATATATCATTTAATATATCTCTATCAATATCTTCGTGACTTTAAACTCATTTTCTCATGGATTATATTCATTTGTATTGGTGCAGCATATTAATGAGGCAATGACTCTAATGAATGTTACACAACGGAATTGTCCACACGCATACCCACAAGATTGTTGCTTTGTGGATACCATCTTTTCAAATTACTCGAAAGCCGCGTGGTAGAGGGCCTTGAATCATATTATCAAAAAAAAGGTTGGTACCATCCACTCCGATGGTCACATTGATAATGAGACTTTAGAGAAAGCCCTTGCAAAATTCCCGATCTCTAGTTCATTAGTTGACTATCCTAATGGGAGGTCATCGATTAATGGCCATCCTTGGTGGAATTGTTCAAAAATCTATGGTGTTCTCATTGGGTTGGGGTTGTGTGACACATAGAGAAAGGGTTAGTGGTAGTTCTTGATAGCAATTGTAGATGTCACAATGAAAAGGACATGGTGACGGCAATGCGTGGTCACTGTTACATATTTCCAAAGGTGTTGAAGAAAAGTGGCAGATTTCACCACCTAAATCAAGATTTGTTTGATTGGAAATGGGATTACATGTATCACGGCACATGTCCACATAATGATGGAGGGTATGCATTTAAAAATTGTTCTTATTTTCTTTGACCCTCATCTTTTATTTTTAGATTATCTTAACGCACTTTTTGTGTTTTGTAGTGGGGACAATGGCGTATATTCATTGAAATTCCTCGAATTTGACCATACCAACACCCTAGTAGAGCTATTGAACGACCAAAAAATTGCTTATTGTCGAACAAGAATGTGTGTGGAGCATTTCATTGGAGCTATGGATCCTATGGTTGTTGATGATTAAATTGTGTAATGATGTATGACTTGGGACCACTTAGATCTAGTGTACAAAATTTGTTTTATATGTCGAACAATTACATGTATCGGTCGAACGATTTTATGTATAGATAGAATGATGTTACCCATCGATCTACAATTTTTTTGTATCGGTCGAATGACTTGTGCATTTAAGGAGAATCGGTAGGCCCGATAACCAAATCGATTGGACAATATGTGATACGATGATTAAAAAAAAAATCACTATTTTTACTATAAAAATTCGAACATTTGAGGGGAATCTGTCGGATCGATACCCAAATCGGTCTGCCGATCAAGTGCATTTCTATTGCCCAATATGTGATACGATAATGAAACAAAATCATTAATTTTACTAAAAAAATTTGAACATTTGAAAAGGATCGGTCGGACCGATACCTAAATCGGTCTTCCGATCATATGCAATTGCCCAATATGTGACATGATAATGAAAAAATAATCATGGTTTTTACTAAAAAAAATTGGAACGTTTGAGGGGAATCGGTCGGACCAATACCTAAATCGGTCTGATGATCTTGTGCATTTCTATTGTTCAATAATGTGATACGAAAATGAAAAAAAAATCATCTCTTTTACTAAAAAAAATTGAACATTTGAAGGGGATCGTTCCGACCGATACGCAAATCGGTCTGCCGATCATGTGCATTTCAATTGCCCAATATATGATATGATAATGAAAAAAGAAACATTATTTTTACTAAAAAAATTCAAACATTTGAGGGGAATCGGTCGGACCGATACCGAAATCGGTCTTTCGATCATGTGCATTTCTATTGCCCAATAAGTGATACGATAAATTTGGCTATCAGCATCTTGTGCGGTCGCCACAAGCAACGTGCCACCGTACTTTCCCTTCAAAAAGTAGCCATCAATGGCAATTACCTTTCTCATAAATGCGAACCCCCGTATGCATTGGCCAAAAGCTAGGAAAATAATACTTAAATCGGTTTTGTGAGTCGACTACCAATTCTGTCTTGCTTCCCATGTTTGTCACCTCCAACATATAATGATATGCCTTGAGGACTTGATACCCATGCTTTGGGGATCCTCTCAAAAAATCCTTAGCATTTTGTCCCTCTCTCCAACTTTTCCAATAACTCACAGAACATCATAATTCTTTTTCTACGAAAGTCTTAAGTACTTTAGGAGTCATTCCGTTAGCTTCAACAAATTGTGACTTCATAATAGATCCAATGAGATCTGCGGATGCTTCGCAATACAGGCTAGTCATATGTTCTAGACCACATGTGTGCTCACTTACATATTTTCATACTATAAATTTCTCTGTCACCCTATACTTGCAACAGCGAAGCCACCATTTGCATTTTGGGTAGGCAACACATGCAACAACGTATAGTAACTTCGTTGATCTTTTGACAGAAAACTGAAACTTTCCTGACAGAGCGACAAGTTTAACCGTTCTCACCAATTCGCCCGTGTTGCTGAACAAGTCACCCACACACAAATTTGACTTGTCACCAAACGAATGGCCTGATTGACTACTTTTCAACCCATCCGAAATTTGTTCACCTAACATGGTTCTTGAATGATTTGTAGCGACATTTTCGTCAATAGGTTCCTCTTTGTACTGCTCCTCTGCATGGATAACGTCTTGACCTTCTGCATCATTATCAAACAATATGCCATCATCACCACCATATGAATTACAGCCGAACATTGCATTATCATTATCATCGTATAAGTAATTTCCATCCTCGTTATAATTAACACCATCAATCCGCGACTCAAAAGGATCTTTCTCCCCAACGGTAGTTGCAACCGAAACTTTTAAAATTGGTCTCCATCCTTCATCAGCAACATCATAAAAGTATATATTTAGATCTTCATCTGACTTGATTTCAATTGGATATACTATGTATGGTGGAGGTGGAGCTCTTGTTATCATATACTTAATTGTAACATCTGACCACAAGCAACTCAAACGACCCTTCGTAATGATTTCGTCGACTAAGTTGTCAAATGTAACATCTTTGCTCACAACAATTGCAGTAGTAACTTTGGATTTTATGTCCACCTCCAACATGTCTCCGCTTTTGCCCACTCGCCAAATTCAACGCCAATAACGATTTCTTCTTCTATAATGCAGTCAATGAATATACCTATATTTCGAACGAAAAGATTAGAAATATTATCGTATTATCAACATTGAGGCAAAAATATCGTATAACAAGATCGTGTGATCAATAACACATGATCGATCGACCGAACAAAAACTATCAGTCAGTCGATCTCAACTAATTATAGCTATTAGAGATATCAAAATTGGTCGGTCGACTGAATAATCTTAGTACATAGAACTATCAGTCAATTGATCTCAACTAATTACAGATACAAGAAATATCATGATTGATAGGTCGACCGAACAATTTTGCGGCATAAAACTATCAGCCAATCAATCTCAACTAATCACAAATATAAGAAATATCACGATTGATCAGTCGACCGAACAATCTTACAACATAAAACTATCGGTCAATCGATCTTAATTATAGATATCAAAAATATCACGAATGATCGGCCGACCGAACCATCTTGGTACATAGAATTATCGGTCAATCGATCTCAACTAATTAGGGATATAAGATCGGTCGACCGAACAATATTAGTACATAGAACAATCGGTCAATCGACCTCAACTTAAAGAAGGATCGAGCGACCGATCATATGAATTGTTCAACCAACCAATAATTGAACACAGCCCTGCTCATTCACACAAACACAGAAAGTACGGAAGCAGCTCGAGCGAAACAATAGTGTCCGATTCGAACAAAATCCTTAACCCTACTGTCGAATTCATGAGTGTTCATCGAAACCCATGACGAAAATGTTGTATTAGTGGTAAAATCTCAACAACCCACTGCCAAAATAGACGATAAAATTTATAGCATCGAAATGTTCTTACCCAAATTTTTTTTTGTTTTTGATGAAACCCTTCTTCAAAACTCTTCCTCTTCAAAAGATATGGCTTACATAGGTCGAAAACTTCTCATGTTGTATACACAAGAGTAGATCTTCATCCAGGTTACAACATCGATGAGAACACGAACCAAAATCACGATAAGAAACAAAGAACTTTTAGGGTTTTCTGATGAGGAAGAAATAATTCAATTTTTGTAAATACGGAAAATTTCAGGATCGGAATAGAATTTCACAAAGATAGCTAAATAAACAACTAAATGAATGATAAGTCATTAAGTAGCCCTAATAAAAAAAAGGCTATAGAGCTAAAAAATAAAACTTGAAGGCTACGTAATAAAAACCAAACATCCAAAGTGTTAAATATCAAAAATGCCAAAAAAATATATATCTAAGAAACAAATCAACATTTGTGAAGTAAACAGTAGAAAAGACAACTGAACACTACAAGAAAAGTTGGTTTTAGCCACCAAATTCTCAGCAACGACAATAAAATAGTTGCTAAATGTATACATTTAGTGACCAAAAGTCATTTGATTGCACGAACTAAATTTCATATATTCTTTAGCTACCAATCAATATTTTGTAGCTATATATGGTTACTAAAATCTAACAAGTTAGAGCATATAAGATAGTAACCAAAATTTGAGTTTTTAGCAACAATTATATTAGTCACTATAGATAAACATATATTATGACCAATTTAATGGTCAAATATTAAATGGTAGCTATAAGTCATTTATGTCAATCATCACCATACACTTAATTGGTTTCTAAATATGTAGTTGCTAAAAATATAACTATAGCCACCATCTTTATGTGGTTGCTAAAAATATAACTATAGCCACCATCTTTATGTGGTCGCTAAAAACGTAACTACAACAACCAATTTTATGTGATTGCCATATAGAATGCCCATAGCAACAAAATGAATTTTGTCACTAATTATTTGAAAAAAAAAATAAAAAATCATTTCAATTAAAATAATTTCAATGGCTTGGTTGCTAAAGAAATGCTTTTTACCAAACAATAGAAAGTGGTCACTAAATCATATAAAATGGAATAAAATTCATGACAAAATTAGAATTACTGCATCCATTTACACTACAGGAAAACATACGTTTTTCAGCAGAAAAATTCGGCAGAAAAAAATACCATTGGATTTATCCGGCAGAATTCCAGAAGAATAATTTTCGTTGGAATAATCTCGTGAAAATTTCCCCTGGAAAAATGAAAAAATAGAAAAACAATCTGGGGGAATTCCGGAGGAATTTTTCCCTGGAAAATTCAACAATAAATTTAAAAATCCAGCGGAATTCCGGCGAAAATTTCCTCTGGAATTTTTTTTCGGCCGAATTACATATGTATTTTTACTTACAAAATATTTAAACAAGTTTAAGCATAGCCTAATGATAAGGCTATAGCTTTTCTATCCTAGAGGTCCAACGTTCAAACCCCCCTAGATACAAAGTAACTCTATTTTTTTACAAAAAAAAAAACCAGGGAATATTCCCATAAGTTCGTTACAATTTAGTCATTTTTTTTTATACATAATCTACTTATTTACAAAAGAAATTTATATGTATACACTAGGGATGACAATGGGTCCGGGTTAGACCCGAACCCGAACCCGAACCCGCCCCTAATGGGGTGGGTTTCAAGACTCCTAACCGGGTCCGGGGCGGGTCCCGGGTCTTTACGTTTTGAACCCGGACCCGCTGCGGTTATATATTTTTATATATTTTTATTTATTATTTTATGTAAATTTATATAATATACATCTATATTTCATATATAAAGGTATATATTATATAAATAGTTACTTAAAAAAATAAATATGATACTCTTGTATATAAAAATAATTATATAACATTAATAATTAAGTTATAATTTTAAAATATGTACAAATAAATATGTGATAATGATGTTTTAGTAGTGCCATTATTTTTTTTATATTTATAAAGTTGTAATAATATCAACTTTCTTAAAAAAAATATTTTTTAATTATTTTTAAAACTTAAACCGGGTGTACCGGGTCCAAAATTTCCCCGGCGGGGCGGGTCCCGGGTTTGGCCTTACCCGCCCCGTTGGCATCCCTAGTATACACACACATACACATATACCCGCCCCGTTGCCATCCCGTATTGTTTTTCAAACATTATTTATTGGATATAATAAATAGATACAACTATATTACAAATAATTGGATATATAAATAATTATGTATTCTGAACAGATATTAAACGGATTGAATATCTAATTACCATATCTGCATCCATTTATAATCGGATATCTATAATTGAATATGGAACTTTAAACGGATACGAAAAAGAATATAAATAAGTTAACAAAATAAGAATATGTAATAAGTATAAATAATATTTTACAAATAATATATTAAAAAAGGCAAAATTGCATAAAATCCCTTTGTGTTATGTTTTAATCGCAAAAAACCCCCTATGTTTCAAAAATAGGCATATTACCCCCTGTGTTTTATTTCTGTTTGCACACTTGCCCTACTTGACGGAAAAAATTAACGGCGTTAAATTTTTACTATTTTGACCGTTTTGTCCCTTTGACTTTCAAGATATGTTATAAATATCTTTATTCTCATTTTTTAGAGAGAGAGAGAAAGAGAGCCACAAAAAAATTAGGATTTTTGAATTATATAATATATAAATATATGCACACAAATACCAATACACATAATACCATAGAGATACATACACATCCAAAAGTGTATATATATATATATATACACAAACAAATCTGCACACACACACACACACACACATATATATATACATACACATACAAATACATACACAAACTCACACACACACACACATATATTTATATATATACGTACACATAGAATACATACACAAACACACACACATAGATATATACATACATACATACATACGCACACACGCACAGATCTGCACACACACACACATATATATATATATATGCATACACACACACACAGATTTGCACAAATATATATATATATATATATATATATAAATACACACAAGCAGATCTGCACACACACACAGATTTGCACACACACACACACACACATATATATATATACACACACACACACACACAATGTCTTTGGGCTAGCAGCGGGAAGGCGGTGGTTGCCTTGGGTGAGCGGCGGGCCAACGGTGGTGGCCTTGGGTGAGCGGCGGCGGCCTTGGGCAACGAGATTTGGGGTTGTGGTGATGGCAAGAAGAAGAAGATTTCAAGATTTGTGAGACATTAGGGCATAGATATGGAGTTCGGGAAGAAGAAGATTGAAAAAAAAGAAAAAAAAAGGAAAAGGAAAAAATTATAAAAATGATTAATTGTTTAATTTTTTAAACAAGAAGATGAAAATTTTAATTTTGATATTTTTATTTGGTACTTCTGCATAATTAAAATTTTTTAATATATATTTTTTATTATTTTGTTTGTATTTAAATATTTATTTGAAAATTTTAATTTTGATATTTATAGTACTCAATAGTAAAAAATATTAAAATAGTATTTTTAAATTTTTGTTATCATATTATAATAAAGAACATGTTTTGTATAAATTCTGGAGTTTATATTACTTTATTAATTTTAATAAATTAAAGGGGATTGTATGTGATTTTGTATAAAAAAATAATATTATTAAATTCACTAGTGAAAGGGGTAAATGAGTCAATATACTTGAATTTTAAATTAAAAAGATGTCCAAAATCATTCATTTTCACATAGTAGGCGCGTGTACCAACAACACCGTTCGTTTTGGACGGAATGGGGGTTTTTTGCTACAAAGATAATAACATAAGGTTGTTTTCGCCTATATTCTAATCACTGAGGGTTTTTAGCTAATTTTCCAAAACACAGGGGGTAGTGGCGGAATTTAACCATTAAAAAATTAAAATAAGTTAACAAAATAAAAATGTGTAACAAGTATAAAACAAAATAATATATTAATAAATTAAAATAAGAATAATCAAATAAATATGTAATAAGTATAAAACAAAAGAAAATATGTTTGGTGGTTGAAGGCTTGACAAACAAGCATGGGGTTACTAGTTCAAATCCTCTCAACTACAAAAATTCGCATAATTTGGGAATACCATTCCAGCGATGACAGTAGCGGTAGGGGCCCGGCCGACAAAGGCAACGGAGACAGCTCTGTGGGGCACCCGTGGGCGGCGACGACGACAGTGCATGGGCAGTCCGGCGGAAATTTCCGCCGGATTCCCTCTGCTGGGTTGGTCTAGCGGCATTCCGGCAGAAACTTCTGCCATACCGGGCCTCTGGCGGAATGTTCCATACGACCTGCCCACCAGTGGAACTTTGGTGGAAAATGGCGTTCTAGCGCAATTTTTTCTGGCGGACATGTTTTCGCAGGATTTCTCATGTTTTCCTATAATGTTATATGGTTGCTAAAAGGTATTCTCTAGCAACAACGCTTCGTTATCACAATATGGTTATTAAATTTTGTTAGATATGCCACTTGTTGCGACCATATAAAAATTATTGCAACCAATAATTTTGTTGCTAAAGAAATACTTTTTACCTAACTATAGCAACCATGTTTATGTTATAGTGACCACGATTTTTCACATTAGCAAGTAAAAATTTTGTTGCTGATAATTGCATCTTTAACAACCGTTATTAGATGGCGCTATACACGCATCTATAGTGACCAATTTAATAACCTGTTACTAAGTACTTTTAGTAACTATCCTATTGTGACCACTGGCGACCAAGTTTATTTTGGTTCTTATAGGTTTTAGCGACCATTTCGAATTTTTAAAGACCATCATTAATGGTTGCTAAAACTTCCTTGTAGTGGAAGGACACAGAGACACTTTTTGAAGTACATCCAAAACTACAGGAGGGTTTGTTGCAAAACTTTTTGAAGGAAAGACAAATAAATATTGTTTGTTGCATTCTTGATTTGATCCTATAGGAGGGTATATTTTATATCTGTAATTTACCATAATATTATATATATATATATATGATTCTTGATACTCAAAAATATAATTATGGCTTGCTTTTATAAACTTGCTAATCTTGCATAAACAAGTTGTAGGGGTGCATTTTTATTTTGATCTTGCCGCTATGATTCATAATTTACGATTATAATATACACAAAAATATACATGTTTGAGCCTAAAAATGAATTTTTGTATAAGAATCGGAATGGGCTGAATGTTGTTCTCTTCGCCATGCCGAGATAGATTAATGAGGCCCATGTCATTTCGTCACATGCGAGACATCCCATGTTAGAGGCCCGGGCCGGAATAAATTGGAGGCCCATGGCCCAGTTAACAAAAAATGGGAAATAGAAAAACAAAATAAATAAAATAGTAAAGTCAAAATGACACCTTAACGTTTAGGGGTTATTAGGATAGAGAATAATAGATTGGCTAAAAATAGGCATTATTATACCTAAACATGCCTAAAATAAAAGCCACGTGGTGTTGAAAATTTGAAATTCAAATAAGGAGGCATAACTGCCGTGGCAAGAAATAAGGAAGACCAGTCATTTCGACTGACCCAGTGTAGACAGCTTACCCAACTCCAAATAAAGGGGGGAATGGATGCAGCTTGAAGCCTGTAAAAGGGAATTGGATTTACCATTTGGAGGTCATCATACAACAATCAATCAATCCAACAACAACAACTCTCTCAATAAAGAAGTCAACACTTCTCTGATTTTTTAGTCTAAATGAACAAAGATTAGCTATATTTCACTAGGTAGAAAAACCATTACATGAATGTCTGTAGTCATACCCATTTGGCTCGAAGTGAGGTTATCAATACATTCATTCTGTAATGTCACGGGATCGTAGCCATTACTCACTCAGATTGGGCTCGGTTCGAGGTAACATATCAATACGACAGAGTGGTATCCTGCATTCATATCGAGCGCATGCATGAAGGGAGGTATTGCAGGAGTCAATCAATGCTCGTCAGAGTAAACAGTCTTTGAACACATCCACGCGTATATATGGCCGAAGTCATCAATGTGATTGACTTATAGCTAGAGCCTTTAGGAGCTTCTCAATGCATTTATAGTCATAGATATGGCCCGAGTCATCAATGCAAGTGTCTGTAGTCAATTTTTGTAAAGTCCAAATGGCGAGAAGCCATCGTCTCTAAATATATTTTCTCTTCGGTTCAAGCTTTTTTGACCCTTTTCGATTCTTAGAGTACTGAATTGTTAAGTCCTACATTAAATTGTATGCAAGTAGAACCTCAGTCATCTTTCAGATAGAAGTCTTAGGCACAAAACACTTTCACGTCAAATCATCAAGACTTTCACTTGTGTGTTTTAGTACATTGGCACGCCTAGAACTGACACGCCCGCACTCCAATACGAAACTCACTTATAATTTACTATTTTCTCATCGAATTTAGTGACTTTGAGCCCTGAGTAACCATGTTAGCGTGACTATCAAATATTTTTGCAAACAATACGCTTTTAAGTAAATGAATAATAGGGGCTATCCTCAACCTAAAGAAAGATTCACTTTTAGAATCCCTACAAATAACAGTCCTAACTTTTCAATATGAATTACAATATTTTGGTCAAAGTATAGTGGGTTCATGAGATGGTTTTTATAAATCGAGAAAATGCATCTTATTAATTATTCAGATCAATAAAATACAACGCCGTCTCCCTTTTTTTAATTGATACTATTTATTTGGGACGGCGAAGTTTTACGTACCCACACTTTTGGCACATATATAACTAGCATTTTTTTTTTCCTTTCGGTAACTATTAATCCCCATTAATTACTTCTACACCATTGACTATGCAATTGATATGCATAATATTTAAGGAATAAAAATTGTTAGAACTGTATATTAACAAGTTATTCGATTACTACATTAACTAACTAATTAAGATTCTGAGTATTAATCCTCTATATATGAAGCTCATACAAAGTCACACGAAGAATTCATAATAGTAAAGTCTTGTAGTCTCAATTCTTGTTGCTCCGTGTATTTCCCAGCCAAAAAAATATATATATATTGATCACGTATAAGGTAAACCTATTACAATTGCTACTAAATATATATATCAAGGCCAAAAAAAAACAAAAAAGGTCCCAATAGGAATCTTAACTAAATAACGACCAAAATCCTGTTTGAGTTCTCATTATAGACGATAATGACCCATATATGAAAATAATGAAAATCGTATAAAATATGATAGTCCCAACTTTCATATATGGGTCGTTAAAAAAAATCGTATAAAATATGATAGTGGCAATTTTCATTAATACATATGCATGTTAATAATTATCAGGAATAACAACTAGAAAATTTTATTCTTGTGACAATGGAACCATATCGCGACAAAATATATATATATATATATATATTATGACCTAATAATAGTATTTGATCAATAATATTATACTTTTCGTAGCATCTGTAGTAGTTAATTAAACGAATATGTTAAGTAATTAAAGAGCGAATGAATTCTCAATTAATAGTCGCCCAAATATTCTTTGGTAGCATTTTGAGCAAGTTTGCGGTGGCCTTATATGTACGGTCAGTCCTAAAAATTATATTCTTCCTTATCGAACTATGCTTAGTGATTGCTAAATTAATCTAATCTATGTATTTTTATTAGTCCAAAACATGAGAATAAAGAATATAAAATATAGCTAAAGTTTAAAGTATATTTGTTACAGCTTGTTTTGAGTGCATTGTTGCTTAAGAGTAAGTGGGAACTAGACCTAAATGCGCATAATTATTTGTGTTAAGAGAGAGAAAAGCATAACTTCAAATGGAAGCAAATTCGAAACTTTGTATGGACTATATATGATAGTGGATTTAAAGAAGGTTGAAAAATCAAGAATCTAAGATATATGAAGATTTTTGTTGTCCGTACTACGGTATTAACTCTAAGAAATTTGTTATACTACAGTAATCATTTAAAGAAATTTAATCGTGACAATCACTATAAGAAAGCATCTCTTCTCTAACAAAAAATTTACGACGAATAGATTCCGCCATAAATTTAAAATATTTTTGATGAATCAGTGACATGATTCAGTGTACATAGAATTGAAAACACAATTAGCAACAAGGCATGTACTAGTAGATTTGTACAGACAAAATCCGTCACAAAAGCTACAATTATAATAGATTAATTTGTTACTAAAGGAGATACATTCTTATAATGAATAGATGTCTTTGTTATGTTACTATTGATAGTTCTCAACAAATTTATGACAATAGTAAGATTCTTCATATATAACTTTGTGATGATTTTTCTTTGTCTCGTCTCAATAACTATCAAAATTAATAATTCAAATACTAAATGTTCTTACAATCATTTATAAAGTCATCATTATGTTTAAAAAAAAAAAATTACTAAGCATTTTACGGCTTGGAATGTCTTACCAGTATTATTCTTTATCTCTTTTAACAAAATGTTATAGACGATGCCTCATTTAATGCTCGGAGAGGCGTATACCTTAATACAGCCAGCCGCATACAATTGTCCCCCTGTGGAAGGGAGAAAATTCTTGCCCAGACCCGGCTTGGCCGCATCCAACCAATCATATAGCAAGTGTTAATACACTTGTCATGTAATTGGTCACTCTCCCTAAATTGTACACCAATCACATGGCAAGTGTAAAACACTCACCATCTAATTAGTTATGGTGTGGCCGAACCTAGTGCGGGTAAGAATTTCCCGTGGAAGGGAAAATTCTTGCCCAAACCCGGCTTGGCCGCACCCAACCAATCATATAGCAAGTGTTAATACACTTGTCATGTAATTGGTCACTCTCCCTAAATTATACACCAATCACATGGCAAGTGTAAAACACTCACCATCTAAAATAACAAGGCAAGACTTCTCTATTTGTAGGACCACTTTGTCCCCTATAGTGCTCATATGGTTTCAATAGCAATTATCTCCCCAAGATGATGATGATGATGATGATTATTATTATTATTATTATTATTATTATTATTATTATTATTATTATTATTTTGAGATAGGAGTGCAACAAATCTCAAGAACAACAAATATATGGATGTTTAGAACTCTTGACAACACAAGAATGTTGTATGATTCTAGTAGATTTGAGGTCTATTTATAATAAATGAAAAATTGTGGCTATTCATTGAAGAGGTGGGAATGTATGATTGGCAATTTTGGTGTCTATTTATAATATTACTTAAGAAATGACGTAATTGGACACTTATAACATGACACTTTTAAGAAGTGTCACATTGTACACACCTTGTGTTACTTGGATTATATTAAGTGGCCAATCTTTCCCCTTTTTATTTTCTCACGTGGGATGGCAACGGGTCAGGTTCGGGCCGGGTTTGGCCAAACTCGAGACCTAACCTGTGAAGATTTTCCTGGACCCAAACCCCAAACCTGACGGGCTCGAATTGGACCCGCTAGATCTGTTAAACCTGTTTTTATATTTTAAATTTTTTTGGGGTGACTATGACAACTATGACAAATTATTAAGTGACAAAAAATTATTTTGTCATAGTTGTGACTATTAATAATTAGTGGTATATATATTTACAGTGGTAATGAAAATCTTACAACAAATTATATTTTGAAAATTTATGCTTAAAAATTTAGGAATTTAAAATTATTAAATAGAAAATTTACTGTCAAAAGAAACAAAGAATATCAAATGAAGAATAAGTACTTCTAAGAACACAGAAAAAGTAGAAGTAATATTAAGGGAAAACTATGGTTACGGAATCAAGAAGCTTTTGGAATTGTTACATTATGTAGAAGGAAACCTTTCACAAATTCTAAAAAATCTAAGCTAGAAGCAAAAGAAAGAAAGAAAAAAAAAAACCCACCCAATATGCTTTATACACCCCTAATGTGTTTTATGTTACAAATTAATGTGTATCAGATAGATTGGAATTTATATGTAAATGAATGAGACGTGTTAGGGTGTTGTGTAGACACGAATTCAGATGATCCAAATTCATACTTGACCCGGTATTTTTTTTTAACTTTAAATTCCAAAAATATGTCTATCAGAATGTTCATACCATCAAACACCAATACTTCCTCTTTGAATTATAATTCACATGGCTACCTCGTTGAATATTATAAATTTGGCCACCAAATAACTCTGGAAAATAGCTTTTCAAATGTCATGACCATTCATACACCCGCCATACTACTAACAAAGATTAAAACCTACTAATTACAACGATTCAAATCCCTCTAACTTACCCCTATTTAAATATTAGCTCATTTCTACACCACCATCCATAAATAAATCATTGGCATTAGAATAATCAGCCTCTTTTGAAGTATATAGTCAAAAAGATACCCAAGGAAGAATTCATACTGTGCATACTTTTCGTGCGCTAGGTCCCAATGTAGTAACATTGTCAATCAATTAATCAATTTTTAATTTTGCAGTTTCAATATTTTTAGTGTTCTATATTAATGTTTACATTTTGACGGTATCAACTATGGGTAAGTTGAAAATATGTAAGAGTTATACTATTAAATTTAAATGAGTTAATTCAAGGGCAGAAACGGTCCTTAGAGGGTGTTTGGCTAAGTTTATTTGAAGCATCTTATAAGCTTTTACATCTTATAAGGTGTTTTAGGAGCTTATAATATATAGGAGCTTATTTTCAAAATAAGCTCCAAAAGTATTTGAATAAATAACATAGTGGATCTTATTTGATGCTTGGGTGTTCGGTAAAATAAGCTCTTAACATTAGTATAATAACTAAAAAGAACATGCTACCATTATGAACATATAAATGGCCATTTGTTGACATATTTATATGTCTAGTCATTGTAAAATATTATTATAAGTATTATAAAATGGTTTATCTTCAAATAAAGTTCTAATAATACAAATTTTGAAAAAGTAAAAAAACAATGAATTTGAGATTGGATAAACCATAACAAAAATTGATATTAGATATATAGTTTATTTTTCTGTTTAGCATAGCCTAATCAATAATGGAAATAATTAATCATCATACAGGCAGTAAAACTTTCGTAATTCATGAACTGACCATTTCATACTCAATTTTCAATTGTATATCAAAATTTTGATTTGATCTTAAGGCCCTCTTTTAATTTCAATAACATATCAAATTTTTATAAATTTTATTTGATGGTACCAAATACCAATCTTTTTGAATGAATATGAGGAAATTTTGGGTTCATATTACATTTGCCCCTGATATTATCAAACATCATAAGTAACCCGTGAACAAGTGTTGTCAAATATTTCATAAATAACACTTACCCCCCTGAAAATTCAACCACGAATACAATGAATCTAATATTGAACAATTTTCATTTACAAACACAATAATGAATAACAAGTTAACACAATTCCACCAACCCAGACGAAGCACATAAGTAACATAAGTAACAAAACTCCAATAGCATCTTGAACATGAGTAACATTTTTAACAAAGTTATCCTCAAGCATTTTCTAATAAGAGAAGGAAAAAGGGTAAAAAAGAAAAAAGAAAATAGACAAGATCACCTATTCTTCTTAAACTGACTATAGTTAAATTCTAACCATGATAAACGAGAATCATGAGAAGGTTGGCTAGCAAACACTTCTCTCATGTCTGTTTTGCTTAAGATATTACAAGAATAATTGCCAAATTCACTTTGAGATTGTACCCTAGGGAGGGTGCGTAGCATCTCAATTGCTGCCCCAATCGTAGTCTCTAGTGATGGTGTAGACGAGGTAGTGCTTTAGTTTCCTATAAACTCTAAAAGACTTCCAATATCTTCTTTCAATGAAGTTGCCCTTGAAATCTTCTTCTTCCCTTTTCTCTTTTCCCCATTATATTTTCTTTCAAGGGTTTCAAAAAAGGGGAACATATTTTCATTAGCATCACTACTTGATTTCTTGATTCTCGAACTTGTGTTATTCTCAGATATCTTAACATCCTCGCCATTATCCAATACACAAAAAACTGTGATTAGCCACGTATTTTGCCAATCACTATCGCCAACCTCTACTTCACACTCAGCCAATTGACCATTAACCTCCAACATCTCATCTACATCAATCTCATGCCCAGAAATTTGGCTTGGCGCTCTTGCTCTTTCACCCATGGCAGCAACATCAGCAAACAATTTATCATACCATAACTAAATAAAAGAAAGATCCTTGTTCCTTAACTTGCTATAATCATTGTTCTTCTGCAAGAATACCAATCAACCTTAGCTTGACAAAATACAATATAGGAGGAACTTATATATAAGATTAGGGTATGAGAAATTACTTTTATTGTTCTCTCCCACCATTAATCAAAAGCATCGGGCGAATTCTTTGTGGGATTCCAACCTATTCCAGTCTCATTGTTCATTAACTTCGTAAACAATAACCAATCTTTCTTAGAACTTCCCAGTGATTTCTGAGTTGCTTATAAACATATTTTTTACCACTTACTTCCACAAACCTTGGACCAAATTCTTCCACCCATTGGTATTGAAGTGGTTATTTGGTCTATTCCCTTTCCAATTTCCTCCTCACATAGTTCAATAAACTTAAGAGACAAGAATAAATTCCACTTTGCAGAAGATCGGCCTTCACTAAATTATTTTTGTTCTCTTCTTTATTTTTCTCCTCCTGATTCTCCATCTAAAAATATATAAGTTCAAAGCTACAAAATACACAATTTGTGAATATACAAAGAGGGGAAAAGAAAAAGCAACCAAATATTAGAGGGGGAATCTAAGAAGAACTTAACAGAGCCAAAGATTGAATAAAGTCAACAATTTGGAATATCAACACATCAATCAACTAGAAAAAACCAAGCAAAACATCAAAGTTTTCCAAATGTTCTAGGTTCATAATAGAAAATACTGGAAGAACATCATCGAAGAATTTAACAACCCAAAATACTAAAATAAAGGCAGAAAAGAAGTATATACTAAAAAACAACACTCCAAAATAATGAAAATAGAAAAGTAATTGAGCACTCAAATGAAGCTAATAATGGAAAAATTACATCCTAGCAGAAATAGAAGAAACTAAAATACTAAGAAAATCTAGCCCCTCTTCTCCATTATGTATATCAATTTGAAAATGCACAAAAACCTACCCCTTGTTTTTTCTCCAAATTAGTGTGATTATCTAATCCGGATCTCAATGCATCATTAGCACTGAAAGAGATATTTAGTATTCATAACGATGCTTGCAGTCATATTCTTATCTCTATCGGTTCAAAAATGCTTTCATAACAAAATCCTTCACATGTTTCAAGATAGAAAGAAGGATAATAAATATGTTTCTAAGTAATGGCTATAATGTCTTAGTGATAAGTTGCATGCGGTTAGCTCTCTTCTTTCTATTATGAGAAAATGCATCTAAGATGGAGTTAGGTTTGGGAGATGAACATAATTATGCTTGTATACGAATACTTTCAACACAAACAAGATCTCAAATTATGTTCGGAATCAAGGAAATAAGTTTCTCAGCCGACAAATAATGAGTTGGTCGGTGGCTAGTTTCAAGCTAATTAACACAAATTGTTTTTATTAAAAATTATCTAGTTGGAGACTACTTATTGTTTCTTGAATTAAACCTTTGCTTTTCTTTTACTAACACATGTTTAACAATAATAAAGAAATACAAAGGGCTTCATTGAAAATATACATTCTTATCAAGAGAAATATGAGCAGATTTCTGAAAGATGCAGCCTTGTAGAATCCTTGCATGTGTTGTAATAGAAACCAACTTCAATGAGCTAGTGACCTCCAGACGAAAAGAGAAGATTAGAGTGCTAAGTGCTAACTTGTTTTGTTTAACACACTTCCAATTTGATATATGTGTGCCTATGTGTGCATTCTCTATGTATGTGGAGAAGCAAATCTTTGCAGTAGGTGGGTGAGTGTCTTTCAAAGACAGAGACAAAGCAACAATAACTATAATAGAACCTCATAGAAAAACTTAAAAATAAGCACTAAAAATAAATACGTATTCAGTATCACCCCATCTATTAAAATTGAAAATGACTGAGGTCGGGCCCAAATATATTGACTACCAATAGTTGCAATACTGTACCAGATCTTTTGAGAAACAGTTAATCCTGGTCCCTCTAGTCATGTTCTATCTATAAGGATACATGAAAACAGATATCCATTGTGAGTAAAAGCTTGAGCAATTTCAGCAAAAAGATCAAAGACTCAATAGACAACAACATCAAGAGATTATTGAACAAATTACCATTTTTATTGTTATGAACACTAAATAGAAAATTTCAGCAGCCAATTTTCATTATATATATAAAGGTATCAAGAAAATATATGATGTAAATTTCTTTTGGGGGGTCATTATATAATCACATTAGCACAAATCCAATGTCTTGACTCATCCATTACGCTAGCATAAGAAATTCTGAAGCAAATTTATCCGTGGGAGTAGCAAGAGTATAGGATCAACATGACATTATCTTATTAATCTTATCTATATGATATTATCACTCTAGCTAGACAAAGATAAAAAGTAAATTAGTTTTAATTTCAACTTAAAATCACAAAAAGTATAAAAACTAGGTTTTAATACGATAAAGCCAGAGTAACATCCATAAACTGGCCAAAATACTAATTTCGAACATGACTCAGACAGCATCTATTATAGCTACCAATAAAATGGGCTCGATGCCCCTTCGTTGATACATGGCGCAATGGAACAACTCCATTTTTTGCCAACTAACTTGACTACTCTCTGAGGATTAAGAATACGGACCATATTCCTGAAGTTGTTCATGGATGTTTGATGAAACTTATGCAAAACAATTGCACTCATTCCCTAATCCCCTTTAACCAATCACTAGTACACTTGGGAATCCTAGAATGACATAATCAGAGAAAAAGGTTACCTACTAGTTCATATATGGAGTTGATTGCTAGCAACCATCATATCTACTTATGAAAGTGGGGTAGCTTGATTTTAACCTCTATGTCTTGGCATTAGACACCATGTATGTTTAGGAGAATATCAAATGCATCGAATAATGTTATCTTTTGTCAGGCACAACCCAAACATATTATATTTTGACAAAGGATATCAAATAGAGTCTGACAATTATACTTGTTCTCCAAACAATGAAAAAAAAAGGATGGCAATGGGGAGGGTATGGCAGGTCCTGGGACTCGCCCCACCTGCCCCTGTGTAGAGCTAGTCTCGACGGGTTCGAGTAGGCTCGATAGACCCAAAATTTATTTTTTTTTGGAAAAAAATACTATTTGTGGTTTTTTTGATGTAAAATCATAAGGAAACTGAGAATAAACATTCTATTGCATCTAATCCACAAAGAAATAAATCATAAGAAAAGTAACAACAAATATTTATGTCATCAAGTCATAGTTAATCCATCATCTAAAAATAAAACTTAGTTTTCAAACAACCCAGATTGGAAAGTACAAACATTAACAATTTAGTTTGAACAAACACATCATTAAATTTTATCAAATCGACCATGAATTAAAAACTAAGTCATCTCACTAACACTTGATTCTTCTTCACCCTCATCATGTTCTTCATCAAGCATTGAAGGACAAACTTTAAAACCATGAAAAGCAGTAGACCCACCCAGCAACAAACAAAGATATAGTATAAAATTCTTAATTTTTATGATTCAATATAAAATAAGAAAATATAATTAAACGTTTACTTACCATTTACTTCATTCCACAACCAACAATGAGTGCACATCAATGCTTTCAAAGTAGTGGGATTGAGCCTACTACTATGGGGACTAACAAACCTTCCACTGGTGCTAAAAGCCAACTCGGAATCCACGGTTGAAACTGGACTAGCTAAAATGTCCCTTGCCATCTTTTGTAAATTTGGATACTTCACTCCATTTGTTTTCCACCAACTTAACATATCAAATATTAGAGTTCTTGGCAGTACACTCTCCTCCAAATATATATCCATTTCGGATGTAACGGTCTCTTTGGTTGTAGGATTTGAACTTGTAGCAACAAATTAGTTATACATCGCAAGAGGGTCATTGTCAAAAGCATCAATAATGCCAGAAATACCCACTGAGATTCCTAAATTGCTTGAACCACCCAAACTTGAGCTAACACTATTTGTAGTCTTAGCTCTTGATTCATAGTCCATCAACAAATCATAGGAATTTTTTATGAACTTCATCAATTTTATCTTTAGATCTATCACCATAAATCAATGGGAAATAAAACTCAACCAACTTCATCTTGAATCTAGGATCCAACATAGTAGCAACCGCCATCATAAAATGACAATCATTCCAATATTTTTCATATTTCTCCAACATTTTTCCCGCCATACCACTATTCATCACATCTGTACTCTTTATCCATTCATCTCAATTTCAATTTGATATCACAAATCTTTGAAAAGTAAAAATTAGAAGTAGGATAAAGAGTACCAGAAAACTTCTCGTTACTTGATAAAAAAGTTTCGACCTTCCACAAAATTCAATCGTATTCAACCAATCATCTTCAGTTGGTACAATTTTATAGTGCCGCTCTCGAATTTTAAGTCGTGGGAACAGATCTTATATACCAAAGCAGTTTCTAGCATTAAATAAGTTGAGTTCCAATGAGTTTTGCAATCTAAGCCCAATTTCTTAGCGCAACCAATATGCATTTGACAAGCAACTTCTTCAAAATTTTCAACTCTACCAGGTGAAGTAGTCCAATAAGCAACCCTATCACGTATTCTCTCAATAGCATCATGAATATCTTTGAGACTATCTCCAACAATTAAATTTAAAATGTGAGCACATAAACACATATGGAGTATCTTTCCATCTAGTAGCAGGTCTTTTCTTGAAAGCCTGTCCAATAGAACAATAAACATCACATCATTGGTAGATCAATTATCTATAGTGTTTGTAGACAATTTCCTATCAATGTTCTAATCCATGAATGATTCGACAAGCATATCAGATAACACATCAGCCGTATATGGAGCAGGCACATATATAAACCTACAAAAGGATTTGAATTTTAGATGTAATAGGCATATATACTTTACACATATTAAATACATAAAACATTTCAAATAAAATAAACAAATCTCAAAATAAAACTCTGCAAAGTCCACGAATCATCAATAAAGTGAGCAGTTATCGCCATGAAACCTTTCTTGTTATTGCTTGAAGTCCACATATAGGTCGTGATAGCAACTCGACTCTTATTTCTACCCAAAATTTTGTAGCCCTTGATTTTCTCTTCACCCTATATCTTTAATATATCACTTTTCAGAGTGTTTCTTGAGACCATCTTAAAACAAGGTTGGAGGCTAGCAACAAAATCCAGAAAGCCAATATGCTCAGCCATACTAAGTGGATAGTCATGTCGGAAAACCATCCTAGCTATAGCTCACGCCTTGATTGTTCTTGATTAAAAGTATTTGTGGTGAGCTCATGACTTCCACTTGTTTTTCTACTTCCCATCAATAGGCTCCAATGAATATCTATTTTTCTTGGTCTAGTTTTGCACAACTTCGCATAATGCTTCGTTAAATGTGTAGTACCATAATCGGATGAAGCCTTGAGCTGAGTCTTGCAATAGTTACATTCCGCAAACTGAATATTGTCGACTTTCAATCTCTTGAAGTGGTTCTATCCCTTCGATGTTTGCTTCCTCTTGTTTCTCTCTTGAGGAACATTCTCAGCTTCCAAACTTTCGACATCTCTATTGTTTAATAATATCAAAATAATTCTAAAAATTGCTGAGTAGCTAAGTTACATATCAAATGCATTATTTGATATGGCATGATTCCTGCAAATGTAATAATAGTCAACCAAGCATTCTTTGTAGTTCTAAACATACCAGAACACAAACAATATGTTGCATTGTTGTTTTTGAAGATGGTTGTGTATTGTATCAAATCAAGTGAGATGATATTTTCATCTAATATCATTGAGACTTACACAAAAATGTGTCAAGCACCCATGCCTTGTATTGGACCTTCTTCCTCCAATGAGAAGGTCATATTTCATAGATTCTTTGACATAACTTGCACAACATACCCACTGTCTTTTTTTAACATATTCCTTGTTTGCATTGGTTTTAAGTGTATACCTTCAAGTCTTAAAACATGCTTTGAAACTATAATGTTTGTCTAAATTTTCTGCTTGATCAACAATGTCAAAAAATATTCCATGAATAACACATTGGCGAGCAAATATTTAGGTGAAATAAATAATCTAATATTATATGTGTCACTTTGCTATTCATTGAAGGCTCATTATTTTGTCCAATTTCTTCATATAACTCACAATTGTCGTTTGTATTGCAAATTATATGATTGGTCAACTTAACGAACAAAATATGAGATAAATTAACCAACACCCCCCACCCCCCAAACCCACCCAACCACCCACCAAGAAATGATCTTTTCTAACAAAAATATATATTATAGTATATTACTGAGCACATAGATAAAACATGGCAAGATACTAATGTAATCAACTATCCCTAGAGTAAAATTTCATTATGAACATCATTTTAACAAAATAATAACAATTTTACAAAAATCATAGTAACGCTACAAGATATTGACTCAAGATTAATTGCACAATATTCTTGCATTATGCAAAACAATGGCTAACAGACAATATAGTCTAAACAGCATGCCCACGTGGAATAATTTATTTAGCACTAAGTAAGATTAACTTATTACGAACAGAGGTGCATATCAAATAAAAACTCCCTAAAAATCATAAAAAATAAAAAGATAAAGTTATCCTAACAGAGAAACAAAAATTGAGCCCATTTTATAAATGCAAAAAAAAATTAAATTAAAATTCAAAAAACATAAATGAAGACAAAACTACATGGACAAAAAAAACTAAATAGGAGATAGAAAAAAAATTATGAAAATAGAAAATAAATGAAACCAAAATTTTTTTTATCTTATCACAAACTATTTTAAAAAGCATGGATTCTCTAGTCAAGGAGTAAGAAGAAGACCTCGTAAAGATCAATTTATCTTTTGCAGAGTAAAAAGTAGTTATAAAAAACTTGGATTCCTCATCTATATGGTATGAAGGCGGATGGACGAGAATGAAGGAAAATTCTAAATAAGGAAAAAAATTGGCATCCGAACTTTGTAAGAATTTGGACTTTGCCGTATAAACTCTCTTTAGTTTTTTTTATTTTTTGGCCATTTACCATCTGAAGTCCACGTTTTCTAGAAATTGAGATTTGAGCTCATGTCCGACAAAATATTCCATCGAGATTCTATCACATGCATGTTATGTGACCTTGGCATCTACTCCCGCATATTATATCCACACACTCCTTGCGCATGATAGTTTTGTTTCACTAATTAGATGAGAGAGTCATTTTAGAGAAAGAAATGAAAAGTTACGTTTAACATTGACAAGACTTACTCAGCAATTACATTCACAGAATGACCAAAATTTGATTCGAGATTTGTCAAGTGTGTGATATCAAGAGTGGTATGATTCAACAAGAACCCTAAAATACATAGGGGAAGAGTATCTCCCTAATGTGGTAAATAGTTTTGTTGTTTATTGAAATAAAATTTGACTAGTAGTACAATATTTAATATTAAAATGGTCTTTTATGGACTGAACAAAATTGTTGTCTATTTTTGCATTGATTTTGGAAGTTTTTTATTCCACGTTTTGCTTTAGTTGGTTATTCAGCATATGTTTTTTCTATTGTTTATTGCATAATGTTGGTCCTCATTGCCCTCTATGTTATAAATAGTAATTTTTAATGTAAGTATTCTTGATCCCGCTTGGTTTTTTTGTATGTCTATTTGTTATTGGGGTTGGGCAGAGAAATGGGGTGATTATTAATGAATATTTTTTCTATATGTTATAAATATTTTTTCTTTTTATTGCTTAGCTTTGGTACATGAATTGTCGTCATCTCACCTATATTGGGTCCTAATGTACCATTCTTGGAGATTATTAATGAACTTATGGAAGATATTTTAATTTGATGCACAAGTCTTATTGACTTTTGCCACCAGTATTAGATGTTTTTGATTGAGATTAGACTAACAACTAGGGAATATGGTTTAATTGGTGAATTGGTATTTTATTATAGTAGATATAGGTTGAATGAACTTGTTAGGTCAATGTTCATACAAAATGACTTTGATTTTATTAATTTGATAAATTCTATAAATAACAATAGAATGGTTGGATGTGCAGACTATAAAAGTTTCACTAAGGAAAGCGAATATGCTTGTAACTAATGTTGAATTACCTAGTGTGGATGAGGGTTTAGAGTTCGTGTAATGATGATATTGATATTGGTGCAGGTGGTCATTAGCATGAGTATAGTGATGGGTTAGACGGGGGTGGTGAGGTGTGTAGGAAGTTGTACATGTGCATGCCGAAAATGTAAATGGGGATTGTGAGGGTATAAGCATAAATGCGGATGTGATTGACACTAGGATTGGGGGGAGTGATAGTGAAGATAACCAAGCAGTAGGTTCATATTCAAATATATTTGAGAAGTTGTAGACAATGATTGTAATATAAGTGGTGATGCTGTGTCGTTTGAGTGTCATATAGATCGAGAGGTTGAACGGATAGGCTGAAATATCATAAACCCATACTAAACAAGATAGAATTAATTTGGAAGTAGGTCATATACGCGTGATGGCCATCCTATATTTCAATTAGGGCTGAATTTTTCAAATACTAAGACATTTGGAAAAGTTGTTAGGCACCATGCAATAAAAGATTGAAGTGATGTAAAATTCACAATTAATGATAAGTATATAATACGAGATAAAGATAGTCATCATGGGTTGTTTATACTTCAAAGGTGGAGAATGAAGATACACTGCAAATTAAAAACCTTTTTTCACATCAAAAATGCCCTAGGAAACAAAATGTCTCACATGAAATTAAATGCAAGGTGACTGGCTAAAAATATATGGATAAAATATAGAAACAAAGAGCCTCACATTTGTTGAGAAAAAATAGAGAAATTGAGAAGAGGGACTTTAAATTTGGCTAGTTAAGTTATTGTAATCAGTTAGGTTATTTTGATACCCATACCCAACTATAGAAGCTGATGCTTTTACCCCTATTAAGGTTACCCAGCATGCATGTGAGAGTTTTAGCAAATTATACCGTTAGCAAAGGAGCTTAAATAGTAATTTTTGAAAAACATGGATTTGAAATGATAATTGGCCAAAAAAAAGAGTTTATACGGCAAGTCCAAATTCAGGCAAAGTTTCGATGCCAAAAAAAATCCCTACAAAATGTTTAAAAATTTTGGGGTTAACATTTTATATATGCAACACTAGGGGTATTTAGATAGTTTGTTGGTCAAACCAATAAAAAAAATAAAAAAACAACAACAACCGACATCAGCAAAAGGGTCACAATGATTGTACTTTGACAATTATTGATCAATTATGAGGTATCTCACATGAAGCAAAGTGCACCATACCTGGTTGTAGAATGTCCGAACTTATCAAGTCAACTTGAATCAAACTTCATAAGCTTATATATACTACAAAAAGGGAAAATAAAAGTTCAAGATATTAAATGAGATATCAATGGACTAATTTGGTTTTCATTACTTTACTATACAAATATTTTAAAAGATCATAGTCCACAACTTAGCAAAATAATTCAAAAAATCAACTAAATTCCAATGAGAATTATACAATAAAAAGAAGATCATATAAAAGTACAAAGATCAAGCATATTGTTTCAAGAAGAATAAGATGTGCCAAATAATTACATGAAAAACGTTCATGCAAACATATCCTTTGGTTTCATTTGACAATCAAATAATTGTTAAACAAATTCATGATTATCTAAATTGTACTATAAATTAAACCCTTATAAATATAAATTATAAATAAAAAACACTTTTAAAAATGTGTGTTTCTGGACTTGTTATGAGCTTACGATTACTTGCACAGTCTACAATTGGATATAACTAGAAGGATTCCTAGGAAGATGCATGAAGTGTAGTTTTCTTCCAATATTGCCATACCTTTGAGTGTTACATTCTATAATCCTAGTTCCCACATGAAGCAAAACTAAGTTACAACTTAGCAAGTACAATTCACATTAAAATCAATGAGAAATTATTAATTAATTAAATTATATTAATGATAAATAATTTAACAATAATTACGTGCATTGGTTCATCTGAGACGATTCTTTTTCTACCCCCCCACCCCCAACAACATTAGGTATTATTTTGGTCTATTACTTATGTTTCGATTGGGTATTTTTTGCTAATTGTTAATAATAATTGTGGTTATCATCAAATCTAATTATTTAATATTTTTTTAATGTTAGGGTGAAGACAACCATGGGCATTTACTTCCTAGCATAGAAGGGGCAAAATTCATATAACCCCTTTATGATCGCGAAAAATAGCACTCTACCCCCCTAAAATGAAAAAGTAAGCCTTTAACCCCCTTAAAGTTTTCAAAAAGAGGCAAATGAAACCCAACACCTTGGTCGTGTATTTCAATCTCTCGTTCTGCAAGTACCTATTCTTTGGCATGTACAATATCATTTATGCCCATATATTGATTATGAAAGATAGAATTTACCCAATTCTCTTTTCTATCATTTTCTGCAAGTGGTCATAAGAGAAGCAAACCCTAGTTTCAAGAAAAAATAATATTTTTGATGGATTCCTCAATGAATCAAAAGCAATCAAAGGAGAAAGACCAGCATCTCAATCTCAGGTATGCTAATGCCCCACAATGTTGTTGTAAATCAAAAGCTGAACTTCGGATTATGGAGTCGGAGAAGAAGCCTACTAAGGGAAAACTATATTATTGTTGTCGGAATCAAAGTTGTAAATATTTTTGATAGTGCAATGTAGAACGAGCATCTTGGGCACCAAGCGGCACTTCAGTAACATTTTCATCCTAAATTGTGGCTAATTTTTCTAAAGAAAGTGAAACTAATGGTGAAGAGTTGGATGAGGCTATATCTATTGGTTCAAGGGTTGTAGCTTCCAACTTGGATGGGAAAAGAGAAACTACGTGCATATCTCTTGGGTTATTTTCTGTTGTGTTGGTGACAGTATTGGCTTTTGTGTTGTTTAAGTCTTAAAGTTAGAAGTTTTCATGGATGTATGTATTTTTTTCTTCTTCTTTCAATTATGTAGTTTGGAAGTGTATAGTGCAAACTATGGAACTCACATTTTTTGGAAAGTGAAATATTCATGTAGATTTTATTTCTGTTATTTGTATGGAATGCCATTTTTTTTCTTTTTCTCGTTTTTTTTCGTTAAAACTCCCATTAGAATGAGTTGAAAAGAACAACAATGAACAATATTGAGCCCCAAATCAGCTAAAGTATTTAGAACTAAGACATGTGCTGAGGTTACAAAAAGTTTATTCCAAAAAAAATATTTGGCATTGTACTGCCTTGATCTCTTCTCCCTTGACCTCTCTCTTATGTTATGTAAAACTTCAAGAACAGTTGGCTTTCTAATACGTTGTGATGATGTTGTTGGATTTGTAGTTGCTCTTACAACCGAACTTGTTTCTTTTGCTGCCTTTGCCTGATTTCTAGCTGATAAAGTTGGTAACCTTTGAAGGATTCACTATTGTAGCACCACTGTTCGTAGTAAAAGAAGCTTGAGATACAACATATGGAATACTCTTATTTGAGATCCCTAGAAAACATAGAAAAGTATAAATAAACAATAATAGTTACATAATGTTAATAAAAGAAAAAGACTAGCAATAGTACCTTATAAAACTTAGATTTTGGATGAATAGGATGTTTGCATGACCCTTTGTTGTGCCCAGGTTCGAGACAATTTCAGCAAGAATGTGTTAAGACCCTTTCTAGTGGAGATATTGTTTTGTATCTCATCAGGTCCCTTTCTTCTCATTTTATTTGTCTCCTTCTTTTCTTCTTGTACTTCGGTGGCTTAAGTGGCTCAAACTCTGTGCGTATGTAATGTCTCTGTCCGAGTACACCATGGATCATATTCTCATACACTTTTATATAAGTCTCATTTTTATAACATTTATCCACAAAGCCCTCAATTTTATATATTCTTTATGAAATCGCAGCATTAGCATGGCAACATGGGTATCCGCATAACTAGAACATACCACATGTGCAAGTCTTTTTATCCAGCTTTACAATATACTTGTTAAGAAAATGGTCCACCTCAAAATGTTGCCTGCCACACCACCTGGAAAAATATTTTCTAACTAAATGTTGTTGTTTGTTAATTTTTTTAACAATGCAAGGACGAATGACCCTATCGTATCTCTCCATCCAATACCTCTTTTGTTGGGACATTAATCGTGTTCTAATCCATTCAAACATAGAAATAATGGGCTTGTCTCTAGCCTCGAGAATATAATTATTGAAGGACTCGCACAAGTTATTAACTAAAAACACACTTACAAAGAGTTTGAAAGAGGACCTTGCCCAATGTTGAGGCGGAATGTTTTTAACCATTCTGTTGCAATCATCACCTTCTTATCAATCTTCGGGTCAGCCTCTTCTATCTTTTTCATGCACACCTCAAATTCACCCCTATTTGCAGTTGATGCAGCCCTCCAAAACAAGTCCTTCAATTGTTGGCTTTTAAACTTTTGCTTAAAATTTTGGTATAGCTGCCTCAAGAAAAACGTATGCTCAGAATTTGGGGCTAACTCTTTAACTGTTTCTAGAATCCCTTTTTCTCTATCGCTAATGAATATCCACCTATTATCATTGTCCAAACCACCTATGTCTTCAAAGAGTTCAGTAAGAAACTAAGTCCAATTTTCCCTATTTTCAACAGGAACGATTGCCATTGCAATTGGCCACATGTTATTGTTTCCGTCTCTCCCAACTACTACCAAAAGTTGTCCACCGTAAGCAGTTTTTAGAAAACATCAATCTAAACCAATTATTGGCCTGCATCCAGCCAGAAACCCTTTCTTCATTACATCAAGGCTAAAGTACATTTTCTCAAGTACTGGAGGTTCAGAACCTTCTTGTTTCTTCAACAACAACTGACTACCTGGATTTCTTTGTCTCACTATTTCACAATAATCCCATAATTTCTCATATTACATACTATTAAGTCCAATAATCTCATCAAGTAGTTGCACTCCTTGCCCTAATTGTTTGGAACTTACGGACATCTACATTGCACTTTCTTAGTATAGTGTTCTTCAATGTAGCAATTGGTACTTATGGATTATCCCTAATCACTTTCTCCATTCTCTTAGCAAGATACTTTGATATGGCCAGTTTGTTGACATTAGATCGAGCACCTGAGTGCTCCCCTTTCATGGTTTTAATTTGGACAGTGGGTCTTCTTGTTATGGGGGAGGCATGTATTCTCCAAGTACAACCTTAATTCTTGCATTTAGCAGTAATTCTCACATTTTCATTTTTGCTGAAGTACAAGTCATATCCTTGTCTAACACAATAATCTCCCAATGGCTCTCTATAAACTTGAGCATTTCTAAATCTCATACCAACTATTAGTTTGAAGTCTTTCATATATTGTTCCTTCTTTAAAATATAGATGCCCTTCTTTTTCTAACTCACTTCCATCCAAACTACACAGATCATCTTCTTCTCCCGGATCACTGTACCAATCCTCTTGTCCTATGCTTGGTTCTTGTTTTTTTCCTATCAAGTTTTTGTTTACTTTGCATGATTTTTCTTAATTTCTTCGCCAATTGTCTTTTAGATAGATTATTTTGCAAAAAAATGTCTGCATCACTTGACGCGTCAAGGTCTTCAAGCACCAAACTAGAAGAATCTGATTCTGCACCTTCGTCATCAGTGCTTTACACCTCTGGCTCTTGTAATGGTAAACAGTAATCAGAGTTTGATGAATCTTCATCAAGATCCCCAAACAAGTTGGTAAGTTTTCTTTTACCAATATCCTTATCTCCATGTCTAACTTCACCTTCTTGAATCTCTTCCCAAGTGTATGAAGTCCCAGCAAAACCAGTTTCCACATTAGCATCATGGTACTTATAGTTTTTTTCATAATTAAGTCAATTCCATTTATCAACAATTGAATTTCTGCCTCTCTTTCATTCTCTTCCAAACTCTTCTCATTTGGAAGAATATGCCCTTCTGTATCAATTACTAGGAAAGGATCTCTTCCAAACTCTTCCCATTTGGAAGAATATGCCCTTGTTAGAGTCACCCATATCACTTGTTATTAACCATAGACCAACCTCAAAAGAATGCCCAGGTAATTTAAAGTAGAAATTGACCATATTCTCCCTCCCTCCACATTGAACCTTTTCAAATCACAACCAGTAAATTCATACTTTATTCCACCAATATAACTTTCCACCACCCACGACTCAACATCATGGTAGTTAGGCATCTACAAAAGATAAAATATAAGTACTAGTGTTAGAGAAATAATATATAATTGGTTCATTAATAGAGAACACATAGATTCCACAATTGGGACCACTATTGTCAAGGTTTTTTGAACTTTGTCAATATTGGTGGGTCATTCTAACTTATAAATTCAAAGAACTTTTTTTGAAAAAAGAAAAAGAAAAAGACATTGTTAGCCACGTAGAACGAAAAACTTTTGACATTTGGAGGCCACACACTTGACAGCAACATGTCTATTGTTTATGTATACAATACCCAAAAAGATTCCACTAAAAATTGAATATATAAACAATCAAATCTCAAGAAAACATCCAAATATCCCATTACCTATTGTCTTTAAGGCAACAAAACCACTAATATATAAAAATGGTGCATATATATATATATATATATATATATATATATACACAACAAGATATAAACATCAAAAGCCCAAGGTAGAATATAAACAAGAACCACATATTCCAACTTTTTCGAACTTTTGGAAGTCATGAACACCGGAATATTGAAGCAAAAAACATGAAAAAGAAAAAAAAGAAAAAAGAGAAATAGACAAAATCAAGTTGTACCTTGAGACATAAATCGGCAAGGTTCTCACAAAAAAAAAAAAAAACTACACCAAGTGCTTAGAACTTCACCTTCTCCAACTAAAACATCGATCACTTGAAAGATTAGGAGCACTTCTAGAGATTAATCAAGTGTTTTGTAACTATGGCTTTTAGGACAGAATAATCCCCAATTTCTTTTTTTTCAGAAGAATTGTCTAAAATTCAACGACAGTGAAACAGTAAATATAATATTTTTATACGGGGGTATTTTTATCTTCACAGTCAACTATTACTGCTAAAGTGCTCCAAGGAGGCAGTGAACCTTTTTTTGAAAAGTCTAAGGGGGTTATATGCTTATTTTTTCGATTCAGGGGGGTGGACTATTTTCCCAAATCACAGAGAGGGTATATGCATTTTGCCTGCATGAAAGTGTTGGATAAAAAAACACAAGGGAATGTTGGTTGTATATAGTGCAAGGCCAACTGCAAATAGTTAGGGTTTTAGTACAGTTTGTATTTCTTTAAAAAAAATTAAATTGTACAAATTTGTACTTTCATTGGAAATAAATATGAATGTATATGGAGGTACCTCTAAACCACACACACATATTAGAAACATCTTTTCCTTTTAGGGAAAAAAAAAAGAGGAAGTGATAAGATACCGATTGATAATACAAAAGTTACTATTAATTATATAAAACTAACGTCAAGAAACTCCATTTTATTCCAGTACCAGTTTTAACTATTGATGGCAATTCTTACTTATATATAAGTTGTCACTATTAAAAATTAATCATAAATAATCCATTATATGTTGTCAATATTAACAAGCAATTATATATACTAACATGCTAGTGACAATTTATATATAAGTCACAATTGCTTTTGACAATATTTACATCATCGCTAACTTTTTTATTTTACAGGTGCCGTTCTTTGTAAATTAATGGGGTGGAAGCCTCAAATTTTCTTTGTTTTCTCATTTTAGACTATTTTCCAAATTGTTTTAGAATATAACGATTATTCGGCTAAAACTACTCAAACAGATGAACAAGAATTTTGATAAAAATCTTATATCTGAAAAACAAGTATAGAAAATTCTAAAAGTAATAAAAATCTCAGAAAAATAAAAAATTAAGAATAATACTCAAACAACATTCAGAAACAATTCAATTTCTTGATGAACTATGGCCCTTGCAATGCAAGTGGCATGCAATTAGCTTATTATTATTATTATTATTATTATTTCTTCATGAAATTCATTATTATTGTTGTTGTTATTGTTATTATTATTATTATTATTATGGATTGATTTTATAACTAATTATAAGCCACTTCCATTTTTGTCTTTTTTTCTTTTTCTCCTTTTTTTTAAATTTGTATGATTTAGAATAATGTCTCTACTAGTGAATGTCACTGAAACAAAGGTTACATTTAATAAGAAAATGTTGAGTTTCCCCAATTAGCCAAGATTTGTGCTTCACATGTCGGCTAATTCAGGGTTTGGTTTCAAAGATGCAGAGAAGCGGGTCTTTTTTTAATCTCGGGCGATGCGACAGTAAAATTACTATTAATGTCGGCACATCTCGAGATTCCTATCTCTTGGTGGGGGGTGCGATTGAGTGTTACATTGGCTACATTAGATTTTGGCCCAATTAAAATTACTATTAAGTCCTCTATTTTACCCTGGTTGATTATATTCTTGCCATTGTTGTACCTTTTTACGGTTACATTTGGTGTGAATAAAAATCTTTATGTAAAGCGCTTCTGTTGCGGCCGCTTCTTGCTATTTGATGTCCTGGAGCTCGTGGGTAAGTGTTCCCATACAAATGTGTTTTCATAATTTTTTTTTTCTATTTTTGGAAACCAAATTCGAACTCCTGAATGAGATATTGTGCAATGTTTGGCGGACACAGTAGATAAAAACAAATTGTGGGGAATGCCTAATTGCTGCACAAGTAGAGTTAGTTGTGCTGCAATGGTGATTTGAATTTTTTTTTGTTCGTTTTTTTTTTTAAGCCAAAAATTTTCGAACAAAAAATGCAAGTGGACCAACGAGTGTTGTTTATTAAAACACATTTAACATCCATTTGTGATTTAGTATTTCTGACTTTCTTGAGCAGAATTATCGATTTTACTTTATTTCAGTGAGCTAATGTATTCACTTTTGTATGCTCTGAATAATTTTCCCCATACCAGCGGTTTACTCAGATTTGCATTTGGATTTCTTTGAAGTTGGATTGCTAGCCACAACAATCATTGTTCACATAAGGTTACCATTTTGTTGTTTCCAATTAATGTTGTCAGTTCATCTTCATATATAATAATAATTGCTTTGTTCGTGATTAACAAACCATGGGTTTCCTTTGTACACTCATGAGCAAGATAGACAAATATATGCAAAAAGCTTTGTTTTGTTGGACAACATAGTGAGTTATGGTGCGTTTTCTTACCCATGAAGATTGTATTTTTTTTATTTCTAATTATGTAGCTTTCCCATTGCATTTAGTATGAAATGGTTTATGCTCATTTGCAATAATTCCAAGTAGTAATTATTATGTGATTAATGTTTAACATCGAACTATTATTGTTGTAGTTGACTCGAAGTTATGAAAACAAGAAGGCATTTCCTTTTTCTTTTATGGGCGCATCTTTTCTTCTCTTTCAATACTGTAGCGTTATATCACATATGCATTGCTAATCGAAATAACTGAATGCGTCTTGAAAATCAAAGACAGGAACTGTCCACCTCAGGACATACAGTATAATAGATAGGATGCCGGCTCAAGCTAGCTATTTGAGAACTCTAACTCAAATTAGTGATACCGATTGCGTTGACAACCTTCGCATGAGTCGGGATGTGCATTTAGCAGACTATGTTATCTTCTTGAGCATATTGGGGGCTTAACATCAGATAAATTCATGAACGTTCCTGAGAAATTAGCTATTTTTTTAACCGTTTTGGCTCATCACATGAAGATGAGGGTTCTCCGAACTCATTTCAAATTAGCAAGGTTTTCAAACAAACTCTGAAGTCCCTATTGCGCATTAGCCATCTTCTTCTTGTACAGCCTCAGCCTGTTGACGACGAGTGTAATGACATATGGAAGCATTTTAAAGTAAAACTCCCAAGTCACTCATGGTTGTAATTATTTTTTTTTATTTTATGTAGCTAATGGTTATATGCCTTTCGTGTTGTTGTCGATGTAGACTATACTTGATTCGGAAACGCATTGGTTGTGATTGTTAAATTTGTTTATGATAGGGTTGCTTATGGGCCCTTGATGGCACATTCATTGAAGTTCTAGTCCCAGCACGAGATAAAATAAGATATTACAACTGGAAAGGTGATGTGTCAGTTAACGTGCTAGGCGTATGTAACAAAGAAATGAACTGGGTTTATGTCCTATACGGATGGGAAGGTTCTGTAGCTCATAGTCGTGTTCTAAGGGCAACTATTGGCAAACCGAATGGATTAAGGGTGCCAACAGGTTATATGGCTATTTTATTTGGCTAGATAATTTGTTCTTCCACCTATCATGTTCCGCAAACTTAATATAATTATTTTTTTGTTTAGGAAACTATTATTTGTGTGACTGTGGTTACACAAATGCGGATGGTTTTCTAGCACCCTATCGGAGAACAAGGTATCATCTTAATGAGTGGAGAAGAAGCACAAGACAGCCACAAATACCACAGGAATTGTTCAATCTCCGTCATAGCCGAGCTCGGAACGTAATAAAATGGGCATTCTGCTTGTTGAAGAAATGTTGGGCAGTTCTCAGGAGTCCTATGTTTTATCTTATCAAAACATAAAACCTCATAATTCTTGTATGTGCGTTATTACATAACTTTATTCGATGGGAGATGGAAATAGATCCCATAGAAGAAAATCTTACCGATGACGAAGACAATCACGACGAAGAGGAAGAAGAATTAATACAGGCAGTTGATAGCAATCCTGCTTGGAACAACTACCGAGATGAGTTGGCACAGACAATGTTCAATGATTGGCGTCATAGTTAAAAAGCTAGGGGTGTTTATTTCAATCTCCTGTGAACCAATTCATACATATCATCATTGTGAACAAGTACTTTGGGGACATTGGGTTGTGGGTAGTTTTGTGAAATACATTATGAATCTCTACTTGGCCTTAAAAAAAAATCGTCACTTCATATTGTTACTTTTCATTAGATTAGTAGAAATTTTATTTATTATTGATTGTGAAAGGCAGCTTAATTAGTTTTATGGATTTTCTTCATTACTCAGTTTACAGCTTGTTACCTTATACCATTTCCAAAAACTTATTACGCTACAATTGTATGTGTAGCGACTACAATGTCGTATATTGATATTTGGCTTGTTTTGTCCTACTTGTTTCCTTAATTTTAACACAGGTTACTATTAAATGTTTCTTAAAAATGTTAGATTTGTCTTCGTAATAATGTCGGGTAGCTGTTCATGAAACCCAGGAAAGTCTATTCAGGACCAATCCATTGCACGTCAGTTCTAAAGTAAGGCAGAAGATGAGACTTTGCTTAACGCACTAGAACACATCCAGGGTCTTAATATGTGGAGTGATGGATCTTTTAATGGGGGATACTTGGGGAAATTGCAAAACATTCTGCATGAAAAGCTACCTGGTTGTGGCTTGTACGAGAAGCACGTCTATTCTAAATTACAGGTGTGGGAAAAAAAACCTTGGCACATCTTCAAAGTGTGTTCGCAAGCTCATGAGGTACAGGTGCTGGCTGGGATCTAATTTCTCATATCATTGTTGCTGAAGATACGGCGTGGGATGCCTATGTGGCAGTACAAGTGCTTGTCCATCACGTATATTCGAACTAAATACAAAAAATACATGATAAGTTAAATCGCTAGTTTAGTAATTTTTTTTTTTTTTTTTGGTGTTAGAAATTAATACTGACTTGTTATATGCGAAGTAAATAAAATTACAGATAATAGTTAAACTGCTCACTTATTAATTGCTTTTGGGTGCTGAAAGTTATTATTGAATTTGGAATCGAAATTTAACACGAACTATATGTTCATGTAACATAGTTGTGTTTCTTAATAACGCCGTTTTATTGCCAAGTGTGAAAGACTAGTATTCTTACACAATGATAAATTTCTGCCCTTGTAGGTGAACAAGGACACAAAGATGTTGAGGGAAAAACCACAGCCTTACTATGAAAGATGGGTAAAGATATTCTGTACAAACCAGGCCATGGGAGAACACCAAGTAGACGTGGCGGATGCAATGAACGACCTATTCATGAAGGCAACTAGTGGAGGAGTTCACTGTAAGGATGCACACCCAACCCATTATGAAACCCTACCAAATCCAACAGATTTTGGTTATGATCCGACCAGAGAACTGGCTGACACCTCTGCTTCCCCAATATCTCATAGCGAAGAAAAATCAAAAATCTCGTCCAGCGGTAAACGTAAAAAGAATATAACCAAGAATGACATGGATATAAAAGAAGCTACAAACATGTCGATTGATCGGTCTGCCGTTTTGTTTGAGGGATTAGTTGAAAAATGGAACCAAGAAGAAGGGAAGTCAACTAAACCTTTGGGGATGGACAAAGCCCTCAAAACTAAGATTTTTGAAGCTGTTTCGGATTATGAAGACTTAAAAATTGACCAAAAAATCATTTTAACAACTTGTTTAGCTAAGAATGAGTCAGAGTGCTTGGCTTTCTGGGGAATGCCCAAGTCTGTGCGTGCACGATATCTACAAATGTTTCTACAAGGTGGGGTTAATCTACCTTGAAATTAATTGGTTTGTGATTGTCACGGTCATTTCTTAATAAAACCAAAATGATTATTATTTTGTTAGCAAAAGACCAACCGTGGCCTTTTTGTTTGTTAAGCTTGTTTTTGTAATGGTTCGAAATGTATTATTCAGATCGTTTTGTTCCCTCGCGGGTGCTCGTGCGGTGGAGATTGCACCCCGTATGACAATATGTTTTCACTTTATTTATCTTTTTTTTTTAAGTAACAGAAAATCATTTATGTGAGTTCTGCAACCTAAGATAGATAATGAGGAACTGCTCATTCTCTATATAATCCAAATCGGACAAGGCAAATTATCCAGTGCAAGGAGCTCTATTTTTATGAATTGATTTATGCATGCCAAGAGTTTTGATAAGAAAAAGATGAGAGGACCTCTCAAGTGTCCTTTGTGAGGTGGAGCACCAAGACTTTATACTTTTGAAAAGACTTGACTTTAAAGTTTCTCTTTGAAGGTTAAACAAGTAAATTCAGCATATTGAACCATCTAATGTAACATAATGCGACGAAGCAAACAACCCACAAATTGTGAGGACCCACCAAAATTACTTCATGTTACAAACCAAACCATACTACAAAGATTAATTCATCCCAGCTAATATTCAGCTCACTCGCAGCTTGTAATTACATCACATGACCACATATAGGAAACCAAACGTTTCCTAACAGTATAGGATTGTATATGATTAAAAGATTATTGGATACATATGGCATAAATGTATAATCAATCCATTGCATTAATTTGTTTGGTGACAAATATTACTTTGTAATATATTGTTTGATATTTGGTAGTGTTCTTTTTGCTGTATTATTATATACATATTGTGAAAAAAAATATTTAATTTGGGTCTCATTGTATAAATTTAAGGGTAACACAATAAATTACAACTCTTATGAGCGCAACCAAATCATTTGGATTACACATCCCAACACAATGGTGGGATTGACTATCCCACAAATTGATAAATAAAAAATCGGACTTGAATTTTATAATGGGTAAAACAATATACCAAATTTAATTATGAATAAGATACTCATATAATTCCAGCTACAAACCCTACCAAACGTAACTGAAAGATATTATTTCTTTCCGTGGGTAAGCCTCATATGGTAGCTTCATTAATCTTGCTATGGTTGCTGTGTCAAATAAGTTGTCTTCGTCAATAAGCCTCAAATATCCCTAATAATTAGACCCAAAAAATATCCGAGAAACAAATTAATATTTGTGAAGTAAACATTAATAGAAAAGACAACTGAAGGACAAGGAAACACTTTTTGCAATACTCCAAATGATAGCTAGTTATGATTGATGTCACATTGAATTAATTATAAGCAAGTGAAGGAGAAACGAATAATTATTGGTTGCACTCTTGATTTGATCCAGTACGTGAGTATATTTTATGTTTGTAATTGTCGGTAATGTTGTATATATATAAAATATATATATATGATGTAGACGAATAATATGAATCATCATCGTTTGCAAAGAAATACGACAAGGATATCTATAATTATTAAAATCCTTAAATACTGAGTTAAATACTATTAATTTGCCAAACTTTAATACAGAAGTAATAGGTTGCATTTTCTTTTTTAATTTGATGATCTGGCTGGTGGCATTCATAATTTTGTATATAATATAAAGAAAATTATACCCTTTTAATTACACGAATAATAGGGGTTGTCCTCAACGGCTCAACCTAACGAAAGAGGACAAGGATGCACTTTTTGAATGCTGACAAATAATTAAACGATTAGTATGTGGGGGTTATCTAATTTTTTTAGACTGGAAATAGCAATCTTTAGACTTTTAGTAAACGTGTAGAGGGTTCATGATGTGGTTTTATAAATCAAGAAAATGCTTCTTAGTATTCATTAATTATTATCCATAAAATACTAAGCCGTCTTTCTTGTTGTAATTGATAATATATGTATATATATATATATATATATATAGGGGGGAGCAAGAAGAAGAGAGCAGAGTTTTATCCACATTTCTCGCCGTACAATGAAGATGCATTATATTTGTGAAAACAATTGTTTACATTAGTATATAAAAAATTTTTCACCAAAAAAAAAATTCGTATATAAAATTTTCAATTTTACATTAATAGGCAATCAACATTAAGCCATTAACAATTAAAATCATATCACAGCAAGACGGGTTCTACGTACGTAAATTCTTATCCAAATCTGGTTTAATTGAACTCAACAACTTACATGGAAAGTGTATAGCACTTGTCAAATGATTGATCACCCTTTTTAAATTATATACCCATCACAAATAAGTATAAAACACTCGCCACATAATTGACCCTATTCGGCCAAACTAAGTTTGGGCTAGAATTTCACCCTACAATAGTTAAATTTGTTTGAGCCCTTAATGTACTCAAGTAATACAACAAGAAAATGAGTAAATTTGTAATAACATGATAAGTAATAATGAAAATGTTGTCATAAATTTGAGTGATAATAAATTAATGTTTTCACAAAATTTAGTTTGTACAATGCCAATGGTGACAACACATAGTGTAAAAAAGTGATAATATAGTACAAAATTGACAAATAGTGACACACTTATTATGACAACTAATATAGGTGTGTTATTAATTGTCAATGATGTGGACTAAAATATTAGTTTTTGTCACCATTGAGTAATATTATGACAATATAAAAATTATTGTCACCAAAAAAACTTAATTAATGATAAAATACAATGTATTCTCACTTAATACAACTATTTATGACAACTTTTATATTGACACTTTTAATTTTTTTTTTTTGTAGTGATATAAAACTTGTCGGGTATAAATTGAAAAAAATTAGAGACTATCCTGTTTTCACAATCGTATTATAATAAATTTTGAGAACGGCAAACACTGAAACTATAGATCATCGATTTGTTTGAGCTTAAATAACAATGAAATAGTTAAGGTGTTCAATTTGTTCAATCATAATTAACAATTAAATTAGTAAAATCGTTACTATTAATTAAGATATTGACGATTGAGCCTCCGTATGTGACTCTCATAGAAAGTCACATGAAGACTTCATAATAGTAGAGTGTTGCAGTCTCAATTCGTATGTCCCATATACGTTCCACTGTGTGTGTGAGGGAGGGGGGGCGGGGGGAGGGTGGGGTGGAGGCGGTGGAAGGAAACAAAAATTTGTTATCATATGTTCAAAGAGAATATGAAAAATTGCTACTAACTCTACATTTTTTATATTTTTTGTATTTATCAAAAAACAAATTAAACGAATATGTCACGTAAATTGCGGATGAATAATCAAATATTAGCAGGAGTGGTTCTTTAACTCCATTTTAAGCAACCTTATATTCCTTTTATCAATGGTGATCCGTCCTGAAAATTATATTCTTCCTTATCGAACTATGCTTAATCATCGCTAATTTAACCTAATTTATTTATTTGATTAATCCAGAATGTGAAAATAAAGAATATAAAGTATAGCCTTAAATTCTAAAGTGTCTTTGTCACATCTTGTTTTGAGTGCATTGTTGCTTAGATTAAGTGGAAACTAGAGCCAATGCACATTCTAGGTGTTTTAAGAGAGAAAAAGCATAACTTTAGATGGAAGCAAATTGGAATATATATGTGTGTGTAGTCTGTATATTATTATTGTTGTTGTTATTGTTGTTATAAGAAAGAACCCCCGTTCACATATAAAAAATTTGTGATAGAAAAATTTCATCACAAATTTAAGGTATTTGTAATAGATTAATGATAAAATTTAATATAAATAAAACTTAATAAAAAATCATTGATAAAGTATTTACTAATAAAATTATTATAGATGAAATTGATTACAAAAATTAAATTTATATTGTATTGTATTGTTTTTGAAAAAAATGCATACTTGTCCAGTGGATTTGGAGAATTATAAAGCAAGGTTTGACAATCAAGAATCCAAGATAATGATTGTTGTCCGTACTTCAGTTTTAACTCTTTCTTACTAGGTTAACGTAATCGAGTTTAGTCAAAATCAATTGAAAACTATTTCGTGTATGCGTAGTTTCCAATGACCAAAAGGTGAGCACGAAAATTTGACATTTGCTCTATTACAACAAAAAGATAGATCAATATCAATAAAAAAATGTTATGACACTATCACAATATTTAATGATCTCAAATTAAATCACACAAAAATTTGGCATAGCACGGTTCTAATTCAGAAATAGTTTAAACTTGACAATATTTGGTTTGTTCCTATTGACAGTTTTTTTTTTTTGAATGAGATGTTATTACTCCTTTTGTTTCATAATATTAATCATTTTAGAGTTTTTTTTTTGTCTCATAATGTTTGTCGCTTTGAAGATTTCAAGAGAACATTAATTTTTTTCCCCCCAAATTTATCCTCATTTATTATTTTTAATAGAATTTGATGAGGCATGATAACGGTAATTTTATCAAATCATTTTGAATTTAGCTAAAAAGAAGGCTATTTATTAGAGTAATTAGTTTGTATAAAAAAATTCTAGGATGACTAATATTATGGGATAGAGAGAGTAACATATATAGGCTGACAATAAAAATTGTCGTTTATAAATTTTTTGATGATTTTTCGTTATCTTGTCCCAATAATTATAAAAATTAATAATAGAAATGCGAAATATCGTTTTAATCATTTATAAAGTCATCATTACGTTAAAATTAAAAAAACAAAGAAACTATTATTGTTTATAGCAAAAAAGTTACAGGCAATGCCTCAATGAGTCCTCCGAGAGACATATACATTTAATGTAACTAACCGCCCATTATTAAAGCAGGTTGTTTTTCGCCCATATGTAACATTTGTTTTTAAAAAAAATCGTGCATATATTATAAGGCTTCGTAGAAAGTAGCTCAATAAATTCTATTAAATTTTAATTATAATGTATATATATAATATTATAAAGTACAAAATAAGTTATTACTACATTCGATGCATTATATTATAGTTAATATCGTCAAACATTTCAAGTAAAAATACTATTAGTGATAAAAAAACCAAATTCAGAATATGAAAGTTATCATCAATTATAAGCAATAAGTGACAATTCCCTCTTTGTATCAAAAAAAACAGAAGTGATAATTCACTAATGAAATCTATTTATTGACAACAACTCTTATATACCACAATATAATTCTATAATAACAATAATTAGTGTTTTAATTATTTATATTAATAATTAGTAACACTCTTATAGTGCAAATTGCTGACAGAAAAAATGTCACTAATTTTTTGACAAGCTGATTTTCCTTGTCATCGAGTTGGCATAATAGTTGTGTCACTAACTCCAATTGGTGAAACAAAATCTTGTTAGAACCTGGTGAAAAATTCACTTAATGACAAAACCAACTTTTATTTAATCAGTAAACACATAATTGGTGACAACTTTTCTATCACCACTTAATATAGTGTCGTTAATTTTATTTTTTTCTTATAGTGAAATTAGACCACACTACTAGAAAAACTGTCTTTTGAGACGCCCAAAAATGTCCCCACAGAGAGAATATCGAGACGCTTTGTTGATTGAGACGCTTTGTAAAAGTGTTTCATAGGTGGCGGTCCTAATATCTAATAATCACTCCTGAAAATGTCTCCAAAAAATCTTATATAAGGAACATGGAGAAATGTCTCAAAAGTTGTCAAATCGGGACAACATAAAGAGTCTCCTTAAAATTGTATAAAGACCGTTTTATGTGTCTCCACATTCGTGTTAGCAAGACACTTTTAATGGTCGCCATAAGCATGACTACGGCACATCAAAAAGCGTCCCTATAAAGATATATGATGACCTTTTAGAGTGTCCCAACTAATTGATATAAAGACACTAAAACATGTCCCTTTAGAAAACAATGGTACAACTGTCTCTATAAACAATCTTGAGACATCTCCAAGTGTCTCTAAATGAGTTATTATTGACACATAAAAGTGTCTCTATATATATAGACAATTGAAAGTGTCATCCTAAATGCAACATAATATTACCTACTTCACAAAGACATTTATTGTAAGATACATACATTTAGAAGTGAACTCATTATCCCAAATTTAATATTCCATGGCACATATTGATATGTATACTTGAAACAAAAAATTTGATCTCATTTAACAAAAAAATATCATTTCACAATATCAAATAACATTCCAACAATTATATCTTGAAAAATGAAAGTTCTAACTTTTAACAAAACATACTAGCCTTTGTTTAATTCACCACAATCCAATGTATTTCATTGTCAAAATCCCCCCAAAAAACAAAAAAGAGCTAACTTAACTTGAAGCTTCAAACGTGATCACCAAATCAATATTTTCCATCAATCTTCATCCACAATGACCTGTTACAATTTCAAAATTCATGATTAAATTCTTGAGAAAGGATTAAAACAAATTTTATCAAAAAGATATAACAAAAAATTACCAAGTTACGTGGCCAAGCAATAGTTTTCCCAATAGCCTCCCCAATAGTTGTGAATTCATAAAGTGGCCGAATTAGCTTCTCATCCATTTGAACTCCAATATTAATATGTACACCAAACATATTTTTCCCAAGTTTTGCTTCCCCAATTCAATCCAATGGATCCAAATTGTCAACACAACCAATTGCAACAATGTTTGATGGATCAATCACACTTTTAAGACACACTCGTGTACCAACCCGGGCTAAAATTTTATAATATGTTATTAACTAAGGTGATTTTAAAATACTTTGACAAAGGTGTGCTCCAAAATCTATATCAATTCACCATTCTCATGTTCATCACTATAAAGCAATACTAGAAATATTAAAAAATGAGCAGTTTTTAGTATGCATACCCGTAAAGACGGTGCTTCAGTACTTGAGGCTGAACTTTGACGACGTGCTAGGACTTGGGGGGACAAGCATGTTGGGACTTGGAAGGACGAACGTGATGGGACTTGGGAGGACGATGAGGGAACTGTTGTAATTGGTGGAATTGACTCCATATTTTCAGTTCTTTGCTTGTTTAGCTTCAAAAGCTCTTGAATTTGTCTATTTTGCTCATCAATTTGCTTTTTTTACTCATTAGTTATCTGCCTTAACTCTTCAATCTCTTCTTGATATACTAGAGTCATTCGATTACATGCACGTCGACTAGGCATACCATCATAAACATCAGAAGCTAGAATGCCAAATCCATAAATTTTGACTCTTCCCCATTTATCTGGTCCAACCACTTGAGAGTAGATGTCATTGGGGCCTCTATCTTTTGCACTGGGAGGTAAATTGCTTTTCAACTCGTCCATTTTCTGCTGCAAAAATAGTTTACCAAAAGATCAAGTAGAGAACATAAAGACATACATGACATCTGAAACAAAAGTTTAGGATTTTTTATTTTTTGGAAGTTGGTGGTTATGCTATTGTGATTAACATATTGGGGTTGTATGTAAATATAAAAAAAGTCAATTAACTCAGCTACTGTACCAAAAAAGATGAAACCTAATATCCATGTAACTTTTTACCATTTTGCTCTTCTATATTATGGATCTCCACCACAAGTATACATATTGGCATACAATATCTACTGTATTGAAGCATAAAATATACAAGAAACACTTAAAAAAAATACAAGGAGCAAGTTTTATTCAATGGGCATTCCATTATTAAATTACTATATGAATTACATTTCCCCCATGCCCCTCATCGAAATGGGCATTATTTTCCCCCATGCCCCTTATCGAAATTGACAAAGTCCATCTATCTATTTTTCCCCTTTAACACCTAATCACCTTTTTTCCCCTTGTTCTTTTGTAAACAAATATCTTAATACATTCAATCCCAAAACATAATACATCAAAAAGGGCAAACGAGTAAAACAAGGTCTTTTCATTGTCCTAAAACCATAATTATCAATGAAAAGCTAAACAATAGCGATAATGCCTAAGAGATTAATACATATATTTATATATACATGTGTGTGTGTGTGTGCGTATGTGTGTTAGGAACTAATCAAGCAAAAAAAGAAAAAAAAAATCACAATCACACAAAATGAAATTTATGTAGTGCGACAAAAATATGTGAATACCCACACACCGGTACATGCAACAATGTGTGTATGTAAATATATATGTGATAAGCAAAAGACATTTGATATATCCATTTTGTATTTGCCCATTGGCGCTTGATGTCCTAAATCCTAATTTAGTTGTTAAGACACACAAGTAGTCCAAACAAGTACATAATCATACTTTTGTCCCACATCCTGCACTTAAAATCCCACACATTGTAAAGAAATTGCTAAACAGTATATCAAAAACCAAAACTTAGAACCTATATCAGCAATTACTTTCAAGCACTTAACAATTAATTAACTTTTAAAAGTAGCTTGCACAATTTTTATCAATATATCAGTAACATCAGGATTAGAGGTTCTCCCTTTTCGAGTATAACATTCTCCGAAAAGATCTACTCGACTCGGTTCATACTCCATTGGGTCATCTTCATCCTCACCAATTTCAACGTCTTCTTTTTCTCCAGAATTGTGTGTTCTTTGTTTCTCTCTTGCTTCTCTCTATTAAACCATGAAATAGAGTATTAATATACCCATAATATATTAACAAATTTATAACGAAAGCAAATTCATTTCCTTCATATCTTCCCTAATTTGAGCAAAACTTTTCTTTCCGGTAGTGTGATGCATTGTCTTTTTTGCTCTATTCTCTTTGTTTCGATCACTTTCTTTCTAAGTATACAAAATAAACTTAGTTAAATAAGAATCAACATTCCAAAATATTTGCAATACTAAGTACCTGATAAGTTTTCAAAAAACATATACAATGATTTATTACCCTTGCAGCTTCACTGTTCCAATGGATGACTAGTCTTTTCCATTGATCAGGCATAACCCTCTCGTTTTCTGATTCAGGTCTTTTGTTCAAGTTCTCTTCCAACAACAGATTCGGATCAAAAAACTTCGCCTTCACTCTATTTTTCCAAGCCTTCCATTTTTTTCCCAAGTTCATCAGGGTCCACTCCTCAAATCCAAGTGCACCATGAAACATTTCCTATAGTCAACATAATGAAACATTATTATTCAAGTTACAATATAATCTGTCGTATTAAAGTATAAGAAAAGTATGATATTTACCTTAACAATTTCAAGCAATGACTTTTTTATAGAACCTGGTACTTTACGCCAAGTTGGTATGTCAAGCCAAATCATTTTACCATTTCTAACTAATGAACCAAGAAACTCAACAAATTTGTTCTTATTTTCACCAATGGGTTGTCCAAGCTTGTTGAATTGAACACGCTTGCGATCTCTCATCATCCAAACCCTTCGCATATAAGTTTTCCCTCTACTTTTTCTTTTTGCATAAACCTTTTCTGCAAATATATAGTTAGAAGAAAGAGTTAAAGGCATCATATTAGTTTATCAAGTGACAAACTAGTATGTTTAAATCATACCAATGTTTCCTTGCGCCTCATTTTCTATCTCATTTGCATTTGACTCCTGTAAATGGGCTTCAAACTCACTATTATTCCGTGGACTTTGTTGACTTCTTCCCACCACTAAAAGAAAAATATCATATCATTGTAAAAATACAAACATGCAAATTATGAGAAGTAACACAAAGTTGTATTAACATCATAAAACTTTTAGGACGCAACAATAAAGGCACCGCGCAACTTCTATTTCCTATTAGACATAATGAAAAATGCACAAGTTTGAGTATACAATGTCAATGTATATACCTGCATTATCATCGTTTTGTTCATTTTGTATCTCCATCAAATTTGATTGTTGTTGTTTTTGTTTTTGTTCGTAGCCATCACTAGTTCACTATGAAATGTCAACTATCATTAGAATAACAAGAATATAATGTAAAATTAGTATATAACCCAAAAAGTAGTTAAAACATGATATATAGAAAAACAGTTTACAAAATTATTTCTTAAAATTGCTACATAAATAGATCACAAATCTTCTTCCAAACTATCCACTGGAATTCCAAGGTCCCATTCGCGAACCCATACAATATCTTCCTCTAAATTTATTGGTTTGTGAGGGCAAGGTTCGATTTGCATGTGAGTATCAACATTTTCTATTGAAAGATCTCTTCCATCATCAAATTTATCTCTTGCTTTTGTCTTTATCACAACGTGTCATTCCTTCTCTGAGGGATCCTTTACATAGAATACTTGCTCAATTTCTGAAGCAAGGGCAAAAGGTTTATGTTGGCGCTATATATTTGAGAAATTGGTCAAAGTGAATCCGTCGTCATCCTCTTTTAGCCTCTTACCTTTAGACACCTATTCACAATTGAACAAAACAATCCTTTTGCCGCCAGCATGATCTAACTCAACTATATCCTTCAAGATTCTATAATATGTCATATTCTCCAAAATAGGTCTCTTATCCTTTTTACTAGCAAAACTCGTGGTTGTTGGATTCACCATCACCCCACTATTTTGGGTTTTTCTCTTTTTCTTCACTTCTTTAGTGTGAAACCTAAACCCAGTGACTATGTATCCTTTGTATCTTTTTCCAACAGGCATCGGTCCCTTTGAGAGACGTATCACATCATTCAAGTCAGGATCATCTTCATTTAGTTCTAATTCCTCAACCTGTAATAAACATTTTCTTTAGCACAAAGTAAATATTTTAACAAATTGACTCATTTTAATAAAGAAGTTCAAAAATGATTTCAATGAAACATACACATTTAGAAATCCAAGACGCAAATGATTCACTTTGGTTACGCCTGATTTCATGTTCTCCAGAACGACGTTTTTTACGCCTAAGTTTAGCTTCATGTTGGCTGCACATTAGCCATACAAATCAAATCGTTCAAGAACATTTAAGCAAATATAAAAATAACTAAAAAATAATGGTTTCGTCTAACTCACTCTCTATATGGCTTAATCTCTTCACAATTGAATAACACATATCGATGAGCTTTAGTCAATATATCATTATCCAATACAGTTGCCTCTCCCTTCCATAATGGACGTCCAGGCATTGAAAAATTATGTAAGCCCGAACCAAATGCTCCATCTCCATCATCGTTTCAACTAGGCCGATTGAGCCTTGTTTCAACATGTTCATCAAAGTATAAAGAACAAAATGATAAACACTCTTCTGCTAGATACCCCTCAGTAATTGAGCCTTCTGGTCGACTTTTGTTCCGAACGTATGACTTTAAAGTGCTCAGATACCTAAGGAAGTGAACATACATAAATATTAATGTAAAAAGGCAACAAACAAGTATTCAAATAGTAATATAGTTAGCAAGAAGTTTTACCTTTCTACAGGATACATCCAACGATACTGTACTGGTCCAGCTAACTTTGCCTCGTTAACCAAATGTATCGATAAATGTACTCTGATATCAAAAAAACTAGGAGGAAATATTTTCTCAAGCTGACAAAGTATAATGGGAATTTCTTGTTCCATTCGGTCTAACTTAGCTTAATTCAAAGTCTTGGAACACAAGTCTCTGAAGTAGGCACATAAGCAAATCAAAGCCTGCCGAGTCGACTTAGGCAACAACTTGCGCAATGAAATCGGAATCAACTGTTGCATCAAGATGTGGCTATCATGACTTTTAAGGCCAAAGATCTTGATCGGTTTAAGATGCACACACCTTGATACATTTGCAGCATAACCATCCGGAACTCTTATATTCTTCAGAACATTGCAAAAGATTTCCTTCTCAGTTTTATTCAATGCAAAGGAAGATGGTGGTAACCATTCTCTGCCAAACTCATCAAAAAATAGCCAAAGTCCAAGTCTTATACCCATATCTTTCATATCCAAGTGTGCTCTATGGTTGTCCTTTGACTTGTCGCTATCTAATAATGTGTAAAGTACCTTATCACAAACATTCTTCTCAATGTGCATGACATCAAGATTGTGGCGTACCAAATTTTTCTCCCAATAAGGTAAATCAAAAAGAATACTTTTTTTTTCCAACTAAAAGGTAAATTTGAATCCTCAACCTTTTTGCCAAATCTGTTTTGAAATCTTTAATTTCATCTTGTATTTGAGAGCTTCACAAATATGGAGGTGCCTTTCTATGCTCTTCTGTACCATCAAAAGATGTTTTATCTTTCCAGTAAGGATGATTTCTGGGCAAAAAGACACGATGGCACATGTAACAAAACTTAAGAGAGTTCCGAAGCCGCTTAGAATTTGTATATTTTTGACATACTGGACATGCATATTTCCCTCTAGTACTCCAACCTGATATGTTTGCAAGACCAGGTAGGTTACTTATTGTCCATAATAATGCTGCACGCATTTGAAAATTCTATTTTGTTGTAGCATCGTACGTGTTTGCCCCATCATACCATAATTCCTTCAGCTCTGCTACTAATGGTTGCAGATAAACATCAAGATCATTCCCAGGTTCATTGGGCCCAGGTATAAGTAACGACAACATGAAGAAAGATTTTTTCATATAATGACCTGGTGGTAAGTTATAGGGCATTAAGATTCTAGGCCATGTACTATGTGTAACACTCATTGTTCTGAAGGGATTAAAACCATCAGTTGCGAAACCCAATCTAACATTGCGAGGATCTTTAGCAAATTCTGGATGGTGGTAGTCAAAAGTCTGCCAAGCTGGGGAATCTGCAGGGTGCCTCATCGTACCATCTTTAGTACGTTCTACTTCATGCCACCTTATAAGTGATGCAGTTTTAGAATTCATAAATAATCTCTGCAGTCTTGGCTTTAAAGGAAAATGCCAAAGAACCTTAGCTGGAATCTTCCGAACATCCTTAGACTTCTTAGGAGAACTGTGTCCACAAGCATTAGGATCTATCTCTTGTGTTGGTGTTATCCATCGTGCTTCATTACAAGTATCACACTTTGTCTTACTATCGTTTTCACCCTAATACAACATACAGTCATTTCGGCATGCATCAATTTTCTTGTAGTTTAACCGCAAACCTCTCATTATCTTTCTAGTCTCATAATAATTCTTCGGAAGTTGTGCACCCTTAGGAAGTGATTCTTGCAACAATTATCAGTCCAATTGCCAAGACACTTTATTTGGAGCATTTTGACAATGAAAGAAAGTTTTGAAAATTTCGTACATCCAGGATAAAGTTCTTGCTCTGCATCCTGCATAAGCTTATAAAAATTTTCAGCTTTTTCACTAGGCTTTTCTCCCTCGGTTCTTGGCATATCTTTTGTGTGCTTCCTTGTCTCCCCCATGTCAAACATATCATGCAACATTTCTTGCATGTTATCAACTGGATGAACATATTCATAAGATAGAGAACCTCCATTTGTGAACACCTCTCCATGAAGCACCCACTTGGTGTACCCATCTAAAAATCCTTCCCAAAGAAGATGGCCTTCGACAACCTCACACGTCCTAGTTAATCCATTTTTACATTTTTTACAAGGACACAAAATCATTCCATCATTTGAATGGGTGAAAGCAAAATTCAAGAAAAACTTGACCCCTTCCTGATAATCTTTACTTGATCTTGGAAGAGTCATCCAACTCTTGTCCATAATGTTCTTTAAAATGATAAAACTATTAATTATTCTCACCTGAGAATTTAAAAAAGGTAAAGAAAACTTTTAGTTATATATATCCATTAGATATGGTTAGAATAGTGTTCTTTTCACAAAATCAGAATATTAAAATTATAATTCGTTGTTAGAGAAAGATTTGATAACTATTGAGATTCAGCAATCACAATTTTTTATTATTATTATTATTATTATTATTATTATTATTATTATTATTATTATTATTATTATTATTATTATTAATCACAACTTTGTAAAATAGGGGTTTCTTTTTATATGTTTATTTTATCTTTAAACTCGATTTCTGTGAGAGGAATCCTATCCAAATTATTGATTGTCAATAAATATTACTTGTTTCTTTTCAAAAATGATATTTTCAATTTTATTTCTTAGAATAATAAAAAGAAAATTTTAAAATTTGACCTCAAAAATTCAAAATAAATAACAATGATAGAACAATGATAGTACAAATAAGAATGTTGTCTTCTAAAATTATTGAGTGTAAGATGGAATTATATTTTTAGGGTATCAGCATATTATCTTCAACGTACAAAAAGTGCATTAAAGGAAATTCAGAAGCTTGAAAAGTATATTTGAACGGCAAAAGAAAATGAATGAAACAAAGAGGAACCATCATTATTTTGATCAAAGCTATGCCTGGATAATTATTCTTTCATTACAAATTTACCAGAGAAACCACTTGATTCGAGAATCCGAAATTATGTACACGTATACTTGTTAAACAAACAAGAACCGTAGTTAATCTTTGATTTTGTCATGGGACATGGATATATCATTTATGCACTACCACTTCTGAAAATTTTTAAAATTAGACAAAAGAGATTTAAGTATCCCATGCTCTCATCCCCATCCCAAAGATCTTACTAATACAGTTTTCAATGTCAATCACAATTTCTTCATAGATTCATAGGCAAATCATAAGTTAGATAGCAATTAGCAGAAACTTTTTTTCTTCAGAAAACTACCAAATAAATTGTTATCAACCTCGGAATACTCTAATTTAATGATTTTCATAACCACAAAAGGATAACCATTAATTGACACAAGCACGAGGGGCAAAAATGGAAAATAAAAGAAACGGCAACCAAATACAAACAGGAAACTAGAAAAAATCCAGAAAAAGGGGTGCAAGCACATCAGCAAATTAAGTACTTATGCACGCAAATATCCATCAAGAGCACAAAAATAGGAGAGATTTCCAAAGCAATAGCTATGAAAGATAAAAAGAAAAATTCAACACCACTACCTGTTAAATTGACAAAAAAAAAAAAAAAAATCGAAAACTAAAAACATGACCAAGGCCAAAAAGAACAGTTCTAAAAGCAAAAATCATCAATTGATTACACAAAATAAAAGACCCTCTCCAGGAATCAAGATTTCATACCTAAGAGGAATCGCAAAATTTTTGCCTTACTAATGAATGTTGAAACAAAATCTTGTATTGGGTCCTTGAATACGCATATACTTTGTCTTCTAAATATCTACTTGAGCGTACCTGACAGTCGCCTCAGTTCGAGCGTCGCCTCGGTTCGAGCGTTGCCTCCGTTCAAGCGTCCGTCGTCATCTCCGTTCGAGCTTTCAATTGAGGGTTTTCTTTCAGAATTAGGGGAGAGAGAAAAAAACGTATTATTGAGAGGCTAGAATGTGGCTTTTGGATTCTCAAAATAAAAATTGGATTTTGGCTTCTAGAATACCTCTAAAGTGTTTTGCCGCCACATTCCAGCGCCAAAAACGTATTATTTATTTAACTATTTCTGAAATTTTACTAAAATATTAAAATAAAATTAAAAATTAATATAAATAAAAAATTTTAAAATAGTCTTTACATGCACAGTGATATGAAGACATTTCTGTAGAGTGTCTCAATATATTTTTGAGACCTAAATAAATAAATGATGATATTATTAGGACTCTTTTACAAAAATGTCACAATAAATAAATTAAAAACTAAAATAAATGAGACACTTTAAAAAAGTGTCTCTAAACATACAACTATTGAGACACTTACAGAAAAATGTCATAATAAAAATTAAATTGTAAAGATTAAAGGGACACTTTTAGATAAAGAGTCTCAATTTATGGTCCTATCAAGACACTTCTATTTAAGTGTCACGATAGAAAAGACAATTGAGACACTTTTATTGTAAGTGTCTCAATACAAAGGTTGTTGGGACACTTTTCTTGAAGAGTCTCAAAACAAGTGTCTCCATAGGCTGTTTTTCTAGTAGTGCCACGTAATATATATATATATATATATATATATATATATATCATACAACACATTGTTAGAAAGAGAAAGGCATAATGGAAAGAGAGAGAAAGAGAGAGAGAGAGAGAGAGAGAGAGAGACTAGTGGAATTAACAAAATGTGTATTAACTTTCACCGTCGCATTAGATGACTTTATATACACAAAAGGGAATGTCCAAGAGAAAATATATCACCTAACCGTTGTAACTAAGCGCTACAACTGGCACAATTATGTTAACTAATTACACGAAAAATTAACTAATTCTAATAGTCTCCCTCAAGGTGGACGGAAAATGTTATGAACAGTCATCTTGGACAGAAGGGAATCGAAAGCAGTAGGAGATAAGGCCTTCGTGAAAACATCGGCAAGTTGTTAAGGGGAGTAAACCAGAAGCAAACCAATAAGAGCATATTGCACTTTATCTCTAAAGAAATGACAATCAATCTCAATGTGTTTTGTTCGGTCATGAAAGATTGGGATAAGATGCAATATGAAACGCGGACTGATTATCACAGAACAACAAGGCAAGACTTAGTGGATCAAAACAAAAATCATGAAGTCAATGTGGCAACCAACTAAGGTCACTAGCTATCAAGGCCAAAGCACGATACTTTAACTCAGCGGACGAACAAGAAATAGTGGTTTTCTTTTTAGACTTCCAAGAGATAAGAGGATATCTCAAGAAAACACAGAAACAAGTGGTGGATTTACGAGTGTCCATACAAGAAGCCCAGTCTACATCAAAGAAGGCCTTAAGCTGAATTTGTGAGGAAGAGAAATAAACCTTGACCTAGACTTGTTTTGAGATATTGTAGCAATTGATGAGCAAAATGGAAATGTGGAAACCTGGGTTGAGAGAGAAATCGACTGAATTTGTTGACTACATAGGTGATATCTGGCCTAGTAATGGTAGGTAAATCAAACGGCCTATAAACTTGCGGTGCTGGAAAGCATTAAGGAGTAGATTACCATCTATGGCAGTCAATGAACACTTGGAATCTATAGGGACAACAACAGGCTTAGAAGCCAAAAATCCAGCATCCTCCAAAAGTTGCAATGTATACTTTCTCTATGATGAAATGATACCATTTGGAGATCTAGCAATCTCCAAATCAAGAAAATATTTCCAACAACCAAGATAGTGTTGATGAAGTGAAGCCTTGAGTGTGTCAATAAGGGTGGGAGATGGACTAGCTATAACTATATCATCAACTTACACTAGAAGAATAATAAAAGATGTGCCCAAACCTTTGGTGAACATAGGATAATCTATCTTAGATTCACAAAAACTAAGAGAAAGTAAGACTTGAGTGAACTTGGAGTTCGAGATGCTTGCCTAAGGCTATAGATGGATTTATTTAATTTGCCAACTAACTTTTGTGAAGTGTGGCAATGCTCCCCCTTAGGCGTATAACCTAGAGGAAGGTCCGTGTAGACCTCCTCAAGCAAGTCTCCATTAAGAAATGCATTGCTAATATCTAACTGAGCAAGATGCCAATTTTGAGAAGCTGCAACAAGCCTTGCAATAGGTGAAAAGGTGGAAACAAAGTCTATCCATTCTTGTTGAGTGTACCATTTGGCAACCAACCTCACTTTGTGCTTGTCTATAGTGCAATTAGGGTTGTGCTTCGTCCTATACACCCATTTATAGCCAATAGGATACTTACTTGGGGATGAAGGGACAATGGACCAAGTATTGTTGTGTTTTAGTACAATGAGCTTAGGGTTAATTACGTCTACACCCCTTGCGAGTTTATGAAATTCCCAACAGTAACCCTCTTAGATGAAAATTTTTACATACACCCATTATGAAATTTTAAAATTACAGATGCCCCCCCCCCCTCCAGTAGGGTTCCAGTCAAAATATGATAACGCTACTCTAAATTTTGAGTGATTTGACTATTTTGGCCCTTGGTTAGGGTTCAAACAAAATTTATTTCCAATGATGCCCTTGGTAATTTTATAAACTTAGCGGGGTTCTGCATGTAATTTCGTAACTTAAGTGGAGGTGTATGTGAAATTTTTTAAATTTGTAAAAAAGACCCTTTGTGACCATTTATAGCCGTTTTTTGTCCATTAAAAATTTTTAAAATGGTTGTTGATGACTGTTTTCTGACCGTTTGAGCTATTTTCTCTATATATATGCACTTTTGCAACATCATTTGACATACTTTTAGTTTAGATTACACAAATATGGCTTCTTCTAGCCATTCTTCTAGTGGTATGAGGTTAAAGTAGAAGAAAGAGAGATGCTTGAAAAGATAATGCGGCTTGAAAACTGAGTATTATGATAGCGGATACGAATGAGAATCGTGGTAGATTGTGGTATTGTTGTTCAACTCATTGGTTCTCTCATTGGTTCCTACCCTACTTAGGTGAAAAAGAAGAAGAGGTTTCACGTGATGCCACACGAATGAATGAGACTGTAAGATCTAATCATCAAGAAGCTTCCTCAAAGATATTTATAGGGGCAACGTTATGTAAAAGCTCGTGACACTTAATCTCATCTTGCTTGCTATCTTCTTATTTTGTCAAATTGTTAATGAATTCAAAAGGCTAATAAATTGTAATAATATAAAGCATATTATAACTAACAAGACATAAAGAGAGAGCACCAAATAATGCTACTTAATTCGTTCAACACAAATAAACAAACCAAGCCAAAGAAACTAGAATATTAGATTCATGCAAATAGAAAGATAAATGAACCCTAATATCCAAAGTTAAACAACACACTAAATTTCCTCTAAATCATCATCCCCTCTTGACCCTTCCTCTCCATCAACACCATCACTAGAACAAGATTTATAACATTCACTGTCTTACTCTTCCTCCTCTTCCTCCACTTTCTCATCTCCAAAATCAAAGTCCTCATCATCTTCATCAATAATTCGCAATGTAGATGAAGCCTTCCCTTTCTCTCCTATCGTTGTGACTTTTTCCGCTCCCTTGGAAGTAGTTGCATTCGATTTTGCTGTACTCACCCTCCTCGATGAACTAGAAGTGAGTGTGGATATCGATTCTCGAGATCTAAAAGTGTAGGCCTCTTCATTAGCTCTGGAGGCATATGTAACATCTCCCTAAGTTAAACCTTCACCATCAAACACCGGAGCACCCTCTTCATCCTCATTTTGCTCCATTCTCCCCACCAACCACTCATTGTTATCATCCAAACTTTGAGAATCTAAGATAATAGGATCAAGGGTGTCACGCTTATCGTATCTAAGCAACACCGACCTATTATACTTAATAAAAACCAAATCATTCAATCGTTGTTGCTCCAAGCGATTTCTTTTCTTTGATTGAAGCTGCAAAAGAAATAATGTATTGATGTAATTTGAATAAAGGGGCATTTAGAATATTCAAATTTTACACAATAGAACATTTGTTATTTATCTTACATGTTCGAAAACACTCCAATTGCGCTCACAACCAGACGAGCTACAAGTCAGACTTAGAATCTTGTTGGCAAGCTTTTGTAAATTTGGTGTTGAAGAACCATTTGTAGCCTACCACATAGCTAGCAACATTAGAACAAGATATATCAAAAATGGTTAATGACAAGTAAGTTTAATTCACATATATGAAAAACATTAAAACAAATTACCTGGTGATAGTTTCGCCTTTCCCTGCTTCTTATAAGTATCCAATCCAAAGTTCATCTCACTATCCCTATAAATTTTCATCTCCGAGGGAATCAAATTAGTCTCACCAGGATTTCGTATCAACCTTCGATCAACAAACTATGCCCCTCATGATTTCTTCATCCGATTCCATATTGGGATTGTCATATGAAAAAGCCGAATTCAAATAATAACTAGCTGCATGCAATGGTTGGTGAAGCTCACATTCCCACCTCTTGTCAATAATTTCAAAGACCTCTCGATACCTGTCCTCATTGTTTCCAAAGGCTCGAGCAATATCTTCCTTAGCCCTATCCATTGCTTCATAAATATATCCCATCAGAGGTTTTTTCTCACCATCAACTAACCGAAGAACTCCAAGTAGAGGCCCCGAAAACTTAATAGCATAACTAATGTTATTCCAAAAAATAAGCATCAATATGATCCTTGACATATTTTTACCCGTGTACTCTTTAGAGAACTTGCTTTTGCACCGCTCATCCGAAGTGAACATCTTTCTCAAGTTTGATTTTGCTTATGGAAACGGCTTAGTGTAAAGAAAGCAGTTGCAAAGCGAGTCTTCACGGGCCTCACCATTTCTTTTTGACCGGTGAAGCCCTCATCATATTCAACACTTGAGTGCGATTCTAAATTTAACAGTTCACTAAAATTGCCCGTTCAAGTGTTCTTGTCAAATCAAGTATCTTGAAGATGTCTTCAAACATCAAATCTAGACAATGTGTGGCACATGGAGTCCAATAGGAGTGCTTGTATTGCTCCATCAACAACTCACAGGCTCGCACATTGGCACTTGCACTATCGATGACCACTTGAACAACATGTTCCTCTCCAACACGTTGCACAAAGTTGTCAAGCAACTCAAATATTTTTGCACCAGTGTGAGAGTAGCTCGATGCATCAACAAATTCTATAAACATGCTTCCTTTAAGAGTATTCACTAAAAAATTGATCAAGGACCTACGTTTTCTATCTCTCCATCCATCAACCATTATAGTGCAATCATACTTTGCCTTCTCTTCTTCATGACTCTTTAACAGATGTTTCGTATGTTCTACCTCCTTCTTCAAGCAAGTCACTAAAACCTCATGATATGTAGGAGGCTTCATTCCAGGGCTATATTGCCCAATAGCTTCAATCATCACCGCAAATCTATCCATATTGACAATATTAAATGGTATGTTGCAATCATACATCCACCTAGCAAACTTTTGGGCCGCATTATCCCTCGCTTTCTTTCTATATTCATTGAAATTTGTCCTGGATCCACTACCACTCCCAGTTCCATCTTTTTTTCTCTTCTTTACTATATCATCGGCATCTTTCCTACAATACTAATCAGTAGGACCCATTTTCTTTGATTTTATTGTTTGAGTGGTCTTATAAGTCGAAGCATGGGTTGAAGGTGGAGACATCAGATTTAGTCTCTTAAGAGCGAATTGAAACTCAAACTCCTCTATATCATCTTCTTGCAATTCTTGATTAGCAATATCATCAAAATGCGGTATAGTGTCAATTGGAGTCTTCAACCTTTGGTTTTCTTCCATAAGTGTTTTCAATTCTTGTTTGATGGGTTCCGGTTCTTTTTTTACAAGCCGCCGCATTTCGAAATCCACCGAAAAGATGTTGATTGTCATGATATCCCTCCATTTGTCACTTTATTATGGCACCTTATCCCTTCATTTTTATTATTTGGGTTAACTAAACTTCCATGATTTCAACCTGGGCCCTTCTAATTTGATGCCATTATAAATTACAACTTCTGAAAAAAGAGAAAAATTTGAACATAATAAGAAAATTTTGAATATAATAGAAATCGGATAATAAAAAAAAAGTCAAAAAAAAAGCACAAAACCCATTACTTAAATAATATTTATCATCCTAATACCACCCTAAAAAATCCAAAAAACTCGAAGTGAGAAAGGAAAAATAGGAAGAAAAAAAACAAAGAAGAAAAAAGAAAAAACAAACGACGAAGGAAGGGGATTACCTCTCGTCCCCAACAGCAGAGGCTATGTCTGGCGCCGGCAGCTCCTTCTGATGGTGGCGCGGTGGTGGTTGTGGTGAGGAAGAACCAAAGAAGAATGATGGAGAAAGAGAAAGAAGAGGGCAGCGAGTTTCTCTAGAGAAGACAAAAGTGGATAAACAACAAATTTTTGGATTTGACTTTTTTTAAGTCTAAAATTGGTCAAAAGCACGCAAAAGTGCACATAGTGCACTAAAGCACTCACTAAATGCAAACCCGGCGCCAAGGCACTACGAAGCGCAAGGGTTGCGCTTCTAGTCAAAGCGCACTTTTAATAACTATGATCTCACATGCAACAAATCTCCATCAAAATCAATTAATGAGCCAAAAACAAGCTATTCTTTCAAGTTTCTAAACAAAACATCATTCGCCGTAGCATTATCAAGAACTAATGAAAATATTTTTTTCTCCAAATTCCACTCCAATATCAAGTCTTCATAAAATTAAACAAAGCTTCACTATCATGTGGATATGGTATCTTCTTAAAAGCAAGGATTTTCTTTTGTAGATCTTAATTATCATCAATAAAATGCGCAATCAGAGAATAATAAGCCATGTGAGAACGCTCTGAAGTCCAGATGTCTGTAGTTAAAGATGCTTTACATTGAAGCTCGTTTAAAAATCTATACATTTTGACCTTTTCCTCCGATGATATTTCAATAACATCACTCTTTGTGGTATTTCTACTAGACAGCTTGAAGTTTGGATTCAAACCATTCAAGAATTTCTTAAAGTACTCATTTTCAGCAATATTGAAAAGATACTTATCTTTAATAATAGCAATTACCAAATCCCTTCGACTTTTTGTTTGGTCAAACACGAACTCGCTCCTAGGACAAATAGCCAGATCATCCCTAGGTTCTAGCTTAAACTTTAGACATGAATTTTCTAGGTGTTTTTTCAAATGGTTTGTCCCATGAGCGACATTACCAAATAAGAGTTTATCACAATAGTTACATTTAGCAAGTGTGGAATCGTTAACACCCTTAACCTTGATGAAGTGCTCCCAAACAATTGATAGTTTTCTTTTTCCACACGTTCACACACTAGAGTCCTCGTTGCCACAGTATCACAAGATATAGGTTGGTTAGATTCACTATGTGATGCCGACATTGCAAAACCTACAAAGAAAAATCATAACTCCATTTATTATTCTATAACCCATCAGAAATTCTAATAAATCCAAACATAGGAAATTGCTCTAACAATACATGAATTGCAACCTAAAGCAGATGAAACGAAGCAACTAATAGATACTAACTTCTCTCTTTTTTTAACATATATACTTTTTGAAAACGAGAATGCAATCAAGTTCTTTTGGTCTTTCATATAGCACACAAACAATTTATATACATGAACTTTGTCTCACACTACAAGAAAAAATGGTATTTTCGATGAATTTTTCGGCGGAAACAATTAATTTCGGCGGAATGAATCCGCCGAATAAACCTTTCGTCGCTTTTTAATTTTTTTTTAATTTTTTAAAATAAAATTTCAATTGCCCAATCTAGGAGTCAAATCCGGGACCTCGCGCGGGCATGCATATACGGGCTCGAAATTGCCCCAAATTTTGGGGCCACTACAAGTCGAACCTTTGCTTAAAAGTTTCAGTAAAGTAATAAACTTATTTTTATATAAATTAAAAGAGCCTCCAAAATTTTGCTTAAAAAAGAAAAAAAATATTATATTATCTTTTTTTAAGAGTATTATATTATTTTCCTGTCAAAAAAAAAAAGAGTATTCTTTTATCTATTACTAATTATATTTTTAATATACTAACTTAAAAAAAAAAATATTGGGTAATAATACCCAATGATTTTGAATGAGTAAAACCTTAACCTAACACATACATTTGTATCACGGCTAGAAAAGATAAATTTAGCCACGGATTTTGACAAAAATTCGTAGCCAAAAAATATAGCCACGGATTTGGCCACGGAAAATCTCAAATAAAACTTTTTTAAAAATTTTTTTTATTTTTATCCACGGAAAAATCTGTGGCTAAATTTGAAAATAAACTTTTTTTTATTTTTTTTTATTTTCATATTTAGCCACGGATTTTTCCGTAGCTAAATCTCAAATAAAACTTTTAAAAAATTATTTTTTTAAAATTTTTATATTTAGCAACGGATTTTTTTGTGGCCAAATCAAAAATAAACTTTTTTTAATTTTTTTATATTTCTAAATGTGAAAGTAAATTTTTTTTAGTTTTTTTATCATTTTTATATTTAGTCATTGATTTTTTCGTAGCTAAATCTCAAATAAAATTTTTTAAATTTTTTTTTATTTTTATCCATGGAAAAATCCATAGCCAAATTTGAAAATAAACTTTTTTTAATTTTTTTTAATTTCTATATTTAGCCATTGATTGTTCCGTGGCTAAATATCAAATAAAACATTTTTTAGTTTCTTTTTATATTTAGCCACGGATTTTTCCGTGGCTAAATCTCAAATAAAACGTGTTTTTAAATTTTTTTTATATTTTGGCCACGGATTTATCCGTGCCTAAGTGTGAAATTGTTTTTGAAAAAATAATAATTTTATTTAGCGACAGATTTATCCGTAACTACCTTTTTTAGAAAAAAAAATTAATAATTTTAGCCACGAATTTTTTTGTGGGTAAGAGTCAAATTTTGTAGTTATCTTTTTTTAAATCGAACTTTTTCGTCAATTAGTTTAGATGGAACCGTACAATTGGAGTAATATAACTTGAAAATTACTCAATATAGTTGAACTAATTGTTTTAATCAATTTTTTGATAAATTGTAGTCATTCATGTATAATAGTAGAAAGGAAAACATATTTTTTGATATAAATTAGAATATTTAACTCATAAAATAAAATTTATTCAGGGATATTGTAAAATATATTACTTATGATGAGAACAATATGAATTTGAAAAGGTTTAAACCAATATAACTCCCGAAAAGTGGGATCAAACGATATTGTGTATGAGTTAGCGACGGAAAAGTCATCGCAAAGAGAATGATCTCTTGGCGACAGAAATTTCTGTGGCTAATTCCGTCACCACTTAATCAAAAATTAGGTGCCAACTTTGCCGCCCATCCATCCACGGATTTTGAGGATTTAGCCAAGGATTTTTCTGTGGCTAGTTTTTTTCGTTAAATTTTGAAATTCGTGGCTAGATCCGTAGCTATTGGCGATTGATTTTGTCCGAGGCTAAAATCCGTGGATATTTTGTTGTTTTCTAGTAGTATATTAGAATGGGTATGGGTAGGGTATGGGTAAAATACGAAATGTTAGGATATGAGTATGAAGTGTATGGGTATGAATAGGGTAAAACCCTACCCATTTCCTAGGCCTACATGAGCTCAAGTTTTTTGAAATGAACTTGAATTTTTCCAAAAAACATAGATCAAGTTACACTTTCACGTGACATTCTCAACTAAAGGAAATTAGCCACCACAAAACGTTTCTTTAACCAAAGCTCTGGGGACCAACTCCAATTAAGAAACTATTGTAGTCCAATTAACTTGGTCACGGTACCCCATTTATACGTGAATTAAACTTTGCTTACCACATGAACTAGGTATTATAGATTATCCACCATTAGCCAGTAATACCCTCAAATTCTAGAGAGATGAGACATTAGATCTTTTAAGCAACGTCTAGAATTCTAATTTTGATGTTGTGAATGGAATAGTTAGGTTGGAAGGATCGCCCCAATAATAGACTTCTGCAATACCCGATTCAGATTAGTTGGCCAATAAATTAGAATCGAGTGGTTAAGACCAACAAAAAAAATAATACCCTCAAATGATAAGCAAGTTTTATGTTCTCAATGAGGTTTGAATTCAATTATTCAAAATAAAATTAGTAAAATTTACCGACTAAACCACGGCAATGTTCCAAAAAACTTTGTGTAAGACCCAAGCCCTATTACCGTATTTATAGACAAAATATTATTATTATTATTATTATTATTATTATTATTATTAGTAGTAGTAGTAGTAGTAACACTATTGGGAATTATAATTTTATTATTTCATTATTATTGCTATTGTTATATTATTAATATTAGTTAAATCCTGTCGGGTTTAGGGATATTGGGCTATCCTATTAGGCTTAGGATTATTGGGCCAATTACATTAGGTCAAGACTATTGGACTAATACTATTAGGCTTAGGACTATTGAGTTAGTCATATTAGGTTTAGGAATTTTAATTACATATATATACACACAATTAAAGATTATATTGACTAGACGAGAGGGAGAGAGAGAGAGAGACGACGACAATATTAGCATCGGTTCACAAGATTACTCATCAAATTTTCTCACAAATTATAGCATTCGTTGTGCACAGGTAAGAATGGAAATTAATTACAGTACATGCAAGCTTAGAACTTTAACCTTGGTATCAAATTTGTAGGCCATGATTAGTGACCCATCCAAGAAAAAAAAATCATGAATTGTGGCTTGGAGGCATAGATAGTGCGGGGTTTCATAATCAACAAATTAGTTAAATTAGTTCCAAAGGCACCACCAATGAGTTAAGCTGCGTATTTTGTTAATATTCCATACTATGATTGTATTATGAATCGGGTCGTAATACAGGCACCTTAATATAAGTTTGTGATTTTATTTATTTATTTATTTTTCCTCACTATGTTTGTTTTTCGCAAGCCTTTAAGATTTCTAGGAGGAGTTCAATTAGTGATATGTTATGGGGCGTTCAATTACCGAGATCTATGTTATAGAATTTGGGAATATTACTCTGAACTTGGGTCATAATCGTACTATGGCATTAGAGTAATTAGATTCACTCTAGATTGATTTGTTTGTGGTTATTATATTTGTGCAAGTATTATAAATCATTATCCGAGGGGTTAGGCATAAATTGTTAAACTATGAGACCGTAGGATAATAAATTGAATTGAGGTTAATCGGTATTATTAGTTCCTTATTCCGTATAAGATTTCATAAATTGAGTAGCACTGTCTTATCTTTATTTATTTCTTACTATAGATTCGATTGATTGGGAGTAAGACCTACTACAAGTCGTTAGAAATTTAAGAATACCTATTGATCAGTGTAAGTGGTTTCTTCTCTCTATTTATTTTATAAAAACAAGTTTTCCATAAATTTATGTTTTCGTTGAAAAAGTTATTTTCATATATAAAAAGTGGATTTGAGCATGCTATTTTATGGATTTTCTATATGAAAAGCTAAAATTGTTTTGTGTTGTGCTATATGTGACTATATGAACATGCTCCGAACACTTGGGATACTATTGGTAGGAACGAGTTCTGAAATTTCCGACCGAGCTACGGGGTGCAGTAGCAATTTCCGAACCCACTTAACGGGATTGTAGTTAAGCCCCTCCTACGGGTAATAATAGTAGTGTCCAAATCCACTTAACAGGGTTGTAGTTAAAGCCCTCCTACGGGTAATAATAGTAGTGTCCAAACCCACCTAACGGGGTTATAGTTAGGGCTTGATCAAGTTGGCCAATAGAGATTTTAAATGTTCAGGAGCATGGATATATAAATAAATTTGTCTGATTCTGTTGTATTATCGATTATGTAACTTGAAAGTGGAAATCATTGATTTTTGAATCTTGTCTATATTGCAAAGTTTGATATTTTTTTTATGCTATCTATATGTGTAACTTACTAAAATCCAATAGAGGGTCAAGAATCCCTTACAAGGCGAGTGCGCTCACACTACTAATAACCATTTTGCAGAGGATAGTACCGATGACGGTGACGATGGACAATTTTGGGGTTGGTGAGCATATTGAAGACGTTGTTGGCTAGAGAACGTAGTATTATTATCAGTTACATAATTTTATTTAAGACCTTGTTTTATTGAGACTATTAAAGCTTATTTTTCCATTTATGTTTTGAACTAGATTGTAATAGCTAGAAATATCATCTTTTTCCGTTGTGGTGTTCGACTAAAGTTTTCAATAAATATTTTATGGTTTTAATATGTTCTGATTTCCGTGGCTTGGTGTCTCTAAGTCTTTTCGGGCTAAGGGGCATCGCCGTGCCGCGTCCCGGGTTCGGGGCGTGACACTTTGTGCCAAAACTAAACAACAGCCCAAATACATGTTTGTGTGTGCTTAATTACAAATCAGAGAGAATCTGATAAGAATAAGAAGAGCCAGCTTGCAGATAAATCCAAAGCATGAAGCTGCACTTTCCAACGAGAAATGGATCATACAAATAAACAAGAGAAATTACAGCTGGCCGTCCCTCCCTCCACTCTCTCTCTCTCTCTCTCTCTCTCTCTCTCTCGACATATATATATATATATATATATATATCCCTTTGACCAGCCTTAATTTAAACAAATTGGCACTAGTTAAGTTAATTTGAATGGTAGCTCAAATCTTTATATGTTTAAGCTAAAATAGACAAAAGACCAGCTCTTGGAATCTTTATAAGAGTGCCCAATTAGCTACTAATGAAGACGTAGTATGCAACAATTTAACAGACTGTTATCCCTCTAAACTTTGTCTCTCTAGTTCTCCTTTTTTCATTGTTAAGGACGAATTGGGACGTTTGATGCGACAAAAATCATAAAAATTAACGCAAGAGACCATCTAGGGGAGCCGGTTTTTTTTTTTTTGGTTACTTTATTATTTTTTCTTTACAGTGTCAAACAAATTAAAGGAATCACAAGAAATTATTCCTAATCTGGAGTTCTGGACATATGAAATTACTAAAACCATCAAAAATATGCATGGAGAGGGAGAGAGAATTTAATAAGCATTTAACTTTTTCATATTAAACTTTAATAATTTGATTAAATTATATCTATTTTTAGTTTTACACGCTATCGAGTGTACCTGATACACTAACTTATTATTATCTTCGAGGAATATTTTGCAGTAAACGTGCTCAAAGTACTATTTTACATAAACATAACGTGAATACTAAACATCCATTCAGAATATGTATTCTTTTTTATCAAAATATTATTAGACCATTATAATCATTTCAAGTTATTACATCAATATATATATATAGGGAAAATTACATCCACCTCCCCTGAGGTTTGGCGAAATTACATTTTAACCAACGGTTTTTTATAAATTACAAAAACCCCCCCGAGGTTTATTCCGTCTAACAATTTACCCCAGCCGTTTATGACCGTTAGGGTTCCGTTAGTTTTTGTACGTAAAGTTCCGATAGTACCCTTGACGGGTTTTTTTGTAATATATATAAAATATTTGGGGTTGTATGTTATGTATTACATCTTTGTGGGGTTAAAAGTAATAATATTGAAAAAATTGCTCCGTTTTCCGACAAGTTTTTCGGTGAACTTGAAGCGGGTCTTCAACTTTTTGACGTGGAAAACACATTGGTGAGGTTAATTTGGGGCTAGAGTAGGTTTTATACATTTTTCGTTTATCACTTGTAATTATTACATATCACATGGGGTTATTGTAATATACACAAAAAAATGTGGGTTAAATTGTAATTTCTCCAAACCTCAAGGGAGGTAGATGTAATTTGTCCTATTTAATATCAGCAAAAAATAAAGGACAAAACGGACTTTTTACACTTTCCGTCCATTACTTGTAATTATTACAAACCTCAGGGGGGTTTTTGTAATTTACAAAAAATTGTGGGTTAAAATGTAATTTCGTCAAACCTCAGGGGAGGTGGATGTAATTCTCCCTATATATATATATTTATACATGTGTGTGTGTTTTTAATCATTATTTTAGTATAAATGCATATTTTTTAAATATTTAACCCACTATAACATACAATAAGATAAATTTTAACGTCACACTAGTTGAACAGATAAAGAAACCATATGAATGAGCTTGTACCCACACAAAAAAAAACGCTTATTCTTTGAAAAAAAAATATAAATATTTTAGTGAAGGAAAATCAACACCTGGTTGGCTTCTTTAAAAAGGTAGAAGCCATACGAAAGGTCAAAAATGCTATTTTTTTTTTAACTTTTTAAAACTATTAAAGATAGATTTTTTTTTTAAAAAAGCACATTTTTAAATACTTTTAAATTAGTGCATGAGGGCCTAACTCAATTGACAAAGTTGAGGTTCCAAAACTCTAAAGGTCTTGGGTTCGATTCTCATAGATAAATGTGTGGTCTTTAATCCTACTTTAATGGTAGTTTATTATCCTATTTTAATAGTATTTTATTATAATAGTTAGACTATGGTTTGTAAATAATTTAGTTTGAAATATGATATAATAGTTTGATTTGTACTTTAAAAGTTATTTTAATAGTAGTTTATTACAATAGTTTGACTATAATTTGTAACTAATTTAGTTTGAAATATGATGCAATAATTTAATTTATACTTTAAGAGTTATTGATGTAATCCAATAATATGTACAAAAAAACACACTTTTAAATTAATACATTCAAATGCATAACTACTTAATTAATTAAAAATAAATAAATAATACTATTACAAATAAAAAGGGGTCGGCAACAATTTTTTGGAAAAAAAAAAACACCTATCCAAATGGCTTCAAAAATTTACGCGAAACCCCAAAACAACTACCAATAAAAGTTGCCAAAAAAAAAACTACCAATAAAATATTCTCCCTGTTTTCTCGAAATATCCGCTTCCCTAAGTATGAATTTAGGCTCTGTAACTATACACGTAACGCACACATCACTTGCTCGGATCATTTATTGTTAGTTATGTTTGATTTCGGCTTTGGATGGACTTTTTAATAGATTAGGTTTGGGTAGATAATCGACCATCTACCGATTAAATAACTTAGACTTTTTTCCTTTTTTTTTTTGTTCTTTTGTGGTGTGCAAAGCCTCATCAAGTTTGTAACACTTGGAAAATTTGTGGTGTGCAAAGCCTGCACATAATGTGTCAACTATAACAACTAAATTCCTACAATATCACTTTCAACCGAGTCAATCAATTCTTTAGGTTTTATGCAACTTAAAAAGTTGAATTACCATTTTTTTTTAATGTCACTTTGCATCAAGAGCTGCGATTAGTGCCTATGAGGTTGTAGTTCAATAATGGAGCTCGAACCTAATATTATTGAAATTTCAGATTTAACTCTCTTGTCCCCTTCCTTGTACCTTTGGATGAGAGTGCGTGTGTGCATACATGTGACGTTTCAATTGATATTTATAGAGTATCTTGAATTGATTGTATAAAAAAAAACTACAATTAGTTGGTTGGTATTACAAGAGGGTATTCCTTCATTAATGGAAAAATCAAGAGACATATATTGGTTCATAAAAATGAAACATTTGTATCGAATATTCTATTGAATAGAACCCTGAAATTTTTGTTAAATGTGTTGTTTTTAATGTGATTTATATTGGAAGAGAAACGATCGATAATGCGGCCTCTTAGCAATATTTAATCTCAGAAATAATGAATTTGGAACTAAGATTAATATTTGGAATAAAGAACTAACATTATGTACAAAATATCTATGTGTGAAACCAATTACCTCTTCTACTAATGATACTACAAATACTTTACCTAATTCTTCTCTTAAAGGACACTAAATTTATGATTACAACTCACCAACCAACACTCTTGTACTCTTTCCATCCATCTTTTCCCACTCTTAAATTTCAAATTTCTCCACCCTCCTAACAAACAAAATAAAAATAAAAATGGTGGGGAGGTGGGCCCCATATCATCCACCTTCACTACGTGTGTTTGTGTGTGTGTGCCTACCCCTATGCAGCCAACCAAACCCCAACAAAGATTCAACCACCATCACCAAATGCTCCTATTGATAGATTCCATTTACTATGTACACAAATGCCCATCTCACAAGCAAAGAATATGCCAAACACCCCCAACAACAAAATCCAACTTTATGGGTTTGTTTGTGTGCTCCTTTTCCTTGAAAATCAAGAGAAGGATTTGATCAATCCCAAGTTGTATAGATTCCTTCTTACAAGGCTCCCGATCGATAAAAGCATCGCCCCGCCGGGCCCCGCCGCAGGCTCGTCCCGTTCCCCCTTTTGATGATAGATCAAGGGCAACTCCTTCACTTTCAACTCACCCAAACCGATGCACTGTCGAACCGACTCAATGGACTTTGGATCGGCTGGATTCCCCATCGCATCTGTCACGTAGAATACGTTTAGCGCTGTATCCATCGTCGTGGATATCTCGGCCCTCGTCACATTTAGCCCATTCTCGCGAACGGTTCGTGTTACATCAGCAAGGAGACCTTTTCTATCGGATGTACAAAGCTCAAGCCTCACACCCTGTGAGCAAAAACGAATAATCTATTAACTTATGCAATAACCAAAACATGGACTTCCCCAAGTGCAAACAAGTGTTTGAGATTAAATTCAGGGGAGGTAAGTGTAATAATGCAAACCACTAGAGGGGGTCTAGGTGTAATTATCCCATGATGCTTTTTCACATAGTGTGAAGAAACAAGCACGATACCTGAGATGCCCTCCTTTCAATTGCAGCTTGCAAGCATAGAATCACACGCTGCTTTTCGGCTTCCGAACTTATCGGGGTCCCATCCATGTGTTTAATGAAGAATTCCTAACAAAAAATCATGCATCATTGTTAAGCAACAAGTGATTAAACCAAGTCACAAACACTTCGTAAAAGCTGAGGAATATCTATACACACGTGCACACACATACCATGGATGCTCTATCTCGTGACGTATCGACCGTGGCATGAAAAACGACATACCCCATGTCCGTCAACGTGCAAACGACATCAAAAAGGAGGTTGGTCCGGTCCTTGCAATGAATATTAACAACCGAATAATCCCTCTGCAGATAATTCTGGACATTAACAACAAGGGAATCATCAAGACAAGTCTCGATGATGGGCTTCCTCTCGTAATCCCTGTCGGCAAACATCATCTGATGGAGCCGCCTCTCGGTGTGCGTGACAGCCAACGACACCGAGGTTTTCGCAGTCCGAATGTCGTTGTCTCCCTTCAGGACATTCCTCAACATGGCGATAATTAAGTCCAGTTTCTTCAAGTCTTCAATCGGGAAGCCCGACTCGTTGTCTTTGAGATAGATTAAGGACGCAATACGACCGTTGTGAGTCCACACCTTAGCATCCACGACATTGCAGTGCAAGTTCGATAGAACTGCAAAAACCTCAGATAAAAGGCCAACACGGTCCGTACCGGTTAGCTCTAAAGCTGTTAGGCCCTCAAAACTCTTTGATCTTCCATAATGAGCTGTCTCGAGTGACTGCAATTGGAAGAACAAAGAAAATATGTAAATCCCACATTTAAAAACAACAAAAGAAGGCTTTTTTTTTTGTAATACGTACAATTATAAATACCTGCTCAATGTAACTCAAGACGCTCTCATCGGTGAGTTTGTTTCCGTTTAAGTCCGTTACATGAAAAACTGCAAAATTCATTAAAATCCCGTTAACTCATACTAAATTAAACGATTATCAAAGCGTATGATAACGTGCACCGGCTACGGCGGCGCGTGGTAGCCACTCACCATCCATGAACCACCGGCCATCGGAGGAAATGTAAGCTTTCTTGATTGACAGGTTCAAATCCATCAAAACTTGAACCGCTTCGAGAAGAATCCCATGTTTTCTTGCGCTATCAATCTGTCAAACAAAATAATTATTAAATAAAAAATTAATTAATTACAAATAAATTAAAATATTTTGATTAAATTAAATAGTTGGGCCTTCGGATAAGATGGTGTACCATGACCCGGGTCGCGTTGGAACAACCGGCATTGTCGATCATGACCCTGCAAGATGAAGACGGAGAAACGGTCAGCGGGAGGGCATTCTTGGAATTTCACAAACAGTTTTGGGCGTTGATATTCAAAATAACGTGTTTTACAGGGAGTCGCAGAAACGTCAATTTTGCAAGACAGGAAAATAAGGCGGAGTCAGTCGAGAGTAACTTGAAAGAAAAGCAAAATGGATAAGATTAGTAATTTTAATCAAATTTCAATTAAGGTCAAATAAAATCACATACAAATTTATGGATAAGACATCCCATAATTATGCAATAACTTAAAGTAATTTCGTTAAAAATTAAGATTTGCAGTTCAGACAAGCCAAGAACATATATTTTTCAAAATTATACCCAAAAAAAAATATTTTAAAAATTCGAAATTCTTGACACTTGTAAGCGAAAGTTTTACACGAAGGTCTGAAAAATGTGGGTTTTTCATTAAATTTGAGGAAACAGAGTTGTTTCTCATGAAACCCAGAAATCATTTACAGGCAAGAACACTGAGAGAGACCAAAGAAGGCACAGAAATCTCACACAGTATACAGAGTGCAAGAGGGACTAACCTAGGTGTAGACATGCGAATAAGAAGCTTTTCATATTCATCCAAATACGTCGGCCACTCCATACTCGAAAGTCGAAACTCAGAAGATCAAAGAAGAGAACCCAAGATTAATCTCTCTCTCTCTCTCTCTCTCTCTCTCTCTCTCTCTAGTTTCTTGGTTCCTCTGTTATTTTCTCTTTCTAAAACATTGGCAGTAGAGGCGCATGCTTTACTCACTCACCTCTTTACCCCTTCTAAGAAATATATATATATATATATATATAATACATACATACATATATGTATATATTATTTTAAAAATGTTAAGTGTGATCACATGGCCCAAGTTGTTGCCCGCACTGCCCGGGAAAATGGATCTCGACTATAATATCTTTCTCAATTTTTCTTTTTTTTTACTTTTTATAATGTTCCTTATTTTCTCCGTTAACATTTTATTCTTTTTCGATTTTAATTTTCTATAATTTTTTTTTTTGTTAACCTTAATCGTGAAGTCAACTAGCCGCTATTGACACGCGTCTTTGGGTTCCATGAAGTAGTTTGGCTTGCCAGCTAGGATGCCACGTGTCGAATTTTCAAAATTGATAATTTGTCGAATTGTCAAAATGATAATTTGTCGAATTGAAATGAAAAAGGAGCCAAAATTAGTGCTTCTCTTTTTTCGATTACAGCATAAATTTAAGTTATTTTCTAGCTATGCTAGTGTCTTTTTTATTTTTTTTTCAACATGTGAATTTGTTTACTTGTCACAATCAATTCTTTTTCAGTGTGAGATTTATATATACCTTTCCATAAATGAAAAACTTCTTAAAAGCTCTAACAAAGATGAATCAGAATACGATTATACAAATCGATAGATAAAAGGATTGACACTCATATATTCTTAATTCAAATTAAAACTTCAAAGTGTTCAACTTTTGCTACTTGTTTTTTTAAGTCATAATTATAAATCAATTTCTTTCATAGTTCACTATAAAAATGTATCCTCTTTAGTAATAAATTAATTCATTATAAATTTAATTTTTATAATAAATTTTAGTTTATAATAAATTCATTAACAAATGTGTTATCATTAGTTAATTATTAAATTCTATTTATATTGAGTTCCTATAACTAATTCAAATACCTTAAATTTGTGATAAAAAAACAAAAATTATTATAAATTTTTCATTAATGAAGGGGTGGTTTTTTGTAGTGTTGGTAATGATAAATCTCAAGGTAGTTTGCTGTAATTCCATTCTTTTAAGCAAAATAGCCAAGGCATTAATGTCTTTTGATTATCTCCCTCAACAATGGGGATGGCAATGGGTCTGAGTTCACCCCAAACCCGGGTTTAAGAGACCTAAACAGGCCCGACCTAAACCCATCCAGCTATAAATTTTATACACACCCACATATATAATATTAATATATCAATTTATATGATATAAATAGTTATAATTCATATATAAATGAATATATAGTCACATATAGAAATAAGTATAATATTTATATATGTTAAACAATTATATCATATTAGTAATTAAGTTATACTTTCGGAATATATATACATATATGTGTGTATATGTTAATAAAATAAATATGCGTTTACAATTTTGAACTTTTTTAAAATTCAAATAAGAGCAAGAAATCATAAACAATTAGTTTCTTTGAAAAGTTATAATGATATTTTTTTAAAAAAATTAATTTTGTTTTTAAATATAGAATGGGTCTAGTGGATTCAACCCGAATCCGACGGTTCTAGGTCGGATTTCGGGTTTGGTCAAATTCAGCCCGAGCCTAACCCGTTGCCATCCCAATCAACCTTACATTTTGGTTAACAAACTAATACATAGCCAATCCCAACACGAAATTAGGTGAATCTGATGAAGCTAATTATTTGATTTTAAAAAGATAATTAGTAACTCTGATGTAATTTTTTTTTTTTATCCTCTTTAATTGACGTGAGTGACGGGTGAATTCACCGTAATTAAAGGGCGCGTTGATGCCCGCCAAAACGATGACGTATGCAAGCGACAACGCCACTCGCATCGAAAATCTCTCTCATCAAGTGTCTTTGTTTTGGGCCGGGAATTTCTTGTTTCACCTTCGATCATATCCACTCGCTAATAAGTTAATAACGAACTCCAACTTTCTCACCCGCTTTATTTATTGCACCTGTCCAGATGTCATTTGACAACTTCTTTGTTAATTACTGATGCTATTAACGCGTTTTCAAGTATTTCTTACTGGCATGAAACCCCTGCCATGCACAAAACAATTAGTTATTTTTTTATATAATATAAAAAAAAATTATTTATCATTCAAAATATGTAAATTTTTATAATTTATCATATAAATATTTTTGTTTTATTAATTGTCACTCAAAATTCATATATTTTTTTTTTATAAAATACCATCCAAATTTAAATTTCAATAGAATATTTCATCTAGAACCCCTCATATGATTAGCGTATGAGTCTGTTAAGAGTATAATCGTCTTTTTACATGAAATTCGCTCAAAAAAAACTGGTTGAATTATGGCCAAAGGAGGTTCAAACCCAAAAATATTGAAAGCAAATTAACCACTCGGACAACTAAGCTCATTTATGAAAGGTGTGGCATATTAATATATTTGTATAATATAAAAAAGCTTGCTAATTTGATTAGTTTTAAATATAAATGGGATTTAAAAAGATTAAATTAAGTTTAAAAAAATGGGATGAAATTGATCTTTTGAAAAATCTGATCTTGCTAATTTAGCTAATTTTAAAAAAAAAATGTTGTAGAATTGTTTTGAAAAATTAATTTGATCTTGTTGATTCTATTAACATTGAAACAAAATATGGTTAAAGAAAATTAATTAATTTTAAAAAGAAGCTTCATTAAAAAAAAAGGAATGAAAAGGACCAGAATGAAAATTATTTTTTAAGAAAAATCGATCTTGTTAATTTAATTAATTCTTAAAAGAAATCGGATAGAAATTATTTTTTTAAAAGAATAAATTTTTTAACAGATTTTCTTGTCCCATTTATTTTCAAAACTCTTGCTATTTGATCTTTTTAATTTATTTTTGTTGCTAATTTTGTGGTTTTGAATTTAGACATTAGAATTAGGGGTAATGTGTTTTATTAAAAACTAGCATTGCACGACAACACTTAAAATTATGAAAAAAAAAAATTATAGAAAAACACTAACAATGAAACTTGTATATATGATTATTTATTTTAAATTGATTTTTATATACATTATGATTAATTTTTCTAAAATATTAGCTTTCTAATATAATAACGTTCTATGAGATATATTTTCAAAAATATTTTAACCTGCGGAAAAGGAAAAAAAAGGTGCCCTAAGAAATAGGCCGACAATCAATTAAGAATAAACTTAAATTCCCCATACCAAATGCTTATAGAGATTTAAGAAAAAAAAATTAAATTCCAAATATATGATTTTTGTTGTATATATGAGAAATATGTTTAACACAGAGTGAATATCAATATTTTACTCGAATATGAATTATATTCTAGTGTTTAGTTTTATAACCATTTTTGTTTTTTCGAATTTCCAGTGGACTATTTGGTATATTTCAATCTTATTCTTCAATCGGACAGGATATATATTATTGTTATCTTAGTCATTAAAGCCAAACTCGCAAATAATATTGCGCCACATGAAAAATTAGTAAAAGATGCTCTTTCTTTCATACTCACTACAATAAATATAAATATGTGTGAATATTATATATAATAGGTAATATCATAAAATTTGTCACTAATTATTTACATTTAATGATAAAAAAAATATTATTTGATTTGCTACAAAGATGATTTTCACAGTATAAGGGTGACAACAATTGTATCTATATTGTCGCTATCAATAATTAGCAACACCTCCATGGCGATAACTTAATGACCTGAAAATTGTGATTATGAGCTTGTCATAAGATTTTGTTAGATTTAAACAATTTTATGAAAACTAATGTCACTAAATATATTTAATTATTGACAACATAGAAAGTATTATCATTTGATAATATTTTGGCATTATTATTAATTGGTTTATCTCGTAATTAATGATACCTAGTTCCTTTGAATAAATAATCCAACTAAAGTTTTTTTTTTAACCACATTTAAAGGTCGAAGGTCATAATCCACATGTTTTGTTAATGTATCATCAACTCTTGGAAATCGTAATCGAACAAAGAGGGTGTTTGGGATTATTTTTGTTTTTTGAGAAGTTGGAGTTGTTGAAAAAGTTGAAACAAAAAATTGAGTAGTAAAAGTTGATAGCGTTTGAAAATAAAAGTAAGAATTAGTTAAAAGTTGATAGTAAAATGGTGGAATGTTTGAAAATAAAAGTGAAAAGTAATCAAAACTTGGTAATTAACAGTTCAAAAAGTTCAATTTATTTACGAAAATATCAAAAAATACTTTTAAACTGATACAAGCAACTTCCTCCCAACTTCTCAACTTGTGTTTTTTTTCAACCCAATTTAAGCAAAAGTTGTATAATCAAACACTCAAAATAACTTTTTTAAAATTAAAAGCATCAAAATACCTTTTTTAGGCAATTACAAACACCCCCAAATTTCATAACTCTTTTGTTTACAAGGTCACTGAACTCTCTATTTGTTTATATATATATATATATATATATATATATAAAATTAACTGAACTCTCTATTGAGTCGAATACTAAATGTACCAGAATTTGGAATATTTTTTAATAACTACAAATCAATATAATCAAACCCAAGTACCGAACCGCAATAAATAAAATAAAATAAGATAAACCCGAATATTAGAAAATAATATTTAAGGGCACTGCAGAATTGCATGCCTTGCTAAATCGTCCGACATGGTCAACAACTACAACTACAAGAGCATTACCTGAAAGTCATTTAAGAGTCGTGGAACCAAACTACCCATAATCGGGAAATATAAAACATTAAATAAAATAAATATATGCGACACGCAAAAGCACGACTCATTGGAATGGGGGTTTTGTCCCAAAAACATGGGACCCTTTTGCTCTCTGATAATTACGTGTATGTTCATGAGACACGTTCCCTTCTTCTCTGCCTGTCTCCGCCGCCACCAACACCACCACCACCGACGACCACCGCCGTTCGCCGCCACCAATTTGAGAGGAAAATATTTTGTCTTTCAAATTATAATCATTTTTATATTTTATCTACTCATAATTTTACATTGCATTTTATCATTTAATATATATGATATTTTGGGTTTTCCACCCTCCCAACCAAATTTCGATCAAAAAATTGAATGGTGTTGTCGAATTCGATTGGGGAAAAGATAATGGTGGCAGTATAGGGTCGAAATTGAAGAAATAATTGGTAATAAGAGCTTGGTTAGGTCGAAGAAAATATGATAATAAATTTTATTTTGTATTCGTTGTTTTTTTTATGACACGTTTTATTGATTTCTGAACTACTATTTTAGAATTTCAATTTATTTTGCTTAAAGGTATAGAAGCTTACAAGTGATTGCCTAATTATATGCTTGTCACCTTTTAATTTCGGAACTGAAAGGGTAGTGGTGGCAAATTCAAAAGGTGATGAAACGGCGACTTCATGGTAAAATTAAATATCGAGAGACATGTTTTCTAGAGACTAAATTAATCAATTAAGGGGTTTCGTTTAGAAAATTGAGGTTAGATGAAAGTGATACGGAAATGTTTTCCAAAAGCAGCAATTGAGGTATTACCAACAAATATTTATATATATTATAGAGCTCAATATTTAAGACATAATCCATCCAAACTAGCATAAACCAAAAGAGGAAAAAAAACAAGTAGCCAAAATAAAACTCAACATGTGTGATGTAAAAATGAATTTTTCTCCAAAACAATTTATTACATCCAAACATATCCACCTTAAATGCGCCTTTAATGTTCCCACCCCACGCGATCCTTGCACTAGCTCGTTTTCACGATTTTTGTCACGTCCCATGTTGCCTTCAAATTAATATTAGTGCGCTCCAAACTAACAGTGCGTTTGGCAGAGGAAAGAAAATAGGGAGGAAAGAAAATGAGAGGAAAGAAAACGAAAGGAAAGAAAATGGGTGGATTTTAATTTTCTACAGGTATGTTTGGTTGAAAGGAAAACAGATGGAAAGAAAATAAAAATCTATTTATTTTCTCTTGTTTGTTTGAATGGGAAAATGGAAAGAAAGAAAATGATTTATGTACTAAATGACAATTATACCTTTATATCATTATAAATCATAATTATGTTTTATGAATTTATGTATTAAAATAGATTAATAAAATTAAGCTAAATAATGTAAAGTATAATGTAAATAAAATATATAAATTAATATAATAAAATATTTGTTTACATTGTGTCAAACGACAACCACAATCTTATATAATTATAAATATAATTAAATTATAAATATAATTATGTCATAGAAAATTTAATGAAAATAAAATAAATAAATAAATATGTGAAATACAGTTTTAATGTATTATACAAATGCACACATCGTATTTGCTATTTAAAAAATACAAGGATTTATGCTAGTAGAAGATGCAATATTATTTAAACACCTAGTTATATATATGGGCAATTTTGGAAATATAATTTTATAGAGATCCTTGCATTATTTTCCTTTCATTTTCCGTTCGATTTTGGATGGAAAAAAAATCAGTGGGCCCCATGCTTATTTTTTCATTCTCAATTTCTTTCCTTCCCCTTTCCCCCCACAACCAAACAAGGAAAAATATACAATTTTCTTCCAATTTCCTTCCTTCCCCTTCCCTTCCTCTCATTTTCCACCCTACCAAACGAAGCCTAAAAGACGTGGTCAAAAAAACTTCACTTTTCGTCTCTCATATTTACATTTATTTCAATTTTGATCTCTTATATATATATGCACTATCACTTTTGATTACTCATGTTATATTTTTTTTTATCAAATGTAATCATTCCGTTAAATTTTCTTGTAAAAATTAATAAATTAGTCACATTTTGCCCCCTAAATTAGTTATATTTTGCTTCCCAATCTATTAATTTTTAACAAAATTTAACGGAAGAATGACATTGAATAAAAAAAATATATATAATGTAAGGAACTAAATATGATAGTACGTCAGCACAAGGGTCCAAAATCAAAATAGATTTAAATCTGACGGACGAAGAATGAAATTTTCTTGACGTGATCCGTTGTGCTAACTAAAACCTGTTTTGTCGCCGCGCCGCTGCACCGCCACCGATCCCACGGCAGCGGCGGCCGCTGTTATGGCGGTTGATCTGTTAAATCAGATTTGGCGCGGTGGAGTAGTAAATGTTCCCGCCAAATTCGTTGCGGCGGGTACACTAGTAACGGTCGTGGGGTCCACAATATAATCTTAAAGTGGACCAAATGGTAAGAATGAGGGATGATTACATGTGGCCTTTGGAGGGGGCTAAGGGTCAAAAAGTTAACAGACGAGAATAGTGCCTGATATTTCTCTATATTCTAGAAAACAGGAATGAGATTATGAGATAAAATTTTGAATCGTTTCTTTGTTTTTTTTTTGTTTTTATGATAAAATAATATTTATAAAAACAAACACGAAATTAAAAGGATAGCCGTCATTCTCAACTCTGTATTTTAATTTTATTTTACATTATAATATTTATAGAAAAAAAAAAATTCAAAAGGCCAGTCGTCTTCTTCAACTATACATTTTAATTTTAATTTTATTTTATATGTATTTTCGTTAAAACTCTAAATTTTATATCATAATAAAATTTCTTTTATATATTGTGAAAATTCAATCTCTTTCTAGATAAATTTTTTTTGGTTCTATCCCTGCATAAAAGATTTTTCAACACTTCCAAGTAAAATTACAACATTGTTAAACATGCAGGTTATTGCCAATTACCACAAAAAGTACATACAGGCAGTGATAACATAAACGGTTGTCATTTAATACATATCGCTACTGATTCTTTTACCATGTCAGTTTTGTATTTTTCTTGTTATTGGGCTCAAAGCTGAATAGTTGGGATTTGAAAGTAGTATTCGAAAGGTTCTGAGTTTGAATCCTCTTATCCTCTATCCCTTTCTCTTTGAGTGAGTGTGTAAGGGGGTATTTTTCGATTGATATTATTAAAAAAAAATTTGTGTTTTTCTCATCAATATCTTTTTTTATTTTTGTAGTGATTTCTTTTGTGAGAAGCTATTAAATATAACTTTGAAATATCTTTAATCTCATCCATCCAAGGAAAAAAAAAAGAAAGAAAAGAAAAACTTTAACCTCAATTTTGACTTTTTGTATTAAAAAGAAAATAGATGAAGTGTAAAAAAAAAATGACGGTAAATTGTCGGAAGTGATAGTGACACGAGGACGACAAATTGATTTAAAAAAACCGCCAAATCTTTCTCCACTTCTTCCTTTACTTTTTCTTTTTGACCCCCTAAAATGGCGCGAGATTTAAATCAGTTAAGGAGGGAGCACAAATTAACCTCGAAACGGCGTCACATCGAGGGGAACATGTTTTTCTTCTCTTTCTTCAAACGTGATTAGATTCAGAGTGACATGTTTGGCGGCAAGAGGATTTTCTTGCAAATCTCACTTGATTTAGACATAATTGTGCTTCCTAATCCGAAGATTTTTAAATGATTATTGATAATTATTATAATGCCGGTCCAATTAAGAAAAGGGTGTTGGGATTTTGTCTCTGCATAATCTCTACATGATTTAGGTTGATTAATTTATTTGTTTTTGGTTGAGTTTAGGTAAATTAGTTTGAAAACTGGTTTGACGAAGTAGACGATCATGAAACTTTAATTTAAATTATTTACAAGCTCAATATTACCGAAATATAATTATTTGTTCTAAGGAAACGAATATTGCAAGTCATGCAATACCATCTCAAATCATCAATATATACATATATATATATACATGTCGTGAGAATAATTTCACAAGTACAATAGTGATAACATAGTGTTTAAGGTAATAATATTGATAATAAGTGACACATATAGGATGACAACTTAATGATGATGGAATTTTATCACAAAGTGCAATTTTTTTTTTTTTGTTGCCAAGTGTCGAGAATGTTGCTAATTAATTGATAATTGTGACAATTAAAATATTAATTCTTGTCACTATTGAGCGATATTATAACAAAATAAAAGTTGTCATCACTAAAAAAATTGAATTAATGATAAAATAGAATGTATTGTCACTTAATCCAATTAGTAGTGACAATTTTTGTATTTCGTTACTAATATTATTTTTGCTTGTAGTTTATATACATATATATATATATATATGATTTTATAAATACTGCACGTGATAATGTATTGGGTAATGGAATAGATACCATGTATATTATAAAACAAACTATATATCCAGTGTTCTCATAATTGTTGATGTTAGTCTAATGCTCTATTTGAATGTTAGCCGCACAAGTAGCATTACAACAGGGGAGAAAAGTGGGCAAGTAAATTTGTTTGTGATTTGGTCGGATTTCGTACGGAGGACACGTCACTCCGTGCAAAGGTGAAGTTCGAGTAGAATGGTCCAATGTCCGTCCAAAGTCCGAGTAAAGGGTATGAGTGTGCTGGTCAGGTCCTATTTTGCAAAGATAGAACACACCCGAGCCTAGCCGGAAGTGTCTCCGGCGAAGACCCTATTACGTTCTAGTCAGAATTCGAGCAGGTAATCGTAAGGTAATAATGTACATAAAATAAATTTGGAAAGCTTACCACTTATGAACAGTAACGTTATGCTATTTATAAAATTGGAGACGGATGGGCCGGACTAGGGCTAGACCAGCCCAGCCCTACTATTCGTACAGAAATATTCCTCGGCACTTGTCAGGGATGCGTCGAGTACACCCATTGTCAGAGACGGTTATTTTGGGACCACCTCGAGGATGGTTCGAGACCACCCGAGGAGGGTGAAACAATCATCGAGGAGACACTGATGTATTCGTGGAGACCCTCCTATTCGAGGAGACATTGATATATCCAAGGATGGCTCCTAACACGGATCGGATGCCAGGGCGTACTGGTGAGCTGGGCTCGGCCTCCGTCTATAGTCAACCCATGTTATGGTCTGATCGAGCTCGTTCGAACACGTGGCATCTCACGGTTGGAAGTTTGTATTGAGCTGGCCGACGTGGCTAAGCCTGATTCGGCCACGTCAGTTTGGGAAGGTCAAGATTGAGCTTGATTGAATCACAACTATAATCTTTGTCATATTATTGGTATACAATATATATATATATATATATTTTTCTTGAAAAGTACAAGAAATCAAACTGAATTTGAGTTAGAATTTTTCTTTTTCTTGAGGTTTGTTCAGGTATATTAAGTGTAAAGGCCAATTATCGCAAGATTAATATTTTTTTTTTCTTTTTGTCTAGTTTTGGTTTGCTGGAATTTTCAAGTTGAACCCAAAATTGATTTCTTAACTCAAAAATAACAAGTCTATTAACTATAATTTCCCGTATCAATAAAATACCAATATTTGTTGAGTTTTATGATGACTTGGCAATTAATATATATTCACCCAAAGGTAGCAATTTAAGTGTGTTGGGTTGCTTTGGATTGCGTTGAGAATGGAGTATAATATAAAATTTTCAAACTCAAACCCAACCCAATCCGATGGAAATTCAATATTTTTTGACTCTAACCCATCCTTACAAAAATCATGTCAATGAATCAATATTATTCTTTTTTTTTATATGATACACCTATAAATTTATGTATTTCTTTTTATCATAGTCATTATCCATTACGTACATAAGACATTCATATTGAAAAAAGTATACTCCAAACCAAAAAAAATAAAAACACTAATAATATTTAAATTCCAAGTTATTCAAAAGTATAAGATATAAACAATATCCAAACTCAAAAATACATAACTATCTATCTAAAACATAAAAAAATGTCCAAACTCCCAAAATTAAATATCAAAACTTGTCTAAAGTCCACAAGAATTAATATTCAAAATAAGAAATTTATCATGAACTTCTTCCTTCTTAAGAAACATACACAACAACAACAACAACAACAATAATAAATTCTAAAGGAAATTTATTTTTTCACTTCTTCATATATGTAATTATATCGACTGAATTTAATCCTTTAGTATGTATATAAATTAATATGATAAATTATTTCTAAGATATATTTAGATTAATTGTATTAGTCCAATTCTATTATTTTGAATTATCATCCTATATGTCTATGGCTAACAAATTCACAAGAAAGTATTAAGATGCGCTATATGGGGGCATACATGGGTTATAAGTATATTTCTATTTCACAACCGAAGTAATATAAATGTAAACACAATTATTAAATATGCACTATCCAATTTATGTTCGATCCTAATTTTCCTCTGTCAATGCCTAACTAGGGGACCCAGAGCAATTATTAGCTAGACAATTGAGAATGACAAATCAAATTGAATAATCGAAATATAAATCTTGCAAATATTCATAAAAAGGGAAGATTCGATATAAATTCATACAATAAGTTCCATTGCAATCCTAATTACAGTTTAATTCAACATAATTAAAGAAAACATTATAAACACATGCATATAGGTTCATCAATACAATAAATCCAAGCAGAAGAAAAGAAAGGAAAACTCGTTGACCAATCGTTGCTTGACATCTTGAGTCTTGAATCTTCTTGCGCGATGAGCCCTCTTGAAAGAAAAATAAAAGCTAAATCTAAGAATATGAAGGATGTCTAGAAACTAGGTCTAACCCTAATAAATATTATAATTGCATGTTGTGTAAATCTTCCAATTAACAAAAAGTTATATATGTTTGATATCATTAACAATAATCAGAAAATTAGTATTTGTAAATTCCAAATGATCACATGACAATTTTCTTTTGGAGCTATATGGAGATAAAATCAAATTAAATGATATGGTTAGTGTATATGCTTATTTATTTATTTTTGAATAATCAACTAAATCATTACACGGCTAATTGTTTCAGTTGTGGGCAAACTTGATATTAATCAGTTGCCAATAAAACGTAAGCAGAAGGCAAAGGCAGCCCGATTACTTGCCTTTGAAGTTTGATTCGTTTCTTTTTCCCATTTCCACTCATTACAGATTCAGTCCCTAGCAACACCCCCCCCCCCCACCCCACACCCCACCCAAAAAAAAAAAAAAGAAAAAGAAAAGAAAAGAAAAAGAGAAAGAAAATTATGAACTAAATAATATTTTGTTTTAATTGTTGCTGGAATTATTGGCTGAAGAGTTTGAGACGACTATAGCTGCTGGAAATATTTTGTTCAATCAAACTAATTTCAAGAATAATAGTATGCTGCCAAATGTTTAATAAAGTGCATGTTAGAAAAAAAAAATTAATATTTTGCTATAATAATAATTTTTGCAAACTAAATAGTGGGAAGAAAGTGTATACATAATTATTTACTCCCTCTATTCCCTTTCATTTGTCGTTCAAGGTTTCGTCACAAAGATTAAGAAAGACAATTAATATTCGTAATTTTAGAGTAATAAGTCTAAAATGCCATTTTCATTAATTATTCTAATTAATGAGCTATTGAGAGTTTTTTTTAGTAATTTACAAATTATACTTATTAAAGTAAAAGGGTATATTGAGAAAAAAAATAATAAACACGGTGTTGAGATTTGAGAATGACAAATATTTTGAAATTATTATTATTATTTTTTTGGCCAAAGAGAAAAATAAAGGGGAATGAAGGGAACAATATATATATATATATATATATATATATAAATGATAGTTGTTGTCACTACATTGTCATTTGTCAATGTCACAGATAAAAGTAATATTTTCTGATTATATTTTAGCAATAACAACTCATACACAAGTGTTGTGATTGTTAAATTTATTAAATTATGATTGTTAATTATCTAAAATGCATAGATAGTGTTGAATACGTATAGGTAGCCGTACCGAATATAAACTCCTCCAGACAAATATCCAACACACCATTTAATGTGTCCACATTTCAATTTAATATGATAATAAATTGGACGCTGGTTTTAGCATGTCGGACATGCCATTAATGATGTGTCCAACATTTTTCAGATACATGCAATCTTTTCTTAAATATTTTCATAAGTATATAAATATTAAAAAGATTGAGATAATAACAAAAATTTCTAAAATTACTCGAGGAGACTCATGTTTATCATATATTAAATTAATTTTTTTCCTGATTATATTTTTTCATAAAAATCAAAACATGCTTTTATTTTCATAATTGATAATTTGAAACAAATTACACAAACAAAATTTTGACATAATCACATATATCAACCTCTTTTTTCTTTTGGTACTTTGTATGAGGATGTATATATATATATATCTTATATACGAAATATATTTATAAATTCATATATATATATATATGCATATCTTATCATATTAACATTATAAAATCACTACAAGAAAACAAGCCTTTAGTGACTGAAATTTATACAGTGACCGACCATATCGGTCATGACTAGTTACAAATTTGTGATTGATTACTTGTAACAAATTAGATGATAATCACTGACGGAATAGTGACTGGTTGGTGGCCGATATTATGACTGAAGTAATTTCAGTCATTATTTTGTCGCTATTTCATGTGACCGACATTAATTCAATCACTAAGCAGTAAGTAAAATTTTATGAATACTGAATGTTGTGTAATGTCACTCATTGGTCATAAGTTTGTATCAGTCACTAATCAGTTACTAGTAGTAACTAATCATTCGGTCACTAATTGTTGAGAAATGAGATCGATCACAAATCCATTACAAATATGTCAAGTTTTAATATGTCAAAATATAATCACATTTTGTAATCAATATTGTAGTCACTACTCAGTCACTATCAGGATTTAGTCATAGGATCTATCAAAAATTTGTCCACTTATCATTTGTCACTAATGAGCCACTAGTTGTGACCGATACGCAGTCACAAATCAATTACAAATTTAGTACAGTCATTAGTCGGCTACATTACCTATATAATTCCATCAACATATATAATCACTTATTTAATTCATTAAAAAACTATAAATGAAAAATAAGTATTTGAAAAGAAACTTTTGAAGCCATTAATGAAAATATTTCATAATTCATCTATAAGAAACTAATGGGTATTATTTTGGCTATGATCTCCATTTGCGAATTGATATTCTCGTGAAACATCGGATATCGTCACCTAAACCAATGAATATTTAATTTAATTAACTTGTCATGAATAAATTTTGAAGTACATGTTAGTAAGTCAATGTTATTATTCTTTTTTGATTCTTTAAGCAAAATTTGAGTAATGACTTTACCAATTTTTAAGTTTTTATTAGATTCTATATATGCAAAGTTACGCTTGAATAATAGTAATATTTTATAAAATGAAAATATATATATATATATATATATATATATATATAAGAACCAATCTAATAAATATTTTAGTTATGAATTAATTTTTTTGTTGTTGGTGATGTAAATTAAGTAATCTTTTAATATCAATTCAAAATTTTGCTATTATTAATATTATTTAATAGTATTTTATTTTGCAATTGCACGATTATTTTAGACGAATAGATAGAGAACTTTTCATTTCATGTCCTATGGATACATATTTTAAATTTATTTATTAAAATTATATACATGTGTGTGTGTGTGTGAGAGAGAGAGAGAGGAGAGAGAGAGAGGGAGAGAGAGAATAATAATGACTATTTATCAATTATAATTAAGGAAATTTATTTTGTCAATTTCTTAATTCATTAATAACTGCTGAATGAATAATCCAATTTTCAAAGTTTGTTGAATACGTAGTTGATTCTCGTGTAATTAATTGTGTTAATTGTGGTAGAAATTTCGAACAATTCAATTTTTGGAGGATTGAATTGACAAGGGATTTGGATTTAATTGTTTCAATTGGTCAATTATGCTAAATAATTTGATAATTTAACCTTTTTTTAATAATTTATCAAATTGAATGTTGAATTGTACAAACTATAAGTATAAATTAACAAAATTAAAATTAATAAAATGATAATTTTACAAATAGATATTAGTAAAAACACAAAAAACAAATAAACAAATATGCACAATGGCCTAGCAAGTGGTCTCAGACTATGGCGCAAGCTTGGGTTCAATTCTCAATTGACATAGGTGGGATTTATTTAAAAATATATTTTATATATAAATACTGAAAGAGTTGTGATTAATGTCAAAATGTTTTAGTCACTAAGTTGTGATTGATAAATTCATCACAAGTTGGTCACTATTTGTGATAGATTAATAATAAATTTTGTCATCTTCACTAATGAAAATGTGATTGAAATTTAAAGAGTTGTGACTGATCAAAAAATCGATCACAAAAAAAAATTTGTTATGAGGGTTGTTCCAATCGACACATGCAGTCACCAATCAATTACTAATCTCATTTTGTGACAGAATTACCTAATTTAGTGATCGAAAAATTAATCACAAAAGTTCCTCTTTTTTTTTTTTATTGTGTAGTGTACTATCTATATAATACTGCTCTGTAAGAGTTGTGTCGTATCCGTGTTAGCGTATTTGTGTCCACGGAACATCCGTAGGTGAAGCTAAAACTGCCAATTTATTGCATCATTGTGACAACTGGATGCATTTACCAATACGTTGCTCGCATTAGGCAGTACCCAACTTACTACTATCTAATGCTCTGGACCAGGAAAATTTTGAAGAAATGATCATATTTTTATGCCAATGACATAAAAAAACATGCACCAATAATTTTTGTAAAAATACGTATTGGTGTGTGTATATATATGTAGAATCGGAGCGAAGGGAGGGGTTGGCGGGTGCATTGCCCCCCCCCCCCCACACACACACACAAAAATCTAGATTGAATTAAATTTTACCTGTATTTTTTTTTTTGAAAGTTTTAAATTTTGTTCTTAAAAATAAAAATAAAAATATATTTAATATTTTATAAAAATTTAGTCTCACCCCTTCCATCCAAACAAAAAATTCTGACTCTTGCTCGTGTAGGTATATACGGAACGTAGTACGGAGGTGTCCTTTCCCATCACAAAATTGGTGGGACATGGGAGGTACAATAGTAAATTGAAAATATGTGCAACATATCACAACTAAAAAAAGGTTGTAATAAAAACTTGATGAGCCAGCTAGAATATTGTTGAGACTTTTAAATAATTTGGTGTGAAAGATAACACTGCCACAACTACCTTTTTCAATGTGATCCCCATTCACACTTTAATGTTTTGAGGGCTAACTTTGTATAATTAATGCTTCAAATTCAAGGGTATTGTATTTTTATTCTTATATATTGTGTAAAATTTAAATTACATTTGTGTAATTACAAGAATCACAATTGACATTACTTGACGTGGATTAGGCTGTTGCTGAAGGGGTTCTTTTTTTTTTTAATAAAAAAATAAATTATTAAATAAGTCATCATTATCAAATACAAAAGCTAATACACGTTAAATATAAATTATTATTTAATTAAAAGCATTGGGTATTTAGTCCAACGGCGGGGTTTGAACTTCGCATCAGAAAAGTGTTGGGTTCGACTTTTCGAGACCTCCAATGTGTGTGGGTGTAAAAGAAAAAAAAAAGATAATTAGTGAGACACAAAATCATTACGTGATCCCGAAATTACAAATTTCTCACATACATCCCGATCATTTGGTGTATATGTGACAATGAAATTCTAATTTCACATTGATTTAGATTGAACTTTTGATCTTTATTAAACTACACGTCAAATGAAATTTAACTTTATATGTTATTGAACCGATATAAAATCCAACAAAATCCTTATCAAATTACATGTGACCTAAAATTTAACTTTAGATGTTATTGAATCGATATAAAGTTCAGCAAAAATAATCAATCACGTAAAAGAAATAAGAATATTTCCCCTACCCTGTCATAGAAAATTAATTTGGATCATGCAATTAATATAGTAGAGTGAGGCCATATTGTTCAATTAATTACTTAACTTGTAATTGAATGCTATCAAATCTTTAGCTAAGATTTGATATCATAAATAAATTAATTTCGGCTATGGAAGTTGGTTGAGGGTTTACATTTATAACAAACAAGGTAAATTAGGTCACATGCAACAACTGAAAATTTCAATCTTTGCTTCCCTTAATACGAACAAATAAACGCGACACAGGAATTTTATTTATTTTTTTGTCTAAATTTAATTTCCCAAATTTGCGTAGTAGGCAGGGCCTCATCTTGTTTTGTCGCCGAAAAATTGCATGTGAGACTAGTGAATTTTATGGTATGTTCGAGTTAGGTATGTTAGGATAAACGGATCAAAAGATAAAATCAGTGAATTTCCAATATATAGGAATTTTTAGTTATGTGAATATGTCAACTAGGGATGTAAATAAGTTGAGCTTTGAGATCTTTGAGCTCAAGGTATACCTTGACTAAAAATCACTAAGCTCGAACTTGAGCTCGGCGAGTTTCAAATTTTGAACTCGAGCTCAGCTGATTTACCCAAAAAAATAATTATTTTTAAAATTATTTTAAGTAACATAAATATTATTTCAAATAAACACTATTAATATATTATAAAATTACCAATTAATATTATTTTAATTTTAACAAAAAATAATATATATTGTTAATTTTAACTATTATTAATGAAAAATAAAAATAAAAAGCTCATAAGACTATGAGTTTGGCTCATTAAAAAGCTCGAGTTGGAGGCAAGTTTTAATCGAGTTGGCTCACTGAGCTCAGGAGTCGCTTCAAGTTATCTTATACCCCTAGTGTCAACATAAGGGGTATACGGATAATTAATAAGAAAATGTTAAAATAAAAGAAAAATACCAGATTCCACAAAAGAGTTTTTTTTTTCAAATATTACTCTAATAAAAATATTTCCCAAACTATTTCCACATTATTAGTTATGTGGACAAAAATTATTAGTTGGAATTTCATTTTTTAGTTCTTTGCTAATTAATAGACCTAAATGTATTTATTGGTTGGGAACTTTGATTTATTTTCTCTAAATTTAGTGGGCTCTAGCAAGCCCTTTCTTTATTATTTACATTTTAATTTATCTTTTGTTTTTTAGAAAAAAAAATAGTTATATTTCTAACACTTAACCTAAACAAAAATAATTGAATAATCAAGAATATAATAAAGCTTCACATGATTTGTTTATCAAGAGAATTATAAACTAATTGTATCATATCGATAGAACTATTGTTATGGATTTTAGCTTTAAATTTACCTTCTTATTGGTTGAGTAAGATTATTGTACAGAAAATTGTTGATTTTGATTTTTTTTTTAATAGCGGAAATCAGAAAAAGAAAAAAAAAGCGATGAATTTAATGATTGATGAATAAAGAAAAATAAAATTTTATATCAATTTGTATCATTATTGAAATATAAAAATAATTATCATGAATATTATTACACCGTATTGAATCTTTAAAAGTGATTCTTTTTTCAAAATCAAATTGACTAAGAAATAAAATTTAATTGCCCAATAAATAATATAAAATAGATTCATGTAGCTAAATTAAAATTTTAGAATTTTCGCAAAATAAATTGTAATCTCATACTAAATTCATGATATAAATAAAAAATTATTGGTGTTAGCTAATTAATGTTCAAAATTTAGATTAATGGTGGAAAAAAAAGAGTAAAAGTCGAAAATAATATTCTACTTCATTGTATAGACAAGAAAAAAAAAAGATATAAAATGTTATTAAATTAAAATAGATGGTATGAAAAAAGAAATAGGAAATTACAACTAATAAGTTTTTGCTTACACGGCAATATATGTGGTAATGTAAATCATAATATGGGAAATAATTTTGAGAGAGTAATAGTTAGTTGAAGTAATATTTTGGAAAAAACAAAAACTCTCCAAAAGAAAAAAAAGATGTTTTTCAGCTTTAATAATGGACCCAAGTCAAATCTTTATGCTCGTAACCGATGTATTAAAAAAAAAAAAAAGAAAAAAAGGGTGTTTTTTTGTGGTCATATTTCATTTCACTTCATGGCATATTGAAGAATATACTAATATTGTGGTCCAATTTTATGCAAGCCGAAAGAGCAAACAATTCCACATGGTTTGCTCACATTTTTTCAACTTTTTTTCTAATTAAGATAATTTCTATTACTTTTATGACTCATAGAAGTTGAGATTTATTTTACAACTAATGTTTTGACTGAGCTTAGAAATTATTAGTAATGATCTAGGTCACATAAAGCGAGTGCGTGTGTAAGTGCGTGAGCAAATGCAGATATACGAGAGTGTAAAAATTAAAAAAAAAATTTAGTGTTAAAGTGCCTTCAAGTGTTTATTAAAAAAATATTTTATATAATACTAAAGTATACATATACAATGCAAAACATATTTGAAGAGGTAGTATAAGCAAAATTAATTTTATTAAATGCCGCAATTGAATTATAACATTGATAAATGCAAGTGCATGAGTGAATGCGGGTACACGAGTAATTTTTTTTTAAATGAGCGCTAAAGCGCCTTGAAGCGTTTATTAAAAAAATATTTTATATAATGCAAAATTATATATGCAATGCAAAACACATTTGAAGAGATGGTATAAGCAAAATTAATTTTATTAAATGCTACACTTGAATTATAATATTGATAATTTAATGTAGTTGACTAAATTTGTCAATTTTTCTTACAACCTAAAATGCTTTTCATACGAATGTATAATTTAGACAAAAAGCAAGTTTCACAAGTATACCCTTAAAAGAAAAAAGGTTTATTATCTTTATATATATACTTACTATATAGCAATTAAAATTATTAAATATTCATTACATAAGTTAAAGTTTATGTATATCATATTTAATTAGGATATCCATTAATTTTTCTTAAGAGGCTAAATAAAAAAAAATAGTTAAAAGAGTTTATCTATGGAGTGAATGTTAAACCTTTAGTATTTTTTTTTTAATATTATTGCCTAAAATATAAGTGTGTGGCAATTAAAACTTAATTCAATAATTTAGAAATCTTAAGTTGTGTTAAAGCGAGAACTGAGCACTTAATATACCAATTCTAGCACTGAGCACGAGAGCAATGGGGGTTATAGAAGAACTTCATGACCTAGGTATGATAATTTTATAATTAAAATGATCATAATTAAAGGGTTTAGGACAAGGTAGGAAATTCATAGTTTCTAAGGCAACTTATAAGGCTGTAACACCTTCATGTTTTTCAATCCTTTTCTTTTTCTTTTTTTTTCTTTCTTTCTTTCTTTCTTTTCCTTTTTGAATCTTATGGACTCATTTTTATTTTTTTATAAATATTTTGTCAAAACACTAAAAAAAATTTATATAATCAAAATATCTTATAAGATATTTGAAAAAAAAATTATAAATTCATTTAGAAACACCCTACAAACATTAATTTCTTTCAAGTTGTCAACACCATCCTACCAAGTACCAATAAGCGCAATAGCAGGAAGGGATCCTGTCCTTCTTGTTTTGTTGTTGGTTTTTTTTTTTTTTTTAAAACAAGCTTTCAAGAAACTTTTCTGCTAATAATATATCACTTTGAACAATTCTTAGGAAAAAATATGTCACATTCCTTTAATCATTAAACTTTTACCTCTCATAGAATTTCACTTCTCACTCTGTTCGCTAAATATACTTTATCCACTTTTTTTTCCGCCTCACAGAAACTAATTTTTTCAAATGAGTTTTTAAATTTATTTTCATAGATATATCAAGAACCAAATTATCTACAAAAAAAAAAAACAAAAAAGTTATATGATCACTCGTAATAATTACACTTTCATTTAAGGGTCCGTTTTGATGAGTTTAAAAATAGTGTTTCTCGCATCATGCTTTTTATAGTAGAACTTTATCTTTTTAAATTATTATTTTTTTAAGTCAAACTATGCATTTGGATGCAGTTATTAAAAGTACTTTAAAAAGATGCTTTTATTTTAAACTACTTTGGATAACTTAAAAAAATAGGCCACTTTTTGTCTTTTTTGTCTTGCTTCTATTTTTTTTTAAAAAAAATTTATCCAAACATAATTTCTTTTCACCGAATTGCTTTTTTTGTCAAAAAATAAGTACTTCTCTTCTTAAAAAAGTCTATCTAAACGGGCTCTAAATCTCTTTTTCAGTACTATGGATAACTTTGTTCCTCTTTGGTCCAGACAACTCCGGATTAGCAAATTTGGGCCTAGGCCCAAATATTGAGGGGAGAATTTGTGAATATTTTCTGAATACTAGCCCTAATTTAAGTCGGGCCTGGGCTTAATTATTAGCAGAAACTGCTCAATGCGATGTTTATATACCTACTAGGCTTTAGACCGTTCAAGACTTCAAGGCACGGGAAAAAAAAAATACTTTTATTCATACATTTTCTAAATTTTTATTAATTTTATGAAAATAAATTAAAATTTTGTATAACATGAATCGATAAAATTATTAAAAAAATATTTAATAATATAATATGTTCAATATCAATATTAGTTTTGGTATAATTAAGGAATGAAAAAACTTTATTCAGAAATAGTTGAGAAATAATTTTAATTACTGCAAATTAAAGTAAATGATAAATATCTTAAATAAAAACTTAATTTATTTAATTTGATTTAAAATAAAAATTAATCCAGTTTATTCTAAATATAGGATAAATGTTGGATTCTATTGATAAATATGAATAACATGACATTTATTTAAATTCATATGAAGAGCATTTAATAGTACCAGTAAATGTGGCGCACTCTGTGCGTATGAAAAATAGACATAAATGTCATCTAATCACATGTTTAAAATTAAATGATATAAAATTTAAAATTTATTAAAATTTAATATGAATATATATTTTTATCTCCTTTTTAATATATTTATTAGATTGATTGAAAATGGATTAAATATTTAATTGAATAATATAAATAAAAAGATAAACTAAAATAAATATAAAGATAGGAATATTAGAGAGGAGAGAGAAGAATAGAAACATAAATAATAATATCAAGTTGAAAATAGGAGAGAGAAAAGTAAGATGAGAGAGAAAAGGGGAGAGGGAAAAAATAATTCATCAGACTAGGACACTAAGAGTAGTTATCAGAAGGATCTAATGCCTGCTTTCAGATAAAAAAAAAAAAAAAAATACCTAATGCTCTATAAATAGTTAAACCGCTCTATATCTTTTCTTGGTTTTTTGAGACACCAATTTTTCACTCACTGTTGACCTATTAGTTTGAAGACCTAATTCTTGGTGTACGTGTGAAAGTGTGAGTATTGGATTTCGGGCCCAAATCAGTCACTGTTAATACGGAATCATAATTGTAGCATTTGTGTCCATTAAGAATTAGTAGGCCTGATGCTGTATAAAAATTCAATAATTAATCAAATGCAACAAAAGTTGTCTTAAATTAGCATCAATAACCATAGCTAGAAAGCTTGGAAAATGTATAAAAACACTAAGCAATACCAAGATCACTTACAGTGCGTTAGAAAATAAAATAGGTTGGAAAGAAAATGAAAAAAAAGAAAATGAGTGGATTTTAATTTTTCACAGCCACATATATGTTTGATTGAAAGGAAAACAGATGGAAAGAAAGTAAAAATTTATTTATTTTTTCTTGTTTGTTTGAATGGAAAAATGGAAGGAAAGAAAACGATTTATGTACTAAATGACAATTATACCTTCATATCATTATAAATCATAATTATGTTTATGAATTTATGTATTCAAATAGATTAATAAAATTAAACTAAATAAGTATAATGTAAATAAAATATATAAATTAATATAATGAAATATTTGTTTACATTTTGTTAAATGACAACAACAATCTTATATAATTATAAATATAATTATGTCGTAGAAAATTTAATGAAAACAAAATAAATAAATAAATATGTGAAATACATTTTTAATGTACTATACAAATGCATACGTCGTATTTACTATTTAAAAAATACAAGAATTCATGGTAGTAGAAGATGCAATATTATTTAAACACCTAGATATACATATGGGCAATTTTGAAAATATTATTTTATAGAGATCCTTGTATTATTTTCCTCTCATTTTCCATCCGATTTTGGGTGAAAAAAAAATAAGTGGGCCCTATGCTTATTTTTCCATTCTCAATTTCTTTCCTTCTCTTTTCCTCCTACAACCAAACAAGGGAAAATATACATTTTTCTTCCAATTTTCTTCCTTCCCCTCCCCTTCCTCCCATTTTCCACCTTACCAAACGAAACCTTAGAGCCCGTTTGGATGGATTTTTTTAGAGAAAAAACACTTATTTTTTGAAAAAAAAAAAGCACTTCAGACAAAAAAATTGTGTTTGGATGGAATTTTGAAAAAAAGTATAAGCCAGAAAAAAGCTAAAAAGGGCTCTTTTTAGAAGCTACCCTAAAGTAGCTTCAAATAAAATCACTTTTAACTACTATATTCAAACGCAAAATTGATTGACTTAAAAAAAAGCTCTACCATAAAAAATACCATTCGAGAAGTTTTTTTAAGTCCATTCATACGAGCCCTTAGTGTTGTGCCCATGCTACATAGATTTTAAGATAATATCGCTTTTATTAAAAATAAATTATTTTTATATTAATATATTTATTTAAATATATTATCTTATGTTTATTAAAAATAATAAATATTCAATTTGATTGCCGATCA